>GL376617.1:290803-465100 GCA_000143045.1 Globisporangium ultimum DAOM BR144 | reverse complement strand
TTTGGTATGCAGTGTTGCGGAGATAGAGACTTCCTTGGAACATTCGACAACTGTAGAGTTGTGGATTTCAATGCCGAGAAGGTTGGGAAAGTTTCGGATTGATCGCAGAACGACCAGCGCTGGGCAGTGCGAGATCAGTAGCGCCGTCAATGTTTATTCGTCCAGAAAATTGAAAGACTCAGGTTGTACACTCTCCACGCCTTGCTTGCAGCAATTGAATTCGTAGACTGCGCACGAGTATTTCGACGCAAACCACGGGTGCATAATTTGTTTACATTCCGGTACGGAGACTCCGCGGAGCCGTTTGGTGATGATAAGATGAACAACGAGGATCGTTATACCGCAGCACACAAAGAGGACGCGCACGAAGTGAAAGAATGGAGCTAGACGGTTGTATTGATTGCCACCGACTCTAGATCAATTGGAAAGAACTTCAGGAGGGCTTGTAGCTTCATATGACAATTGTACTAGACGGAAGCTGTTTAGTTTTGGGCAGTTACTGTTCTTCTCGACGAGAATACTAATCGATCGCAAGCTCAAATACGCGCTGACTTGAGGAATAAACTTGGCACAGAAGTCCAGTAACGAGATCGCAAAAATCAATTGATTTTCCAGCACCAGCTTTCCGAATATCTCGTCGCCATAGAGAAACGGCAAGTTGAACGAATATTGGTCGGGCTCGTATTCGTAAATGTACGGGATGAAGATCACGAGCGAGAGCACGATGCTGTAGCAAATGTTGAGAAACACGTCAGCGGGCAGGCACATGATATGTTTCATGGTTGAGTACCGTAAGAAGCGATGCAACAGCGGCATGGTCCAGCAAAAACTGACAACGATGGCGACGTAGCAACGGTTGATCCAAACTCGATCAATAAGGTGACTCAAACGATACGCTTGAAACACTTGGCTGACGATCTGGGCAACTTCCATGACGACGTATATCCATTCATAGTGCTTGCTATTCAATGTGAGTATCCCTTCTGGACCAAGCAAGTGCCGTCCGACTTTGTTGCGCTGGCAAAAATTCTCAAACTTGTTTGGCTTCTTCGGTGTAGGTGCTGCTGTTGCACGCAAGGGGGTCACTGACGTGCATTTTCTTGGTATGATCGCGTATCTCAGTTATTCCAACAACCGAAGCAGGTGAAGTGCTCCAAGACAACCAAATGACGTCCCAACGAACTTGAAATGCCGATTTTCTTCGGGTGCCAACAGATCGACGAAATACACGAGATATGGGTGTTCGATGTACCAATACAGGCGAGCACGCGCGATCAGGAATGCTCCACAGAACGCATGGAGAAAGAAGAGTAGCATACAAACGACAGTGAACGCATGACCTGGAAGCTCCACTTTTCTCTGAGACGCCTCGATCGTGTTCGTCGTTAGCATCGCATCTTGTTCTGGTTCAGCTATATCTTTCGCTTTCCCGTTCTCACTCCCATTGTGTATTTTTGCTATGCTTTGTGAGGTCAGTAAATGCCTCACGCTATCTTGTCAATCGGAATTCTGAGAAACATTCTGCTATCTTCGCGATATAGCAGCAAGAGCCTTGGTGAGATTCTTATGGAGGCAACCACCTTTCTTACAGAGGCGACTTCAAAATAGATCGCTCTATTTCTGACCCTTGGTCTCCGTATGTAGTCACCTTATCACACACACATACGCAGTTTCTCCCTCGCAATGGGCGCCTGCGGGTCTCGCGACGCAATTGCAAAGCGTCCTGCTCGAGACCTCTCCAAGTGGCGAGTGGACAATGATGGTGACGCGACGACAAAGGCTGGTGCACAGGAGCAGCGCCATTCAGGCGCGTCAGCAACGACAAAACCGAACGCGTACGCTTTTGACGAAAATCCGAATTCTGTTTCGGCAGGAAATCACGTTCAACTTGAAATGCTGAATAACCAACGCGACGGCCTGGCGCTCAACTGTGTGGCATACCACGCGAGTTTTACAGATACTCAGCAGTGCTTGACGGGCTGGGAGGACGGCACGATCAAGAAATCCACGTGGCAGGCGGCTTCCTTGTCAGCAAGTTTCTCGGACAACAACGAGTCCATCGTCACGACATGGAAACCGCATGAGCGCGCTGTGAATCGGATCGTTCTTGGCAAATCTGCTGAGCTGATCTACTCGTGTTCTCGGGATACGACCATCGCGCTCACATCACACATCGCGTCAAAATCGTCGTCACCGTCTTCATCGTCGAGAAAGCAACCCCAACCGGTGTATCTTCGCGGCCACCACTTGAACGTGTCCACGATCGCCGTCAACGACGACGAAACGAGCTTGTGCTCCGGTGGTCGAGACACGCAGACCATCTTTTGGGACTTGACGACTGGCCGCCTGAAGGCGAAGAACACGACATCGCAGAATGTCATCACGTGCTCGAAATGGGTCCCAGTGGAGCCCCTCGTGGTGCAGGGCAGCGAGGACTTGACGCTCAAACTCTGGGACGAGCGCACCAACTTGCGCGCTCCTGCACAGAGTTTCCATGGGTACGTGTACTTTGCGCTCTGCGTCGATGTGTCTCCCGATGGCAATTACTTTTTGACCTCGAGCAAAGGCTTCAACGGCGTCGGATGCGAGGTGCGCATATGGGACCGCCGTACAGGCAAACAACTGTATGAGTTCAACGGCCATCAGCAAGATACGACGTCCTGCTGTTTTCTTCCAAGCGCTACGGGTAGCAGCAGCAATGATAGTGTCACTTCGCCAGCCGATTCGGTCAGAGCTTCCGCCATTCCAATCCCCGTGACAGCGTCCAAAGATGGTTCAGTCAAAGTGTGGGATGCCGCGACCTCCAGCGTCTTGTGCGAAGCGCTCGAGCCCTCTGGCGGGATGTTCACAAGCATCTGCGCCGTAGATTCCTCGACCGTGCTCGCGAGTACGTTTGCGGATGAAGTGCACCAGTTTGCGTTCAATGGGGACGAGAAGAGTCTTCATGTAGTGGCATGAGCCACAACTGAAGGTGTGTGCACATGTAGGGCTTAAGCAGAACTGGAACACGGCGAGCTGGCAAATATGCTACTGAATGCTCGATTGAATACATCTTCGACGCGTATCCGATCAGGCTCGTCAACACACAATATCAGCAGGAACTCACACGAAACAACAGGCAACGAAAAAAAGGTTCCTAAGCTATTATTATACCAATATGAGAGCACCAAAGCGACCAACTTGCTTTCTTTCTTCACTTCTTGCTGCGGCTTTCCGGGGCTTTCTCCTTAGCATCATATTCATCTTCGACGTCTTCCGCACTGTGCTGCATGCATTGCTGCTGTGAAGCACCACCGAGGGTCGACGACGACAAAACTGGCAATTAAACACCACGCCATTCAGGTCGCGACGGCTGCAAGTCTTCTATGTTTATGTTTTTTTTTGTGTGGGTGCTCTAGCCGCGGAACTTGCCCCACACGTGGAGAAGCACGACGAAGCCGACAAACATTAAGCACATCACCAACACGGTGGTTGGTCCGATCTTCAGACCTGGCGAGTCGTCCGTGTAGAAGCGCAGGATACCGGCAGTACTGCCGCCCATGCCACGGCCCGTGTTCGCGGTTTTCGACGACGTTGGACGACGGCTATACACACAAATGCAACCACAAAGCAACACACACAACGCGTCAATATCCGCACAAACGAGTACACACACTCAACGTCATGCAATACACAGAAAGAATGAGGAACGTACTTTCGGAGCGCGCTGGCAGCGGCGCCTTCCGAGGCGGCAGTTGGGGCAGGCTTCTTGTTGAGGGTCGACTGCACGAAACAGCACACACAGAGCAGAGAAATGCGCAGTTTTCGCGTCAGCACATGCGCACAACCGACACGAGCGTTTGTTGATGTGAATTGTATGCAAAGTCCATGCGCACAGGGGCGCTATGGCGGGTCATGTGACGCACCATTTTCACGCGGATGAGGAAGCTCGTGGGTCGGGGGAAATCCAAAATGACCTCCCGCATTACACGCAACAGAGGGACAGCACTCAAGAAAAAAAAACCTTAGAGGGACTGTGCCATCAAAGTGTGCACTTCGTAGGCACAAAAGAAGGAAACACCTTACCCAGAGACGAGGTTTTGAGGTTATACATGCCACTTTGCGCCACGTATCCGAGGGAGAAGGTACCGCGTTCGGTTCTGATAAGTACGAATTGCGGTTGTTCGATCGTGACGGCGATTGCATCCATGTGCATTGATTGATTGACACATGATGGACCATCGCATTCAGGCATTCGTAGCAAGATGATCGAGTCAATTTGCACGACTTAGCTGCTACAACGCGTGCATATTTGCAAGTTGGCGGCTGCTGAAGGGTGCGGCGGGTCCAGCTTCGTGGGCGAATTTGACATGGTCAATGCAGAAGGTTACAAGATCACAACGAATTTTATGGTCTTGGCTGCAGCATACACACTTTGTCGACAGTAAAAATGGATAGAAGCCGCCCGACGGACGTTTGACTGGTGGTTGAACACGCATGGCCGTATTGCTCGGTGAAGGAGCTAAGACCAGTGATTGCGTATTTGCATTGCGATTCGACATTGACGCCCAGGCTTATCCTGAGCTTGTTGATCCGTTGGACGAGTACAAACACTTTTGCTGATCGACCAAGCGTGCAGTGAACGGTGATAGCACTCGTGCACTTCCGAATCGGTTGGCTTATTTTACATTGGCAGGACGTAAAGGGGATCTGGGACTGGGAGGTAAGTGCATGAACATGGGGAGGGATTCCACTCGGCGGTCGAACTGGAGCGTGCTCGCAGCATTTTGGAGCGCGACGAACATGATTTTCATCGATCAGACGAGTTGCACATACACAAAGACAACATGTGCTCAAGTTGGAATCCGCGACCAGCAGATCTTGCGACGCACTTCTTGCGAGGCAAACTTGAAAATGAGCGACACCACCAAAGCATCGACAGCACTTCGAACGGCTGGTTTCGTTGACTTAGATTCAAGCACGCTGAGGAAAGCCAGCTTTTGAGTAAGTGGAACTGGGATACTGCTCAGCAGTTCATCTTGGAAAGCCGCATCCAGACGATCCCGCTCAATGCACTTGAGGGGAAATTCGTTATCAACGACACGACCAAGCGTCGTCGTTCGCGACGGCAGATCCAGTTCCAACACCCGCAGCGTCTTGTTTGCACGTAAGACTCCGATGCAACTGACCAGCCCGAAGACACCGAGCGGATGGCAGAAGAGACGCAACTCTTGGAGCGCTGGGATTTTATCTTCGCGTGACAGAATTGAGGCAAACCGTTCAAAGCTATCCACTCCCATGTCGTTATTGTTCAGATTGAGCGACAGCAGACGACCACCTAGATCACCACTCAGCGCATCCAGCAATGCATCAACTTCGGAGCGCTGCAATCGCCAATTCTCCAAGTCCAGGTGCTGAAGATTCACACAGCATGCACATATTGTTGTCAAAAGATCCGAGCGGTCTCGCGCAATGCACCGCAACTCCAAAGAACTTAGACTAGGACCCACGAGCTCAATCAAGGCTTGCAACGCTGCAGGCGAGGTATTTCGATCGTCCATGTCATTCATGATGAGTCCAAATCGGCGCTCACCAGCTGATTTCTTGGCAAACACCGTTGGCTCACTCTCCACGGTAATTTCGTCTGTTTTCACCCAGCCAAGTCCAAATCCTGCAAGGACGACGCAAGTCCAAGCTGTTCCTTCGTAAAGAACTTCCATTTCGGATTCATCTTCAACGATCGTGACAACATTGAAGTTTTCGATGGGATCCAAAGTGTCGGGGGTATCCGCAAAGACCATTACACCTTTTGCCATGCGACCAACTTTCAGCTGAAACGGTGCGATGCTATTCGCAAGCTCAGCATTACCACCAAATAGTAGCTCGCCTGCTGGATTCCGGAGCGTGTTTCGGAACACCTCGATGTCTTCAAGTTGCACGTATGTGCCCGTCAAATCAATTGTTTGCAGGTTGCAGGCTCTCTCAAATCGTCTGGATCGGGGATAGAACAAACTGAACGCCAGCCATCTCCAGCACTGCATGTGCACTCTCGGTGCCACATCACCATTTAGGTAGCTGGAGAAAGCAATGGTGCTGGGCTTGCAACCGTAGCGTAGCGAGGAGCATACCGCTGCGTAATGTTCCATGCCAAACGAACTGTGAAATGAAAACTGTTGCAGACATTGCACTTCCTGGTCGCGTGTCTCTGGATGTGGCGTTGAAGGGGTACTCAGATCTTGATTCAAAGCTGCAAGAACTAGCGAGCGGAGGTTGTGTGTTTCATCCAGTGACAGCTCCGAAGATTTCTGCACATATCCTTCGTGCATCAGGATCTCTGGAATGTGTTGATGCGTTGTCACTAAATCGCGAAGTAGCTGTAAAACCGGTGGATCCATGTCGGCGATGCTTAAATAGAGCTCGTTGACGCCAAACTGACGATCTGGGCGTGCAAATACTTGGTTCAGCAGTCTCTGGATCAACTCTAAGCAGCCAAGTTGCAACTCGTAATTGACAAACCACATCCCGAACGCAATTGATCTCGCTGGAATCTCACGCGCACGCAGGAATTCGATAAGCTGGCTGTCCTCCTTCTTCTCCTTGGCTGCGGCAAGAGATTTGTAAACGAGTGGTGTCGTCATGAACGTGAGCATTTCCTTCATGAGCGGCTCCTCAATCGATGTGGACGGAAAGGTAAACGCGATTCTTGGAATCTGCGGGTCTTCAAGCCGCCACTTGTTGACCATAGAGACCTCCGATTCGGAGAAGAACGGCGTCACCAGTTTCTTCCAGAACGCCGCTTTCAACTTTGGATACGCCGTGAGCACATACGAACATTGCGCAATGAGCGCAATCACATGGAGACCAATCGAGAGCGCAGTGCTGGTATTCTCTTCATCTTCTTCTCCTTCCTCAGTCTCGCTGGTATCGTTCTCGCTTTCTTCTCCTTTCCCTTGAACGTGGTGGGCGGGCTGCTCGTCCAGCAGGTTCTCGAGCTCGACGAACACGATGGCCTTCTGCTGCAGCAGCGGTCCGTTTTCGCTGCGTGAGGGTGTGAGGAATTCGCTGTGCGCGGACTGGCCGACGGTCTCGAGGGCGCCCGTGAGCTCGTCAGCGAGCGCGAGCGCGGCTTCGAGCGTCGGTCGAACTGGCGGCGCCATGGAGGGCGGGCGGATAAACGATGTCTGGCGCACGTCGCCGATCGGATTATGTGCGTATGTGTGGTGCTTTTTTGTTATTTGACCACGAGGCGCCGGCCACAACCCAAAATAAAAAAAGATGCAAAGCAACAACAGGTCGAAACGACCATCACTCTTTATTAACTTAATTTCGAGCACATTCCGCTAGGTCGTTGACGAGTTACCCAATTTAGGGCATCGCGATCACTCTCGTCGGTATTTGTTTGGGTTCTTTTTGGATTATGAAACCCCTACACCTCGACAACTTCAACGCGAGGCCGTCCCCACATTGCAGTTGCGTGGTCCTCGGAGTGACGCCGCATATGTGAAGCCACCGCCGCCAGAAGCGCGACGCGGCGCAGCAGAGTCTGCCCCATGGACGCGCGCGTGAACCTAAGCAGACGGAGCGTCTGCCGCACGCTCGCTGGCTCGAACAGGGAGGACACCGTATCCTTTTCAGTTTAGTGCCGCTGGAAGGGAATGGTGAGTAATCGATTGTAGCCGTGCGAAATCAAAATCGCAATTGGTCGTGCATATCGAGGCGCACAAACAAGCAGAGCAGAGCATCCCTTTTGAGCATGTAAAACTCTTTACTGCCTTTTGTCCTCTGAAGAGTCGGGAGCTCACATCAATTTCGCCAAGGAAAGCGCTCAATTCTGAAAGTGTTCTGCTCGTCGCGTGTATTTTTTTCCTTCAGTATTTGTAGCATGCTCGCCTGTGTATGCACTTATCGGATAGGTCTAGTCTCACTATTGTAACAACCTTTATCGCTCCTCCGTCCGCACGATCCGCCTGCGACTGTATTTGAATGAGTTTCTTTGCAACTGCCCGGACACGATTATCTTAGGTGATCCACATGAGGTAACAGTTCTGTAGTCCTGGAGTTCGTCAACGTTGCGCCTTCGTTTATGGTTATGGTGACGTATATTTTAGTTCGCTTTTAGAAACCGAAGTGAGATCAACGTGGAGAAAAACTGCGTTGCAGTGGCTACCGAGTATTTTGGGCGTCTTGCAATTTGATCAGATCGCAAGACGCCCAAAAACGAATTTGCGCACATCTCAAGATGAGAAGGCGAACGCTCTCAAGAAGAAGACTACTAGCTCCACTTTGGCTTGCTCACTCGTCAATCTCCGCTTATTGCTATATCACCAACAAGCAATCTCACGATCGAGGCCTGCGAAGTTGGTTAGGGTACGATGGATGCTGCGGATATCGTGGAAAATGCTGCTGTTGGAGCAGCAAACGCGGCTTGCCCAGGGTCAGGCGGTATCGTGCACACTGTCTTTGAACTGGGCAAAAATTGCTGCCAGATTGTGCAAGTTCTAAACAGAATGGGTGAGAAAGTCAAGACGATTAGAACCCAACCGGAGCGTATACTGGAGGATAAAGCTCCTCGTTCATGGGCAACTACAGGGCATCGTGGACAAGGAGAATATATCACCAAGCGTGCAGGATGCGATCAAGACGTACGAAGTCGAAGTGATGAAATATGATACGTAGTTGAAGTGATTTCAAAAGCAAACCCAGCTCAGGCAGCTAATATACCATAAACGTATCGACGATGTGAGTGTTGCGGCGAACAAGGCCACAGAGATCCTAAGGGAGAAACTAGATTTCGCTGAAAATATTAAAGCGTGAAACCAGCGCACGCAAGACGCGAAGAAAGCTGAGCGAGAAAACCTGAATCGACTTGTTGCGTGCGTAGATTCACCGAAACAATGAAAGAAATGGTAGACCCCGACAACCAAAAGGAAACACTTGCGGCCATCAAACGCATGAGCATGGGCAACGGATCGGGTTCGCAAGTGGGATGACAGCCAACGCAGAGGCAAAAGTGTGTGACTTTGATCTCAGCTTCGATTGGGCTACACTCAAGAAAAAGAGGTTCGTCAATGGTTCTGCTGTAGATGCTGGCATAGAAATCACGGGAGCTGTTCGATGGCTCGCACCTGAGTGCATTCAAGGCAAGCTGCCCAGTTCAGCATCGGATGTGTACGCCTTCGGGATGACGATATACGAAGCGCTGGTAGGCAAGACGCCGTATTTCCATATCAGCAAAAGTAACGAGGTCACAGCGTGCAAACTAGCGGGCGAACTACCTTTGCGAGAACCAGAGAAGATCAATGACGAGGCGTGGGACCTGATTCAGCGGAGTTGTGATTTGGATCCACTCGAGCATCCAACAATGGAAGATGTTGTAAAACGCTTGCATGGAATGCAACTACAGACTCATACAGTCGTCGATGTGCATGGTTGTACGTTGAGCAAGTCGGAATACATGAAACTCAGCTCGAATCAGAAGCTGGCAGTCAGCTCGAGCAAGAGGTTGTGTGTTAGTGCAACCATTGCTGTGCTCGCGGTCGTGTGCGTTATATTCATCATACGTCATAACTTTAGAGGATTTTAATCGACCTTTTCCTTTTGTATGTAATGATGAGAAGGTTGCAAAGACTGCAAGTATCAGTGGTGCACGCGCTGGTCGCACAACATCGGATCGAATTGCAGTGTTTGATGACGATGGCGATGGCATAAATAATATCGTAGTCGGTTTCGGTGTGACGGCATACACGATCAAAGACATGTCAATTTTTGGTAGCTTGGATTTGAAATGATCGGACATTCTCGATAGACTTTTCGAGCGGCACGGAAGGATGCAACGCGGAAGGACGAAAGCTCTATGACCTCGTGTTAGATGCTGCTGCTACTTTTGCCATACGAAAGTGTGGCGATATTTTCCTTACAGGTCTATGACAGGTCTAGGGTGTTTGTTTGAGATATAATATGTGGTCTGCCGGAATCTATCATGTTTTGTCATGCATCATTTTTGGTCTGCCACTCAATCACCATATTTTACTGCACCCATCTCCCGTGCTGCGTTTAGGTGATAGATGGTTATAAGTAGCACGGGTGAATGGGTGGCTGGGTGATCACATTAAAGAGACGTCGCCATACATTTTTCACTGGAAGCGAGCAACGGTTTGCATTTTCAGCAGGTGCCATTGACGACGAGAGCGACAGCAGCATCAGCAGCATGTCCACCGCCGCGTCCAGCCCTTTCGTGCTCGCCAAGGTATGCGCTTTCTCTCTCTCTCTCTCTCTCTATATATATATATATATACATGTATCTTCCACGCACAAAAGCAGTGTGGTTACGGCCAGTGTGTGTGTGTGCATCAGCTATGTGGTCGAAACATGGAGCTACTCGCACCTACAATCCGTGCCTTGTGCATGATACGAACGCTTTTTCTAACGCGCTATGGCTGTTTTGTAGGTGCGCCACAATGTGAGCCTGTCGCCGTGTCACATCGCCGAGCCGCGCGTGGGCATCGAGCAGGAGATGACGAGTCTGCTCATGCGCTACTCGGAGCAGCTCGAGGGTGTGATCCTGTCGTTCAGCAACGTGAAGCTCGACAAGCCGTTTGGCCACATCGTGAACGAGATGCCGTACATCCACTGCAAGGTGCTCGCAGACGCGCTCTTGTTCCAGCCGAAGGAGGGCATGGTGCTCAAGGGCACTGTCAACAAGATCGGCAGCAACCACATCGGTATGCTCTTTGCAGGCGTCTTCAACGGCTCCGTCGCGGCGTCCGAGCTGCCCAAGGGATACGTGCACAACTACGCCCAGGACGCATGGTACGCTCATTTATTGAAGTTGCATAGATCATGGAATGCTCTTGCTGATGCGTATGTTGTGTCTGTTTAATGGTGCAGGCTGGACCAGTTTGGCAACCAAATTGCCGTGAACGACACGGTCGAAGTCAAAGTGCTGAGGTATGGCTTCGTGTATCGCTCCCTCTATCTTTCGAATATGGGGGACTCACCTCTATCGTGTCTATTTAAACAGAGTACACGTCGCTGGCGGAATGATCGCCATCGAGGGGTCCATGTGCAGTGTTGGCGCTGCGTCGTCCAAGAAGACGAAGAAAGCACAGGCAGCTAAGCCGATCACCTCGCCATCGCCAAAGAAATCTTCCACAAAGAAGGCGAAGCACGCCGCCAACGATGAAGCCGAGCCGAGCAGCAAGAAAGCGTCCAAGAAGCGCAAAAACGACGAGGACGAAGCGCCAGTAGAAGCAGCAGGAACCAAATCCAAAAAGAAGGACGCATCCAAGAAAAAGTCCAAGAAAGAATGAGCGCTATCATACCAGCAGTAAACCAGACAACCAACATAGATCGCTAGGCTATACGGAAACAGGCAGTGCACCTATCGCAAGATAGAACAAGCAAGCAAGCGCACGTGCAAGCCCCAGCAGCAAATACACATTTAAATATTCATTCTGTATTGACTCGAACGCTCTCATTAAGTCAGCATCACTACCACTTCACTACTGCAAGCTGATGAGCCCCTCGAGGCGCGCTGGCACGGGTTTCAGCGGCTGCTTTGGGTCGCAGACGCTCCAGTTCGGCGATTGCTGCGCCTTGTGCCACTTGAAGTCGTTCACGCGCGACCAGAGCCCATTGTCCTTGAGCAAGCCCACTTTCTCGAGCTGCTCGTCGAGGCCGTCAAAGTGGAGTCGGTATGGTCCAAACTTCATCTGGTGGCAGTCCTCGATGATCGGGTGGCTGCTGATGCGCAAGTGGAACGTCGTGGCCTGACTCAAGTGCACGCGAAGCTGCCGACACGCGACGAAAAACTCGCACGACACGCAGTTCTCGAGCCACATGCTGCCCCATACCGGCGCCGTGTAGATCGTGCACTGCTTCAGGTCATCGCCGCGGATCGCCGACGTCTCGACGCACACAAAGATCGTGCAGTTGGTCAAGTGCGAAAAGTTGAGATCGCGACGCTTGGTCGTGGAATCGTCGGAAAAGCTCTGCTGGTCCACGATGATCATCTCGTTCTGCCGATTCGCGTACACCAGTTCGTCCATGTTGGCAAACAGATTGTTGCTCTGCGAGTCGGTTTTGGCATCATTGCTCTCGCTTTCGGGCTTGTCGTCATTGCTGCCATTATTATCTTCTTTTGTCGGTGCTTTCTTGGCGCGTGCGCGGAATGTGAACTTCTTGCGCGGTGCAAACGTCGTGCGCGTCGTTTCCACGAGCTCCAGGAGCTTCGAGACGATGATCTGCGACTGTCGGATATCGTACGGCGACAAGTACATGGACGCCGCGGACGCTGCGTCGTCGCGCATCTCGCCGATGCGCAGCACGAGGTCGTCCAACTGGATCTCCTTGTTCTTGTCACACGGCGTCGGCTGTTTCTTTTGCTCGACAAACGTACCAATCTGCTTGCGGATCTCGTCTTCGCGCGCTGTAAACCGCTTCCAAAAAATCTGCACAAGATCATCCGCATTCAGCTCATGATTCTGTTCACGAGTCGCTTTCTCAAGCTGCTTCTTGTCTTCAGCGGCCTTGCGTCGCTCGTTCAAGTCGTACTCAATGCTCTCGGCGTGGGTCGCGAGGATCGGAAACTCGCCGACTATGTTCAGTTTCTCCTTGCGTACGAACGCACCATGCAGCCGCGGACACGTGAAGTACGCCACACCGTCGTATGAGCCGTCGTTCTTGCCGAGCGGCTTGTCGAGACGCACGCCGATCCATTCGCCCGCGGGGAGCCCTCGCACGGCGCCGATGTACGCGACCTCGCCGTACCGTTTGATGCTGGCGCGCAGGCCGCCACTCGTGCTCGAGGACAACAGCTCACAGCGCATGCCGAGGGAAATCGCGCCATCAGCGCTCGCGGCCGCGCTCGGCGGAGCAGTCACATCTTCGTCCGCCATGCTGCCAAGTTGCTGGATGGGACGAGCAAATGGATACGACGTTGACCCTTCCCGACCGCCGCCTCGTACGATCATACATTGGTTGTAAATGTGACATATACATTTGAATTTTAGCCAGTAAAACACTATATTTATAAATATTCTGACTAATGAGTAGATGCAAAGTATTCTATTACAGAGTGTTCGTCGCGAGTTGAAAGTCTCAGTTGTTGATGTTCGATAATTATTAATAAATGAGAAACTCGGAATGGAAGTTTACACGCGGTACTGGGTGGTGCTGTCGTAGCAAGCTTTTGCCATTGTCAAGATTGGTCCACAATACTTAATGGTCTGTTCTCAACCACTCACCCATTCCTGCGACTTTGCTATCAATTCCAGGGTACTACCAACTGAAGTTGGTGTAGGTAGGTAGGTACTCGCCTGATATTTCCTAAATCTCTCTATTAGTGGGTTCCAACTTTCTTGCTTCAAAGCACTCAGACGCGTGCAAGGGGGCGTTTCCTATACGAAAGAGCTATTTATTGGTGGACGAACTGCACCGACCAACTCGTTTATTGTCGTCAGAGTGTTACGCTCCAGATTCGCCTCCGCACTTGTCCTCTCAACATACCGCTCTCTGGAAACTGAGAACCCACAATGGATCCATGTTGAACCCGCATCGGGTTGGCTAAAATGATAGTTTTAATCATTTAGCCAATCATCGCATCCAAAGACCAATATTCTGTCCAATCAAAAGCTACAACGTATTCGGAGATTGGGTTTCGAGGGTCAGAAGATGGAGGGTTGCAGAATGAGAGGGGAGGAGTGATTGTCGCATATCCTAGCAACATGCAAGAAAAAATCAAAACGTGCATCGAGATCCCATTTGCAGAACCCAATTTCCGCCGCAAGTCACAAGTCCTTCGACAAACAACAAGCAACAAGCATGCACGGAGGCGGCCAACCACCACACGGATACCCCGGACAGCCAGGATACCCTCCACAACAAGGATATCCGCCACAACAAGGCTACCCTCCTCAGCAAGGCTACCCTCCTCAGCAAGGCTACCCTCCACAACAGGGCTACCCTCCTCAGCCAGGCTACCCAGCGCAACCAGGCTATCCTGCACACCCGCATGGATACGCTCAACCAGGCTACGTGGCGCAGCCTGGCGTCGTGTACGGCGGTGGCAAGATGAAGCACGGGAAGATGAAGTTCAAGCATGGGAAGCACCATAAGCACAAGAAATTCAAGGGCCACAAGATGAAGTTTAAGGGTTTCAAGCGAATGAAGAAGTTTTTCAAGTAAGCGCATTAGGTTGAGTCGTCATGGCGGCGGCAGTGCCGTCTCAACGTCATGCGTTGCTGCGATCCCGATAGTTTTTGCTTGCATTCCAGTGTACCTGATTCGTTAATATAAAACACTACAATACCTCAATTTGCATACGAACCGAAGCGTAATGGCTCTGGGGTCCTGAACTGTCAGCATAACATTTCTACGGCAACTATGGCTTTGCTGTTGTACAGTTCTCGCACATGCGCGGCGCGGTATGCATTTCGCGCTTAGGAGGTTATGCAAGTTGCATAATCTTGAAAGGAGGAAATGTCACTCGTACTTCGAGTTGCTGAATGAGAGGGGAGGAGTGATTGTCGCACACTCTCCCTCACACATGTGCGCAAGTGCTCCGGATCCGCTTGCTTGCTTGCAGAACCCAATTTCCGCCGCAAGTCACAAGTCCTTCGACAAACAACAAGCAACAAGCATGCACGGAGGCGGCCAACCACCACACGGATACCCCGGACAGCCAGGATACCCTCCACAACAAGGATATCCGCCACAACAAGGCTACCCTCCTCAGCAAGGCTACCCTCCTCAGCAAGGCTACCCTCCACAACAGGGCTACCCTCCGCAGCAAGGCTACCCTCCACAACAGGGCTACCCTCCGCAGCAAGGCTACCCTCCACAACAAGGATATCCGCCACAACAAGGATATCCGCCACAACAGGGCTACCCAGCGCAACCAGGCTACCCAGCGCATGGACACCCGCATGGACACCCGCACGGATACGCTCAGCCAGGCTACGTGGCGCAGCCTGGCGTCGTGTACGGCGGTGGCAAGATGAAGCACGGCAAGTTCAAGCACGGCAAGCACAAGAAGTTCAAGGGCCACAAGATGAAGTTCAAGGGCTTCAAGGGCAAGGGCATGAAGAAGATGAAGAAGTTTTTCAAGTAAGTGCGCGTGCGGGAGCTCATGTACCGGTAAATCAAGATCGCGGGTATTCGTTTGCGTGTTTTTCTTTATCAAGAAGCAAGGAAGTGCTCGCGAGCAGCATGCGGATCCAATTCGCGATGTCGACATTTTTTGTTTGTATTCTAGCGCAATTCAACATGTTTCTAAACACAAAATAAATACTACAGCGCCAAGTAGATACATATTACTCTGCATACGATGATTTTTGGGAACGACACAAAAGCATAGCAATCTGGCATTGTGCGTGCGTTAGTGGGGCATACATGCGCTCATTAGTATGCCTTCAAAGACAGCACTTACCCATGCATTTTCCCCAAAGAATTTGATGTGGTAAACAAATCCGAGTTGGGAGGGTTACAAGGTTACGTAACCTTGTACTTATGTAACCTTGTAGTTACGTTAAATCACACTGGATTTTTTGGTTTGGAGAAAAGGGGCAGCCACCTGTGTGACTATCCCCCATCTCCATCGCCAAAGCACAGCAGCAACATGGCGGATTAGTAAGAACGACGTAGCAATCACTTCTCTGCTCTCCCTTCTCTCCGCAAACTAAGGCCGACGTCCTTCGTCACAACCGATACAGACGCAGGGGCGAGAAGCACGACACACACGCGATCATGCAGAACCCGCCACCAGCACAGCCGCAGCAGCCAGCGGCCGCGGCGCCGCAAGGATACCCTCCACAACAACCTGGTCAGCAACCACCTCAGCAAGGATACCCTCCGCAGCAACCTGGTCAGCATCCGCCACAACAAGGGTACCCTCCGCAACAACAACCTGGCTACCCTCCTCAGCAACCTGGAGCATATCCGCCACAGCAGTATCCGCCGCAACAACCAGGAGCGTATCCGCCGCAACAACCAGGAGCGTATCCGCCGCAACAACCAGGAGCGTATCCTCCACAGCAGCCAGCAGCGTACCCCCCTCCTCCACAACATGGAGCTGCGTACCCGCCACAACAGCCGCCAGCAGCATACCCTCCTGCAGGTTACCCTCAGCAGCACGCGTACCCTCCAGCGCCACATGCACATTACCCGCCGCCTCCAGCAGGCTACCCTCAGCAACATGCGTACCCAGCGCCAGTGCAACCGGGTTACGCGTATGCGCAGCCAGCGCCGGTCGCGTACGCGCAGCCGATGTACGTGGCGCAGCCTGGCGTTGTCGGGTACCACGGCCACGGCAAGATGAAGTTCAAGCACGGCAAGTTCAAGCACAAGGGCTTCAAGCACGGCAAGCATATGCGCTACGGCTACGCGCAGCCAGCGTACCCGGTGCACGGCGCCGTCGTGTACGGCCACCAGCCACACTATGGTCACCACCACCACCACTACAAGCACAAGCACAAGGGCTTCTTCGGCCGCCGATTCAAGTAAACTAGCAGGAAGTTCAGCCAAACGATATCGTTTGTGCGTATGCAAACAAAGACACATGCGGGTTTTTATATTTGTGTTGATCACATGCACGCACGACACGCATATGTTGGTTCAATCACACACAAACAACTTTTAGATGTGCACAGGCGGACGGTTGGCGGGCTTCTTGCCCTGGACAAAGTACCACGGCAGCACAGCCTCGCTGTTTCCGTCGCCCTTGGACTTCTTCATGGGCGTCCACTCGCGGCCAAAGTGCGTCCCGGGCTGGTCCATGGCCACGACGTCGTGCAGGTCCCAGTGCAACAGCGACAGGATGCCCTCGCGCGGACGGTCCTCGACGTACTTAATGGCGTGCGCCTCACCCATCGGGGACTCGGAGCCCGCGCCACCGCACAGATCGACCCAGAACTGGCTGCCGGTGGCCGAGAGCGCGTCGATGGTCTTGAGCACCTTGATGTTGCTGCCATAGTCGAGGAAGTAGAGCAATCCTTCGAGGCACCAGAACGTCGGCTGGTTCGGGTTGAAGCCGCGCGCCACGAGCGCTGCATCCCATGCATCATTGGCGAGATCAGCCGCAATGTGGTGCACCTTGTGCGCGATCGGGTGCGCCGACATCTCGCGCAGGATGCGCTGCTTGCGCTCGAGGATCTCGTTCGACACGTCGAGTTCAAATACGTTGCAGCCTTCCAGTGCGTCTAGCCGATACGCTCGCGCATCCATGCCTGCCGCAAGAACAACAACTTGCTTGATCGACTTGTTGCGGTGCGTGAGCGCTTCATCCAAGTACCGCGTGCGGATCGCCATCAGGTTCATGGCATCCTCATAGTTCGTGCCCCACTTGTTGGAAGCGAGCGCCATGAGCTGCGCCGCCGCGTCGCCCGCGAAGGCTTCGGCAAAGCGGTCCTCGATGATGCGATCGTCACGCGCGCTCTCGGCTGCGCGCAAATACGCGCTCGTGAGCCCCGAGTAGTGCACGAACGCACCGGCGCCGAGCTTCTCGAGGTCGTCATGGCTTTCTGGATTCGTTGCTTGTAAAGCGCAAAGAAGCAAAGCATACAACAGCAACATGGACAAGTAGTCAGTAAATATTTGGCAAATTTTGTCAACGTTGTCCAACAAGATACACACCGAACGAGTCCGCGTCCGAGGTCTTGCCGGGCGCCGAGGAGGCGTCGTCGCTGTCGCGCGGATCGAAGACCTTGGTCTTGCTCGGGTAGTTCCTGTGTGGCTGCGAGGAAGCGCTGGTCACTGGAGTTCTTGTCGTCATTTTGAAGAATGAATGAAGAGCTACGCCGAACAATTGCGGCAAGCGATTGCAAAGTTGCACTCAAAAGCTGCGCCCAACTGTCGGATCTGTGCGCCATCTTCAACGTAATTACGTCGGACTCGCAACTCGTAAACAAACGGCCTTTCATGATTGCGACACGTACACACACTTCAAGCAAGTAAACAAACCGTTGCAATGTTGCCGCATAAACAACAACAACAACAACAATAACATTGTTGTCGACAAGAAACGTAACCCTCCACCATACTGTAACTCACAAAAACGTCCACATAACTCGTACTCACGCACTGGGTTTCATGCCCGTGACCATGAACAACGGCACCACGTGGCCCGTCTTCTTCGCGCGCATGGGCTCCCAGACGCGCCCGAAGTGCTCGCTGCGTTCGCTCAGCGACGCGTCCACGCGTGTCTCCCACTGGAGCTGCGCCAGCACGCCGTGCTGCGGGTCGTCCTCACCGTACTGCAGCGCGTGGACACCGTCGTCCTCGTCGTCCTTCTCCATGAGCGCTGCGCCGCACATGTCGGCCCAGTATTGGCTCCCAGGCGCCGACACCGTGTCCATGGTCTTGACCAGGCGCGCGATGCTCTCGCGGTCCAAGTAATAGAGCAGCCCCTCCATGCACCAGAACGTCGGCTCGTTCGGGTTGAAGCCGTGCGCGATGAGCTCACGCGGCCACGTATCGCTCGCCAGATCCGCGGCAATGTAGTGCAGCTGCTTGGCCTTCGGTTGCATCTTGAACAGCACGCGCTTCTTGCGGTCGAGCATCACCTGCGAGACGTCGAGCTCCCATACGACGCAGCCGGCGAGCGAGTCGAGGCGGAACGCGCGCGCATCCATGCCCGAGGCCAGGATCACGACCTGGTGGATCGCGGGGTTCCGATTCGTGAGCGCGTCGTCCAAGTACCGGGTGCGCAGCGCCAGGAATGACACGGGGTCCTGAGTGTCCCACTTCTTCGCCACAAACGCCATGAGCTGCGCGCCGGCGTGGCCAGCGAGCGCGCCTGCAAAGTGGTCCTCAATGATGCGATTGGGGCGATGCGTCTCGACGGCACGCATGTGCGCCGTGATCAGCCCCGTGTACTGAGCAAACGTGCGCTCGTCAATGTCTTTCAGATCTGGGTCTCCTTCTCGACAAGCCGCTATCGACACATACATATAATGCAAGGAAACAAGAGAGGTGAGCTACAAGATTCCGTGGAGATGTGTGTGATGATGCACCAGCTCCAGATCAAACGCAGCATACCGAAGAATTCTGTGGCTGCGCGCCGCGCATCATGGCCACGTAGCTTCTCGCTCGACGCGTCGACCGACATGCTGCCGCTCCTAGCCGCCGACGGTCCCGACAGAATCTCCTGCTTCTGCTGTGTCGCTATCGGAAGCAACGAGAATGACTCATCGAGCTGCCGCACAAGATCTTGTCTTGCTCGTCTTTAACTGTCACCACACGATGCAGTGCGCCGTTAACTGTGCGATTCGTCATCCTCCTCGTCCCAAGCCATCTTGCATACGTAAACGGCCAGCACTTTGACCGTCTCCACCAGACAAATATGCAGCGTTTGCCTTTCGTTAGGCAGCAGCGCGATCATGGAGCCGCTGGGTGAACCATCGTAGAGCTCAGGATCGCCAGCATGCGTCCATCTATAATACAATGTGTCGTGTGAGCATGTCTTGTTTAGTCGCCAAGCAGCAGCATGCTGATCACCGTCTGCAATTGCGTCATCGCTCGTCATCAAGTTCAGGATCGGTGCACCCAAGCATGTGTTCAACACACGCGGCACCGCATGCCGATCGCCCCATCGGTGCCATCGCTCCGTTCCGTTCCGCACGAGCGTCTGGCGTCTCGCTCGCTCGCTCTCTCATTCGTCGTGTACAATACGATACAAATGTACACACGTGCGGCAATGGTCGTCCATTCGAAGCCACAGGGCGGTACCGCGACGCGCAGTCGCATCCATAATGCGGCGGCCTCCATATTCAACGAACATGGCCACTTTGATGCGATGTTATTCCAGATGGATCCGAACGTTGGACTTTGTGTTGAAGGTCGCACGAAGGTAGCTTGCACCATCGCATATTTCAGCCAATCAACTATTGTTAGCCAGTACATCCGCTGCTCGGATTGGTCAGTTAAAGATACAAACGACGCTGTTGTTCTGTTTTTTTTAGAGTTTTTAGAGTGATTGTCATTCTGTAGCTCCTCTGTGACGTGTGCCAGCAGATGTGCCGAGCAGCTCATCTCAAACCTCATTCTCTCCGAAGCCACGCTGCTGCTGCCAGCCAGTAGCGCCCCACTACTACTTTGAATCAGTATCCACGCGCTTGATACCGTCAACGAATCTCCGGACCCGGCTCTGCTCCTGCTGTTCTTCTTCTGCCTCCCTCCCGAGTTGGATGCAAGCAGCTCCCTCCCAGTAGCAGCGCTGAAGAAAGTTCATTTGCGTTCTTTCTCGACTTCCTCCAGCTTCCTTCGGCATCGGCGCAGTCGACCCTGCTCGCATTGTGCACAAATTGGTCTGCTAAGCACCGTTGCTGCTGTCCATTGACGCACATTAGATTCATTTCTGAAGATTTGCCAGCAATCCCAAGAAGATGCAGGATCGATTGCATGTGTACCCAAGTGCTGGCACGCTGCTGTGGGTCTGGGCTGCCGGTGTCGTCGCGCAAGTCATTGTTCAAGTGTTCTGGTGGATGCTGGCTCGTGACGCCAAGCAGTTGAAGAAGCATGACAGCGTCATTGACGCCAATGGACTCGAGAAGCCAACGCCTTGGAAGCAACTCATCAACAACAAGCAGTCTGAGACCCGCGTGATTCCACTTCTCACGTCATGGGTGACCTCAAGTGAGGCGAGACAGCCGCCTTCGCACTCATTTGTGTGGCGCAAGTTTACGAACCGATCGTTGATGCTAACGACGGTCGTCGCGCTGGTGCACGTGTCGGCGGGTACGATCCTGCTGTACGCTCGCACGGGGGCGCTCGTGGAGCAGCAGTACGAGTGGTACTCGCTGAAAGCCACGGGCGAGCGGTTGTACAAAGAAAACACTCCATTGCCAAATGCGATCCTATCGACGTGCCGATTCCGCAACGTGACCAAGGCGCCGCGTGGGATGCTGACCTTAGATGCAGCAATCGCAGAAACAACCCACAAGCCACGAACCGTTGTGTATGTGG
This sequence comes from Globisporangium ultimum DAOM BR144, assembly GCA_000143045.1. NCBI lineage: Eukaryota > Oomycota > Peronosporomycetes > Pythiales > Pythiaceae > Globisporangium > Globisporangium ultimum. The sequence continues at coordinate 444,163 of GL376617.1, read as the reverse complement.
TTCCATACAACACGGAAGGACTCATAGAGCTCTCGGAGAGCCAAGTGCAGTCTACAAGAGAGGAGTCGTCCAGCAGCAGCAACTTGCGCGGCACAACAGGCAACCAGTCCGCCATTGTTGCGTACAAGAAGGCGAGGCCCGTGGATGGTCTCACAATGTTCCCGTACTTCTGGCATAGCATCCTTGGCACGCACTTTGATGGCAACATCACCTCGTCTCCGTGGTCGCGCACGATTGATGCGTTGAACTTGGAATACCGCATCGTGCGCACTCAAGGCCAACTGGCGTCCTTGCCCAGCGGCAGCAACGTGTTCGCTATCGTGCAGTGGATGCCAAGCGTCCTGCAGCTGCTCGATTCCGGCGTGCTACCGAAAGACGCGAACGTCGGATTCACGGCGCTTTCACGAGAAGACTGCAACAATGTCGATGCGCACAAGTACATCAAGCACAAGCAGCTCAAGTTTGGGCTGCTGCCTTACGGTGATTGCTCTTTGATCGATGGTGAACGGTTCTCCGTGATCCCGCTCGGTCCGAGCTTTGAGCACGGGTTCCCCATCAACACCCACGAAACGGTGATCCCATCGGTTGCAAACCGAAAGTATCTGCTGAATCTCATGGTGAGCTGGACGGTCGAGAAGCCAACGCGGATCCAGGCTATGATATCTGCTTTGCAAGTCTGCAACGGCGACGCCAACCACCACAGATGCATCATCGAGCACAACGACTTGATGTTCAAGGCGCTGCAGCAAGTGGACGCGCGCGTGGGCACGAACCTCCGGTGGATGCTGTCGTCAGCACCAAACGCGTACGTCGAGACCTTGAAACAGTCGATGTTTACATTGTGTCCCCATGGCAAGAACCCCGAGCAGTACCGAATCTGGGAAGCACTCGCAGCTGGATCCATCCCGATCATTGAGGAGTTCCCGCAGCAGTCGCTTCCAGGCACGTTTTACCATCCGTCGTACCCGACAACATGGAAATGCGTCCCAGAAGACATCCACGGAGTGCTCAAGCAGCTGAATGCACCCGTGCTGTTCGTCCGGGACTGGCAGCGCGACTTGCCGCGCATCATCGCGTCTTATGCGTCACGAGAGAACGGGATGAACGAATTGATGGCGCTCCAGCAACGTGCAAAGCAGTGGTACCTGCGTCTAGGCAACCACTTACAGGCCGATTTCATCCAGAAATCGCTGCTGCACTTCAAAGTAGCGTAGACGGTAAACACAACGCACATATCTAAGTTATTTAGTTTACCAATGCAAGTGAATACAAAACCAAAAGTATAGCCAATCTACTGAGCGCAAGCTTCTTGATCAATAGCAGCAGCCTTTCATTTCCGTTGGTATACACAATGTGCTCAAAGTGAACCCATTTTCCGTCTTGTCCATTTTGCACCAATCATCAAGTTAAAGAATCCGAGCCATTTCGAGCCGAACTTTCCGCTCGGTATTCGGCTCGGTTTGACGATCCATGCGCATCTGCCGCACTTTACGAAGTTCGAACCTAACGACCCACCGACCCACCGTTTCGTACTTAAGCGCGCGTCTCCGATTTGTGTGGGCATGCATGGCGGAGCGCATCAAAACACAATAAAGACACGCAGAGGCTCCCCTCTCCAGCAGCTCCGTGCACGCACTCTTCCCTGCTTCTCTGACCCGCTATGGCGCTCCGCTCGACCGCTGCTCTCGCGTCGCGCGCGCAGCGCACTGTGCTCGCCTCCCAGCGCTGCGTGACCGCGCGCTCCTTCTCTGCGGTGGCGCAGTCCGACGAGACCGCGCACTATGATGTGCTCGTGGTCGGCGGCGGCATCGTCGGCTCGGCGCTCGCGTGCCAGTTGAAGACCAACCCTGTGTTCAAGGGCAAGCGCGTGGCTGTGATCGAGACTGCGAATCCGCCTGCACCGGCTGGCGCCGTGGAGGAAGACTCGCCGGATCTCCGCGTGTTCACGATCACGCCAGCGTCGCAAGCGCTCTTTGAGAGCGCCAAGGTCTGGGACAAGATCGATGCGTCGCAGCGCGCGACGTTCAAGGACATGCAGGTGTGGGACGCCATGGGCGACGGCTTTATCCGCTTCGACGCCGCCAAGGCCGGCAAGCAGAACCTCGGCCACGTCGTCGAGCACAAGGTGCTCGTGCGCGCGCTCCACGACCGCATGAACGAGCTCGCGGAGAGCACCGCGGACTCGGAACCATTGAAGCTGTACTGCCCTGCGCAAGTGAAGCACTTCAAGCGCCCGAGCACGGTGTCGTCGATCTCGGAGATCGGCTTGGCCGACGGAACGCGCATCAAGGCCGACTTGGTGGTTGCGGCCGACGGCGGCAACTCGATCGTGCGCACGCTGTCCGCCTTGGGTACGTGGGGCTGGGAGTACGACCAGCAAGCGGTGGTCGCGACCGTCAAGACCGACTCGCCGAACCACACGGCGTGGCAGCGCTTCTTCCCAACGGGTCCGATCGCGTTGCTGCCAATGCGCGACGGCTACAGCTCGATCGTGTGGTCCACGACAGCCGACGAAGCCAAGGAGCTCAAGGAATTGTCGCCAGAAGACTTTGTAGCGCGCCTGAACGAGGCGCTTTCGGCGCCAGCGAGCAAGCCGACGCCGCCAGAGTTCCCAGGTCTCCCAGTGCTCACGGACCTCGTCAAGGGTGTGAGCAGCGCCGTGAACACGGTGCTGGCCGCCGCAGCGCTCACGGACCCATTCGTCGCGCCACCAAAGCCCATCGAGGTGGTTGGCCAGCGAGTGTCGTTCCCGTTGAAGATGAAGCACGCGACGTCGTACGTGAAGCCTGGCGTGGCGCTCATCGGTGACTCGGCGCACACGATCCACCCTCTGGCCGGCCAGGGCCTCAACTTGGGCCTCGCGGACGTCACGTCGCTCTCGAACCTGCTTGTGGACGGCGTGCAGAGCGGCGAGAACTTGGCGAGCGCGTACTTTTTGGCGCAGTACGAGAACGACCGCAAGCGCGCCAACATCTCCATGGCGCTCGCCATGGACGGCTTCAAGCGTTTGTTCGGCCCAACGCCAGACGCCGTCGGCGTCGCGCGCAACGTCGGTATGGGCACGCTCAACGCCGTCGAGCCGCTCAAGAACCAGATCATGCGCTACGCCATGGGCTTGTAAGTAGACACACCGACCGTGCATCATGCACGGAACCCCACTAGCAGCCAGCATAAAGACAAAATAAAAAGCTATAAAGACAACAAATTTGATTAGCTACGTGTCCAACATGTAACTGTTGACGTCAAAGATCGAGAGATCGCAAATGGGCGGCGTCGCGGCGTCCGCATGCGCATCAAGTGCACTGTCTCCATTGTGGTGGAGGCTATTGTCGTTGTTGTCGTCGTTGTTGCTGTACAAGAACACGGAATGCGAGTCGAGCACCGTCGCGTACGCGTCCAATGGCGGCGTGGAGAGCAGGTTACACGCCTTGTAGACCACGATGGAGAAGAGGTACGTGACCACGAGCATCGACGGCATCGCGAGCGCCCAGTGCTTGGACGGGTAGTACGTGAGCCCGTACGCCTCGAGCGTCTCCTCGGGGAGATACGCCCACATCAGGAAGAGCACTATGGAGACGCACATATACTGTTAGTTGGGCCGCTCGCTCATATAGAAGTACATATAGGGTAGCATGAGCTCACCGTAGAGCAGCGTGGACGCGAGCCATCCGGCAAAGCCGAAAAACTCCATCTGCATGGCCTGGAGCCGCTGCAGCTCCTTGAACGAGAGCGCGCCCGGCGGCGCAGAGCTCATCGCCGACGTTGAGGACGCCGACATGGAGCGCGGGCGCACAGCGGAGGGTGCTGGTGCTGCATGCGCTGGCGCTGCAGCGTGCGTAGAAGACGAGGGCATTCCGCTGTTTTGTGGGGTTTTCCGCATCATTAAGGGTACAGCCCAATGCAAAAGTATAGCCGCGCCCATATATGTTTATGTTTCCACATAATTATTCTATTTAGAAGGTATTTTGTATATGAAGCAGATAGATACAATTCGGTTTTGATACAATATTTATTTCTGCAAGAAGCCAAAAAGAAAAAAACCATTGCGAGAAATTGATTGTTGGACGGATTTTAGGAAACAATCGTACATTAGTGAATTAGAATGTACGATTCGGTTCAGTATTGTATGAGCAGAAATACTGGGTACTATTATTAAGGATAATATGGAGAACGAGAGTGGAAATAGTGCATGAACGACAACACCTCACTACCGAAGAAAGCACCCAGCGCGTGTGGACAGGATGTGTGATGCAAGTGCGGGCTGTGGCACATCGGATGAGAACACTCAAAGGAGAAAAGATCAATGCAACTTGCCTGAACCAACTGCTCGGTGTACTGGAGAGACAAGATTTCTCGCGCCAACTGGAAGCATGGGCGACGGCGCGTCTGTATTTCGATGGAGGTGCACGCGGCAATCCAGGTCCAGGAGGCAGCGGATGGGCACTCACCTTCCTGAATGAACGCTGCAATCGATGGGAACTCAAAGCATGCGGCTATGCGTACATGGGACCAGAAGTTACGAGCAATTGGTGCGAATACAGCGCACTGAAAGAAGGCCTGGCATACAGTGCACACTACCTAAAGCATTATGAAGTCAAGTTGGAAGTCTTCGGAGATAGCCAAATGGTTATCGCAGCCCAGAACGGGTTTTCCTCAATACGCCAGACCAAGTTGCAGCCACTAGCAGTTCGGGTAAATCAAATCATCGACAACTTTGCGTGGGTCTCCTGGAATCACACAAAACGAGAACAAAACAAAATGGCGGATCTTCTCGCCAACATGGCAATGAACTCCCAGAGTGCGAAGATACTCACCGACGAATCGCGGGGAAATGATCGAGTTCTTATGTCCCAAGTCGCAGATCTACTCGAAAATGACGTCGATGCCACACCGTCAAAACTTAGAAACACCTCACTCTCAGCAGTGTTAATGAGACTCTGGAATTCTTAAACTATATGTAGATCATAAGTTAAATAGAATGACCTTCTCTCTCTCTCTATTATTAAGGATAATCCATGCTGCATAATACAGCGTTCCGGTCAAAGCCACGAGCTGCGGGACGACCGTCATCGCTGTCAATTGATCGGATGGACATGATGGGTTTGAACTAAGATCCCCAGGGTCTAAGAAGCACACGGCGCACGCCGAGCCGTATCGCTACAAATTAACTAGCTGCCTGCAGGGAGAAACGATGCCGATCAAGGTCGACAACACGGTGATGACCTACGACGCTTAGGTGCTCAAGATCGACCACGGCAGCGACGTGCAGGACGAGAACAGCAAGGGTGCTAAGGGCATGACCAGGACGCAGTACTACGTGCACTACCAAGAGTGGCACAAAAAATGGGACGGGTGGGTCGCGTACCACCGCGTGCTCGAGGACACGGCCGCGAACCGCGTGCTGCAGAAGCAGGCCATAGAGGACACCAAGAAGAAGACCAAGTCCGTCCTCGCCACGCGGGTCGGCTCGAGGTGTACTTCAACGCCGTTTGTTCGAATCAAACTTATGTATTCATCTTGAGCACTGTCAAGACACAAACTCGCAATGCTCCGCAGCAGCCGAGATATTCAAGATAGCCAGTAGTAATCGAAATCGGTCTACAAGCTTGTTGTAGCTTCTATGTGTTCCAGCTTTAGCACACACATAGTCGTATCTTGATGTCACTCCACTACTCGTTCGTCGAATATTACCTCGCTTTTTCTTGATGGCAAAGCCGACCTGGGTTACGCAGTTTTTCTAGTCCATATGCGCGTCGTCATGCGAGTCAAAGAACACGCCTTCATGACGGTCATAGTTGAAATCAAACATACTTTCTACCTTATTGATTTCTGCAAAATGAGGGAATACTGTTGGACTGTTGTACATGCGGAGCCTGATATGGGTTATTTTTGTAGTGCATCAAGCAAGTTAACTTTGTTACACTTCTATTGATGGCGGAATGGTTCTCAATCTCGTTGGGATATCGCGTTGATTTTTTTAACATGGCATCTTTTTATCTACCCAGTTTTCAGAAAATATTTACACTTGTCGTTGGCTCGGCACTCGTACATTTCGAACGTGCTGGCGCCAAGTGAACTTCAGTTCTTCCCTTATTTTATGATGAAACATATCGTTCTCTCTTATGCAGGTCAACCAATGGACGTGACTAAAGGTCCTAGTAAAGAACCTATACAAGCCAAAAGGAAGCACTTATCACGATGGTGGGTTAGAAATTAAAAGTGTGCCATGAATTTCAACGTTACATCAATTCGATACATGCCTTGAGCATCCTGAGAACGAAGAATTAGTGTAGTAATTTGGGGGGAGTATGAAGATGCCACATAGCTTAATTTGATGCGAGCACATCCATTGGCACGCAGTAGGTAGTTAAAATGTAACTCTCGATCATACGGCCACGGTTGATGCAATAGTAGATGCTATTTTCCACTCTTATTTCACTTTGAGCGGCTGGCTATTTGTCATGACTCAGGCTCTCGCGCTTAAAGGTCACTTGCTCGTTCACTAATCAGATACTCTCTAATTTCATAAATGCTTACGCAAGTCAGGCTACTTGGTAAGTCATTTAGCCGCCCTCATAAATAGTCCGTATTTAGACCAGCTGGCCAGCTGGTCTACTCAAAGTTTCTTTGAAAGTATACGATGTTTGTTTTACGCTGCTCCACATACCAGCAACGAATGCTGCTGATGAATGACATGTGATCTTTTGTATTACAACCAAAACGATGCAAATTGCTGTTTAATGGTGGTGTTATACTCATTAATTACATTATTACGCCTCAAATCCACGATGGCAAAATTCTTTTTGCTCTCGCTTGTGCTCTTTGCCATACTCCCCTGGCTAAATGAGACCACTGTGCACAATTAAATATAATACTCGCTCGTCTTGGTCATCATCACACACGTCTACGCGAATCGTCAGGATACCCGCATTGACGCGACGCCATTCGCAAAATAATATCAAAAAAATAATCAGCGACTTCACTCTTGAAATGCTCCACAATGATTTTCTCAGTACGACGCGCTAGGCGTCGGAGATGACGCTTTTCCGCGCGACGAGCATGAGACGATCATGCACTCGGTGGCCGATGACACGTCCGTGGGCGACGACGACATCATGTCCGAGAGCGCGAAGCTGCACGGCGACACGAACGAGTCCTTGGCGTATGGGAGCTCGTTGTTCTCGTCCGAGTCGTCGTCGTCGTCGCCGAGGATGCAGTCCACCGCGTAGTCCACGTTCAACTACACCAACAACAGCACAAAAAGAATACACACAGATGTGAGATATAAGACATTGGCTTTTACAGAGCAGCTGGGCACACAATCCTAACTCTAATAGCGATACACAGGCATGCGCAGCTCTTCCACACACACACACACACGCACGCACGCACGCACAACAAGAGACAAATTAACACACCTCTTCGTATTGACGGGTGTCGTACGCGTCCATCTCTTCCATGGCGAAGCGCACTTCGGCATCGACGAGCACGTTGCGCGGCGTGTAGTAGTAGCTCTCGTCGTCCATCATGTCGTCGCTCTGCATCATCACATCGTCGTCCGCGAGGTCGTTGTTGTCGCGACGTTGTTGGCCGAGAAACATGGCCTCGTCCTCCTCGTCCATATCGAGCATCGCGACCTCGCCGAGTCCGTACTGGTAGAGCATATCGTACTCGTTCGACTCCCACCGCTCGCGATTGATGCGGATGGTTTCCTTTTCTACGTGGCTAATGATGGACGCCGAGTGGCCGGCATTCTCTAAGATGTCTAACCGCTCGTCGGGCTCCAAGTACCCGTGCTCCATGTACTCTTCGCGGCTCACACGACTAGTTAACAACATGAACAAAGAAATATAGAAAGATCATGAGTCTCCAAGCACACATATTGAAACAAATAACCAGACATTGTAGGATTCTACGGAAATAATTCCACGTACCATAAGCAGCGTTCGTTTTCGTACGAGTCGAGACGACGGCGCGTGCGGCGGCGCAGCGTTCCAGACATCCCAATCTACACATACACATACAAACAAAAATAAAAAAAAAATCAGTACATGATCCTCGATATAGTACATGATAATATCGATCCATACGAACGTACCGGCACGCCGTCGGACGACACCGTCGCCGTCCATGCAGACGGTTCAAACTCCAGAACCTCGGCATCTTCAAAGCGCACATGCTTCTTGGACTTCTTCGTATCTTGCGTCGCTGGGGACTCACTCTGCGCTTGTTCTTGGTTCGAGGCTTCCACGGAAGAGAGATTCTCCTTCTCGCAGCAACTCGCTTCGGCATGAGGGGCAGTGTCGCTTCCGTCACCATGTTGTTCTTCGCTCTTCGCGGCGCTTGCAGTCAGCGTCTTGACGCTTCCGGCGACGTCCACTTCCACATGTGACGCGGCGAACGCCATCGGAGCCGGATCCACCAACAGCGTCATGGTCGATAGGCAGTATACGCGCTTGGTATCTGGTCCTGTGGTTGTGGATAATGAGGAGCTCCGGTGTCTTCTTCGTCCAGGAGCTCAATGGCGAGTGGGTGCCGCCTTCAACTCGTTGCTTGGGGAACGAATTGGTAATTTACGCTCGGTATAGTAGAACACAGTGAGTGTGTTCTCGTTATTATACCGGAGCTCGCGTTGCTTGTTTGTTGCTCGCTTGCAGAGCCGGCACTTGTGTCGATAGTCAGCAAATCGAATAATGACCGCGGTGCATTTGCTGCTGCTTTTTTTTTTAGAGACTTGAGAAACGAAACGAGAGAACGAAATGTAATGTATTTTATGTTTTGTTTTAGCTTTCTTTGCAATTTGTGCCCCCGCCTCGCGTTTGCATAAAAACCTCGAGAGAAGAAAGCGGAAAGCAGTGTCATTGTAAGTGTATGCCAATAAAACCTTGAGTGGTACGGAACGCAAGGCTGAGAAGGATCGCATGGTACACTGTGTGTACGACCTACACATTTCCGTTTCGTGCCTCGTAATGAAATGAAAAGAAAATCAACCGAAGTAATCTAAAACGAAATATTCGCCCAGCAAAATACCCTTGTGAGTTGTAGGGTTGTACCGTTTCTCAGTGTCTTTTCATCCAATAAAAATGTTTCAAAAGCTTTAACACGGTGCGCTGATTCGCTGTAAAGAGCAATCACGCGAAAAAAGAATCGAGAGAGACTAGGGTTTTATGCATGACTGAGGTTCAAAAAAAGGGAGAGAGCGCGTTTAGGAACCGTGTATTTCTATGTGGCTGTTTGAGATCTGAGATGAGCGGCTCTTTTGGCGGATCTGCGACTGGCCAACTGATCATGTATTAGTCTTCGAAGCTGTGGCTCCATGCAGCCGCGTCATATAATGGCCACAAATGAGAATGTTGGTCTCATATATGCCATCATTGGTGCCTAGGTCGTCTGATTATTGAGATCCTCGATTTTTGACTTCGGGGTTTGTTGAAGAACACATTGACCGCTTCGACATGTTGAGCATCTTGGTTGCTGCAAAGCAAGATAGGTAGGCTCCATTTCTTAGTGACGAGCGCATTCACTCCTGCAAATTCTCACGTAGCATTGGTCAGGAAAGCCTGGATTGATTGGTTGGCTGGTGAAGCTCTTCATTTCGTTTTCTGATATGCATGTTTAGCTTCTCTTTTTCGGTGCCGCAGTCTGTAGACGAACACGTGACCTGTTGTCAAAAAGTTGAGTATTTTGTCGTTCAAGTGGACTCATTTTACGTCTGCAAGAGGCAGCTTCCCATCCATGGAGTAATCAAATTTTCATTCTCTATCACGCCGAGTAAATTCCGGTGTGTACGCTTGTGGTACCACTGCTGGCGCCACGACTACATCACCACCTCACAACCGAAGAGCATAGACGAGCTAGTTCGTGGCACTCCGGGGAGGTTGACTTGAGTTCGTCCTTTTTACTTGGCAGGCGTTACTTCTGAGTCCACTTGTAGCACGAAAATCGCATCTGAAAGCACGTAGTACGCTTGTCGCATGTCGCCCCGGCATAAATAAGGTACGCGACTGAACTGCACGAGCTTGAAGCCTGCGGGTTGCAGCACATTCTTCAGCAGCGCGTTGGCGGCGGCTTCGAACGACGCGCCTTCCTGACAGCGCCCGCCTCGCATCGGAAGTCTCTCGGTCGGAGCCATTCGCTTTGTGCCGACTTCTACAAACGCCGAAAATGGAAGCACCACGGCCAGCAAGAAGAGACCCTAGCGAAAAAGCAATTGCGTCCATGAGCTACAGCGCTACATTTGATGCTGGAATGATAGGCTTAGTACAAAAATACACGCTTACATTTTCAGGATGAAGCATGCTGCGAATCTGCTTTAGCATGGTCCAAGGCTTGTCGGCACGGTCGAGGACATTCATCAGACTACAGTCAACCAATGAGCAGCAAATTGTAAGGCGTGCATTTCAACTCAGCAAGCAGGCAATTTCTTATTGAGTACCTGATGACGTTGTAGGGTTGGTGGCCTTGGACAAACTCATGGTCGAGATCCGCCGTCTGCACGCAATTGAAGCCGCGCGAGTTTAGGCTCTTGACCATCGGGCCAGACACCTCGGTCGACGTCACTTGGTCTACAAGTGACGCAATGGATTCCGTGACGTTGCCATCCCCAGCTCCAATGTCCAGCAGAGAGCCGCCAATGCGCTGTTCGCGACGCAGCAAGCGCTGGATCTGTGCCCGCGAGAGCACAAACATTTGGCCACCTAGCAAAGTTTAAACAACCATTCACGATGGTATAATTTCAGCCATTTGTGCGTATTAAGCGACACAAAATAACAAGCTGTTCCCTTACGCCCAAGCATCCCGTTTACGTCTGTGAGCGAGTAAAACACTCCAAGCACAGACGACGCCATGGATTCCAAGATCCCGCCACCTGTACAGCTCTTTGCATAGCAACAACAGCAATACAGTCAGCCTCACAAAACCGCATCCTGGAATCCCTCACATGCACACCACGCAGGTCTCCACAACTTAAGCATTACCTCAAGGAAGGTCTGTGTCTCGTCGTCACAGTCCAACTGCACAAAGGCGCGTTGCAATGCCGGATCCCTTCAAACACAAAGCACGAAGCATATGCGTGCTTGGGTTAGCATTACCTTTCATAGATCAACATGCAGCGTATGCATGGCGCATGTATGGACGCGTAGACGTCTACAAAACACGTACAGCTTGATGACGTTCACACCGTAGTCCAGTGGCGGGAGCCCGAAGCTCGGTTGACGCGCACGCTGCGCGGCTCCGCGCACCCAGCTCTTCATTCTTCTGCGCCTTGATGGCAAGTGGAGATAACTGAAAAGCTCAGTATACATATGTATACATTACAACCGGATAATATGTGCTGCATGTTTTGCAATGATACACAGTCCGGATAAAAATGACATGGGTATCGAACAGAACCAATTGTTTTATGTTGATAGCTCCTTACAGATCAATGTCGAGCTCATTTGGATCGGCGACCTCGGTACTTGCAGCCTCTGCGGGTTCTTCGGTTTCTTCAATTTGCTCCAGCTGCTCATCCTCGTCTTCGTCGTCGTCTAAGTCTATTGCGTTCGGATCGTCCACGACCACAGCACTCACGGCATCCCCTGCACCGCCACCAACGTACGGCGCCGTGACAACGTGAGGCAACTTGAGCAGCTCGAGCAGTAGATCGGTCTGTGGATTGCCATTGAACCCTTTCCCATCCCACGACTGCTCCTCTTCGCCGAATGCTGGTGCCGTCTTGACAAAGTCGGTGATCCACTCGCCCTCGACCTTGTTGAGGCCTTTTTCCGTGACGACTTCACACAGTCGCTCTTTCACCCACGCGATGTCCTGGTCTTCGATACGCATCTCTTCTTGAGGAACACGAGGCGCATACTTGCTCGTCGAGGCCAAGTGGTGCGTCGCGCGAAGCACTGCAAGCCACTCCAAGTCAAACATTATCTTCAACGGCTCTCTCGCGGTGGGTTTGTCAGCGTTATCGGCACCTTCACTTGGTTCTGCTTGATTCGCATTAGTGGTTGAAGGTCCAATGTCGAGCACTTGCAGGAACTCTCTCCGCGGAAGACACTTGTCGAGGGCAAGGAATTTCGTCATTTCTTCAACTGATGGTATCGGAGCGGCAGCTTCACTTGCCTCGTTCGCATCGTGTTCCCCTGTTGCTGCTTCTGTGACCTCCGTTGGTGGCAATGGTGGTGGAGCTGGCGCAGCCGCGTGACGCACAACCGCGGCGAACTTGACGTGAAGGTGCGCCGCGAACCAATGCTGCGGCTTCAACTGGAACAACAGGAACTCACCAGCCGGACTTCCCAGGCTGTTTGACTGAATCTCCTGCTGAAAGAACGGCTTGCGTCGAATCAGCGTGCGCACATCGCCGTACTGTTCAATGCCGCGTGGCCAGTCATGCGATAGAAACACGTTCACTTTCTTCGGATCCTGCATCTGCAGATGCGACAACTGGAACACCTCCAGCTCGCGCACGTGGTAGATACTGCGCATCGTACTGTTATCGAACGGCGCCTTCTCGAATCGTCCAGACGTGTAGTCCTGCTGCTTGTAGATACCCGAGAGGCCGCCAATGCGCAAGCCGCCGACGTTCACGACGCCCGCTGCACCCAAGTAAAAGATGTTTGGCGCGACCCAGCCGCCATAGTGCAACTCCGACAGATAGTTGGAAGCCTCATGGTTGCCACCGATGAAGATCGTGAGCACGGGCGCCACTTTCTCGCCCTTGTAGAACTGGTGGAACGAGTGCATCTCGCGATACTTGGGTGGACACGCGAGGTTTTCCAGGTCGCGCGAGTTGCGCATGCACTCAAAGTCGCCGCAGCAGAGCAGCAGCTCGATCGGGTGGGACGGATCCATCTCGTTGATGAAGCTGACGGTCGCATAGATGTCGTCCAGCATGCCGTGCGCACAGCCCACGACCGCGACGCGCACCATCGTGATGCTCGCTTCCTGCTGTCTTTGGATTTATTACTTCCCTTTGAGCCTTATTGGTGAGCTAATAATGCCCCACGAGGGGGCATTATATTTTGATGTTTCCCTCAAAAATGCATGTTGTTCGTATCAGATCTGGATAATCATTTACGGAGGAATACGGTTAAGAACAAGTTGAAGAGCTGAACATGATAACGCCACGAAGCACGAAGCACATCTCAGAAACGCGCGATCGCTACCAAAATAAACTCTCGCACGTGTCTTTAGCGCATACTGTAGTAGCGTCATTTGCACTCTTCAATCCCAAGGCTCTCGCTTCAAGACAGCCGCGTTCATCTGATAAATACAACACATAGTGTGAGGTGCGGGACACATTAATATCAGCGAGTGCAACAACATTCGTAATAATGAACCCATTTTTGCCCCATTTGCTTGACGCCTGACTGACTCTGCACTGTGAGTATGTCAGTGAAACTCAGGAGCCAGCATGAAAACGAGCCAAGAGTGGGTGGGTGGAAGGTTTCCGTGCTTTTGGTCCGACTTTAATCTGCTTCGAAAATGGGCACGACCCTCACGTACTACTACAATGGACTGCAACACACAAACGTCGAGGATACTCACACGTACTGTAGAAACTTGACTATGTGAGTGCGGATACGGATCCATGGCCCGTAGAATGAATTAATAATGCTCAAGCTGCATGCGCGTGGGTGGATGTTGGTGAGAAATGAGGTATCAATAATCTGTCCCAGTTGAAGTTGGAGAGACAGTGAAAAGCCTGCCGTTTCTCCTCTTCGCTACACAGGTATGCGATTTTACATCTCACAGCATATTAGATGCCTTCTTAGAACACGTAGAACCTGTATATAACGGCTATTTTACCTTCAAACTATCCAAAATGACATCATTTTCATAATGAGTACAAACAGATTTGGCAGCTATAACTAAGGCTTACTATTACACGAGGTAGTTGCATTACTGCCACACCCGCAAAAATTTGTTCTGGTTTCGTGCCTTATCCATGCGCAAACGAATCCGCTGTTGCCATTGGCGGAGCAGCAAGCATCCGCCTCGACTGATCAGCCAATTGAAGTGCGATTTACTTAAATCCCGCTTTCTCTATTGTTTCCTATTGGCTGAAAAGTAAATGAGGAAGAACACACGAGGGAGAGAAAGGGAGCAATTAAGTGACGTCGTCACGCACATCATCGCGGCTGTGTTTCTTCTTCGTTTCTCTATTTTTTTTCCACACTTTCCGCGGCTTCTTGCTGCTCCCTTTTCGCTCCAGTTTCCTCATTAGTGAATTTGCCGCGCGCCGCCCAAGACCCCAAGAAGCAAGCAAGCGAGAGAGTCAGCCGGAATCGACACCTGTGCCGTGCTCACTTGACCTCAACTTCAACAACTGACGAGAACGATGGTCGCCTCGCCATCATTCACATCGACACTCAACGCGAACGCGCCGGCGTTCGTGCCATCGTGGTCCTGGCACCCGGCGGACGAGTACTATGGCGATGAGAATCCGCTTTCGCAGGAGGAAAACGGATTTGGAATCGCCGATTCGTTCTTTTCGGTGCAGGGGATCCCGGATGAAGAGCTGTTTGATGCCAAGTACCACCCGCTGTCCCCAGAAGAGTTGCTCGAGTTGGAACAGGTCGATGAGATCAATGCGATGCTTGCAGACCTCGACTTGCTCGAGACCCATCAGGAATTGCACAACGAAATCCACTCGAAGTTGCGTGAAGTGCGATCGGCGTCGGATGTTGAGAAGGAGATGCAGAGCTTGATGGTGAAACCGACGAGCAAGCACAACGATTTCGTCAAGTCGAACACGACGCGACTGCCGAAGATGAAAGCGCACTACCACATGAAGAAGAATGCGTTTGCTCCAATCCAACAGCCACGCTCGGTGAAATAAGCTCGTTTGGGGCCATTCGCGTGGCCCTCATTGAGCCTTCAACTTACAACCGATGCGACTCTATCCTGCAGAATAAAAATACAGACCACGGATACTCCATCAGAGAAAAGGGAACCTACGATACCACAATGACCTCCAGCAAGACCAACCACACAAGCACACCCAAGAAATTTTGGAGCCACCGTCCACTGTGGCTTTTGATGTCACGTTGACGTGAAGACTTTTGAATTTTTTGAAGCGACCGAGAAAAGAAGACAAAATTGAAGATTGCAACTTCCAGTGCGAAGGAAGTATGGAGAGACCAAACAACAACCCATAGTAAACGAGAAAGTTAGGAATTTTTTAAAACGACAGCAGGCTAGAGTTAGAAAATCGATTGTAAATAAGCTGCAGAAAGAGAGAGAGAAAGCAAGCGACCAGAAGCACCGCGAGAGAGAGAGCAAATGTACCAATAAAAAGCTAATGTACGATGGAGTATTTTAAACACACATGCAACGTTCATTGCGCTTTTGCAAAGCTTGTAGAAAAAAGCTCATCGGCATGGAGATTTAATTCACATCCCAGTCGCCTCTCATGGCGTAGTCTAGCGGCGGGAGCCCGAAGCTCAGCTGGCCAGGTGGTCTACAGCGATGTGGTACAAGCATATATCTGTCACAGTCGGAAACCTCAAGAATTGATTCTTAACAGATATGTTTGTTTGTAACAAATTGTTTTACTATGATTGGTCGAAATTGTGATCGGGTATCAATGGCGCTCCACCAATGCTGGAAGCGTCGCGCGGGTCATAAAAGCAAGGACGCTGAGCCGTTGAAAGTAGCCGCAGCACTTGGCACTTGCGCGCGCGTGTGTGTCTCTCTCTCCTCTCTCTCTCTTTCCATTCGATTCTCCCCAATGGCGCTGACGAAGCGACTGAACCTGAGCAGCAAGTCCAAAGACGACGAGTCGTCGTCTGCGTCCTCGAGCGACGAGGAGGAGCGCGTGGTCTCGGAGCAGGAAGAGCAGTCGCAGTCCGAAGACGAGTCCGATGAGTACGTTCAATGTGCTCTATTACCGATATCACAACGACTACTGGGCGCTCACGTACTATGTGTGTATGTGCTGTATATTGTGCCTAAAATTCGTATAGGGAGTTTGAGATTCCTCCAGGGTTCGAGCCTGTGAAAGGAGGCGCCGGTGTGACCCGCGAGACCGTGCTCTCGGACGACAAGGAGCTCTGGTTTTTCAAGCTGCCCAAAAACGTACGTGTGCGTTAGTCTGCCAACAATGTCAAGTTTAAAGTATAGAACTGACATCTTCTGTCCCTTTAATTCGTGTAGATGGACGCGTCTGCGTTGGCGAATGTGACGTTCAAGGTCGGCTCGAAAGGCGAACTCGGCGATGTGGTCGCCAAGGTCTCGCGCGACGACAAGAAGTACCAGCTCCAGCACGAAGACGTGGTGCTCACGCACCAGTTGGTGAACGCGCTCCCAGAGGCGACGGATCGCAAGAAATTTTCGCTCGGCAAGCCGTTCTCGCGCGTGTTTTCGCTTATCGAAGACCGAAGCAGCGGCGTCGAGACCAAGTCGCACAAGTCGAGCAAGAGCAGCAAGCGAGAAGCACCAGTAGAAGACGAGGAGAAGCACCACAAGAGCAGCAAGAAGAGCAAAAGCAGCAAGGACAACGCGAAAGCTGCCAAGAAGGCTGCCAAGGCCGCCAAGAAAGAGAAAAACTGATAGACCCCACTGACTGGCCCTTCCGTATGCGATAGACTCAAGAGCTCATGTCGAGCACACGACAAGCTCATACTCACAACTTTGCATTCTAATTAATATTTTCTGTTCCATGTCGACGTGTATTTGGCCCCTAGGACAGGGGGAAAGTTATGGAAAATGGCATAAAATCCTTAGTTGCATGACACCAATGCCTGGATTCATGGCAGGCCACAGCAATACTGTCAATGGGATATGCAGTACGGATGTATCGACAGTTTGCATTGTTTATAATGGATTGACCTTAACAAAACGGCGGATGAGAAATACAATCAGCTTCAAATGACAAATAGTACAACCTTAGCCCAGCAAGCGCACTTTGTAGACCGTGTTCCAGAGCTTCCCCGTGACGTAAAACACGTCTTCGTCGGCATCATACGCGATGCCATTGAGCACAGCATTGTGGTCCCCACGCGTGATGCTTGGGTCCATCAGCTGCGCGCAGTCAAACACCGACACGATGTCGCCGCTCTGCGGGTCGATCTTCACGATCACGGCCTGGAACCAGATGTTCGCGTAGATGAAGCCGTTTGCAAACTCGATTTCGTTCAGCTGCGAGATCGCGCGGTTCTGAAAGCGCACGTCGATGCGGCGCACCTCACGCATCGTTTTCGGGTCCCAGAACATAATTGTCGACGAGCCGTCGGTGACCAGCAAGTGGCTGCCATTCGAGTCGATGCCCCAGCCTTCTCCTGTGACGGTACTAAACGCAAACTCGCGCGTCAATGAGAACGTCAATGCGTCATTTGTTGGCGCACTACTGCTGCCGACGTGGAACACAAAGCCTTTGCGACTTTTCCACGTGAGCATGACCACTTCGCCATTCTCCGACAGCGTCACGCCCTCGCCAAACAGATCCGTTGGAAGATCGTACTTGGCGAGCACTTCACCCGACTCGATCGCGACTTTACGCAGCGTCGACTTGCCAAACAAGCCCGTGGACTCGATGAAAAACTTGTCGTTCCCCTGCTTTGCGACAAAGAGACCCTGCGTGAATGCGTCCGGGTCGTGTGGATACGATGCGAGCACTTGGACTGTCGGCGCACTGCTCCCTGCGTTCTTGCTCAAAGTAGATGCGCCAGCAGAAGCGCTTCGAACGGATGATAGCAGCAATCCACTCGTCGCCGAATCAGTAGTAGGGAGGTACACGGACATAGCGATCGCAGTGAAGGCGACCACGACGGCCGTGAACAGGAACCGGAGCAGCATGCTGGGCATCGCGTCGCGCAGACTCTGGAGAACAACGTCGCGCTGGGGGGAACTGAGCTCCTCGTCGACGGCCTCTTGGAGCTTCTGCTTTGATGCAGTTGCTATCCGCTGCTGCTGCTGCTTCCGCGCGCGTTCTTCTTTGCCGCCAGCGCCGCGCCGGTTCAGCGAGTCCGCCGCCATCACCGCCTTCATGAACAGAAATAGACTGTTGTTTGGCGATGACACAGACTGACTCAGCACCTAATTAGTGTGATCCACGCTATTTACGGTATTTTGACCTGTATAGTAGCCTCTCACTCATTTGCATGTGGAGGCATCACGGCATAACGAAAGCAGAGCAGAAGAGAGAAGCGAGAATGGGCGTGCTGTGGAATTTTGTGCTCACGAGCCTGCTGCTCACGAACGCCGTCTGCATTCTGCACGAAAAGCGCTTCCTCAAACCATGTACGTGCAGGAACGATTGTAGTGTGGAAGTGTCTATTTGTGGTGTGGCTTGTGTGTGAAGCGGAGTTTATATGTGGCCAAAACTAAAACTATGCGAGCTCTGGCCGTTGCTGCGCACGATAGTCCCCGCCGCATGCATCGCGTGAGGAACAAGTGTCTATAAAACTGCTAATGGTGTGTCCTCTGCTATAGATGGATGGCATAAAGTGGAAGCGTCTGAGGGCATGACAATCAAGAACCAAGTCGTTGGCTTCCTCGTCGCTGTTCAGTATTTACGAGGTACGCTCAAGTAAACCAAAAAAAGCGAGATGCATGCATTTCTTATATGAAGCATTGTATACGAAGGCATGACTGACAGCTACCCCTCTGTGCTTTGTGTATTTGTGTCTTGCAGTACCGCTGATTGTAATCAACGCATTTATGATAGTCCTGGAGCTCGTGATCGGCTAACAACTATCCCCTCTAACAGATCAGGCAATACATTTTGTATCAAGATATTGCGCGCAGCTTCATCTCGTTGCCTCGCTGCTGTCTGACTGTCATAGTAATTTGCAATTCGCTGCTGTCGCAACCAAAAAAGCACAGTGATATTATGGGCGCTGTTTCCCCACTTCACAACTGGCAATGCAGTGATGCAGCAGGACCTTCCGTACCGAGGACGCATAATTGCAAAATGGACGAGGCGCGGAAAATACAATCGTGAATGCAATCGTCCACACCAAACTCCTTTTCCGCCCCCATAAACTCACTCAAGGAACCATTTTCGGCCATGTGGACCACTTCAACCGAAAAGATCCGAGTCGGTCGAAATGGGTTTCCCTCGACCCACCCACCCGTCGCAAACCCTTGCATTCTCGATCTGGACCCGGCCATATCTCCCACATAGGTACAAACGTTAGCTCGATGGATACGTTTTCCCAATGCCCGCCTAGGATATCTCTTTGCTCCAAATTTTTCGATGGACGGTGCCCCTTTGGCCCTTTGTAGTAGCCATGCGGACCCTCTAAGTAACCGCGTATCATCCAGCGATTTGCTTGCAGCCGGTCGTTCCTTCTTCTTTTTTTTCACGGGTCGACGGGTCGGGTTTCGTGTTTCTTTTCTGATTCTCCTCGTTCCCGTCCATTTTTTTAACCCGTGGGTTGTTTTCGGGCAGTCCCACCCGTACACACACTCTCTCGAAAAAAACTAGAAAAGCGTGGGGACTTCGCGCTTTTTGACCAGGAACGTAGGCACCCAAAGGCGGGCGGCAGCGCGTTCGTTCGGTCGCTTGTTGCTCTCCCCCACGCGTCCTGCAGCCAGTCGTCTGCAGCGCCATCGCTTCCCCCCTTCTGCGCGGTTCTCGTGGCGCTTTCCGCTGCGAATCTTGCCCTTCCTGCTGACCTCCCTGTGTGTGTAGCTCCTGGGATCCACCATCATGTTTGAGAAGAACCTGCAGGATCTCGTCAAGGGCATCCGCTCGGCCAAGGGCGACGTGAACGTGTACATCTCGCAATGCATGCAGGAGATCAAGAATGAGCTCAAGAGCACGGATCAGTTCGTCAAGGCGCAGGCCATCCGCAAGCTCACGTACCTGCACATGCTCGGCTACGACATGTGCTGGGCCGCGTTCCACGTCGTCGAAGTCATGAGCTACGAGCGGTTCTCGCACAAGCGCATCGGGTACACGGCGGCGTCGCAGAGCTTCACGCAGTCAACTGACGTCGTGCTGCTTTGCACGAACCTGCTGAAGAAAGAGTTTGGCTCCTTCAACGAGTACGAGATCGGGCTCGCGATCAATGTGCTCGCCAACATCGTCACGGCAGACCTCGCGCGCGACCTACTCGGCGATGTTGTCGCGATGATGAACTCACCCAAGTCGTACGTGCGCAAGAAATCGACGCTCGTGCTTTACAAGATGTTTTTGCGGTACCCGCAGGGATTGCGCCTGACGTTTGACAAGCTCAAGGAGCGCATGGAGGAGCCAGACGTGTCGGTCGTGTCCTGTGCCGTGAACGTGATTTGTGAACTCGCGAACAAGAAGCCGAAGAACTACTTGGGGCTCGCGCCGCAGTTCTTCCGATTGCTCACGACGTCGTCGAATAATTGGATGCTCATTAAGGTCGTGAAGCTGCTGGCGAGTCTCGTGCCTGAAGAGCCGCGATTGGCGCGCAAATTGCTTGATCCATTGGCAACCGTCATCCAGAACACGCCCGCAAAGTCGCTGCTCTACGAATGCATCAGCACGGTGACCACGGCGCTTCTGTACACGAAGAAGAGCGATGGTTCGCAGCCGCGGAATGTCGCTGCGATTGTGCGCCTATGTAATGACCATTTGCGACGATACATTGAAGACCCGGACCAGAATCTGCGCTACTTGGGACTTGTCGGGCTCAGCAACCTCATGCAATCGCACCCGTACGTGATCGCAGAACACCAGGAGCTGATCGTCGAGTGTCTGGCGGTCGACGACATCACGATCCGCATGCGCTCGCTGGAGCTGCTCGCGGGCATGGTGAACCCAGACAACGCGGCGCAGATCATCCGCGAACTCATGCGCCAGACGCTCTCAGCCGACGGCGCGTACCGCCATGAGCTCATCGCGCGCATCCTGCACGTGTGCTCGATCAATAAGTACGAGAACATCCACGACTTTGACTGGTACATCCACGTGCTCGTGCAACTCGCGCGCGTGCCTGGGATCAGCGCGAACGTCGGCGTTGAAGCGTCTTCCCTGTCGTCGTCGTCCAGCAGCAATAGTGCCAAGGTCGGCTCCTACGAAGATACGCGAACGCGGTCCCACGGTATTGAGGTCGCGCGCCAGCTTTTGGATATCGCCGTGCGCGTGAAGAGCGTGCGCAGCGTGATGGTTGAGAACATGGTTGATCTGCTCATGGAGAAGGACGCGCTCAGCGGTCCAGGTGCTTCAACGTTGAGCGAAGTGTATTACGCCGCGGCGTGGATCACGGGCGAGTACGTGATGGAGTACCTGGAAGACGTTGATGAGGAGGATGAGGACGATGATGACGACGAGGAACGCGACAGCGAAGAAGAGAAGCTCGCGCGCATCGAAGACCTCGTGGACGAGATGCTGCAGCCACGGACGACGTCGCTGCCAGCACACGTGCAGACCGTGTACATCCAGACTTTGCTCAAGTTTGTCGCAGCCGTGGGCGAGAAGTCCGACGACGATGCCGTCGAGCGCTTGGCTGAGATCATCGTCGAGCGCCTCCCAGCGTTTGTACAGAGCGAACACATTGAAGTCCAGGAGCGCGCCGTGTCGGTGCAGCAGATCCTGCTGGCGCTGGGCATTGGTCTGAGCGCCTTGAGCACCGAAGAGCGTGCGTCGCGCGCGTTTGACAGTAACCCGTCGCTGAATGCGTCGACGCGGTTGGATATCCTGAACTCGTACTTTGCAGAGCGTCTTGCGCCCGTCGGTGCCAAGGCGCAGCGCAAGGTACCTCTTCCAGCGGGCCTCGATCTGGACGAGCCGTTGAGTTCGCTCGAAGCTTCGTTCCTGGAATCTGGTGGTGACGTGTCGGGTTTCGCCAATGAAGACGACTTGGAGGTGTCGTTTGTACACCAGAGCGGTAGCGGATACAATAACCACAGTACCAGCTTCGGCAACAGTGCGAGCTACAGTGGCTTTGATGGCTCGTCGCCACGTAAGCATGGCGGCCGCCACCGCAAGGGCTCGTACGAGAGTGGCTCGTCGTCGGAGTCGGAGAACTCGGCGGACAACAAGGACGAGCTCGAGCGCCAGCATGCGCAGGAGAAGGAGCGGTTGCGTAAAGATCCGTTCTACCTGTCAGGCAATGCGAATCACGGCAATGGACCAACGGACCACAGTGTAAGTGGCAATCGCGGTGTCCACACGCTTTTCGATTTGATATTTCTCTGATTAGGCTGTGCAATGTGTATTGTGATCTCTAGGGCTTTGCGGGTATCATGGATGCGCTCGACACCAAGAAAAAGAAGAAGAAGGGCGAGAAGAAGTCGAAAAAATCGCGCGCCATCCTGGAAGACGAGCTCATGCCCGATGGTGCACGCTCGAGCGACGAGGACCGACGCCGTTCGAAGAACAAGAAGGCTGGACTGTTGCTTAATGACGACGAAGACTTGTCGGCGATCGATCTGAGCGTGCCGCTCGGCGAGAACGAGAAGATCCCCGACGAGCACCTGTACCACCGCCAGGTGAAAATGGACGTCGACGATGACACCCGAAAGTCCAAGAAGAGCAGCAGCAGCAAGTCGAAAAAGAGCAGCAGCAAGAGCAAGAGCTCTCGCGACGAGAGTGAGCGCAAGTCGTCGAAAAAGCCGTCCAAGTCCTCGAAACACCACGGCGATGACTCGAAAGAGAAGAAGAAGAAGAGCGTGAAGGAGTCCAAGGAGAGCGTGTACGACAATGCGAGTTCCGACGATGGTCGCAACCATTCGTCCACAAAGAAGAAGAGTAGCAGCTCGCGCCACCACGACGACGCAGCAGGTAGCAGTTCGAAGAAGTCGTCGCGAACTTCGTCCTCCAAGCACGACACGAAGGAGAAATCGTCGTCGTCGCGCTCGAAGAAGGAGAAGCGAAGCAGCAAGGACAGACACGCTCCGAAGCAACAAGCACAGGACGAGCCGCTGTTGCTCTTTTAGACGTACATACATGAGGGAGAAAGCGTAAGACATGCCAAGCAGCATGTATGTGCGTGTTGGTCTCGCTTCACCTGCTACCACAAATGGAAATAAAGATATGTGTGTGTGTGTGTGTTTCTCTCGTCTACTTTTCTTCAATTCCACTGTGAGCCGTCTGCAAATGAACGAAACTGGTTATTTTTTTGTTTGGTTACCTCTGCTTTGTTTTCGCTAGCCATCTATCGCATCATCTTGTCCCTATACTCATTACCGGAGCAGACTGTTGTAGCTCCATATTTGTGTAGCTCTTCGCGCTTGCGTGTGAAATGTCGCCGCGTTTACTCTTCCTGCTGCAGGAACGGGTTCGGGATCTCTTCGGTGCCGTCCACGGGCGAGATGAGCATCACGGACGTGCCTCGGCACACGACGAGGCCGACGTTGCGGGTCTCTTCCGTCAGTCGGTACTCGTCATTCGGGTCGCGCAGGAACTCGACGCAGTCGTCCAGCACGAGGTTCACGAGCTGGTCGTAGCCCTTGAGGAAGCCGTGCACCTCGCGGCCGCCGTGAAACTTGACGCGCACGGGCTGGTCGATGTACTTGCCCAGGTCCAGGATCGGGTCCTTGCGCGGCGCGGAGCTGCCACCGCTGCTCGACGTGCCGTTCGCTGCCATCTTGTGTCTCTGTCGGTAAATATGCGTTTGAAAGGGGGAGGTTCTTGGTCAAAAATGGTCTGTTTCTCATTGTCGCATGCTATTGGTCCAAATCGCAGAAAAAATGAAAAATAGTTTACGTGATTGGTGTAAATTGTGTCAAGGTGAGAATTGCTCCGGCAATGGATCCATTCTGGTAAAAGCTACAGAAGAATGAGTCGAAGCATGACGTGGGATGAGCGCGTTCTCGACGCCGTGGCGCGCGCCAAGGCGATCTCCATCGAGCGTAAGTGTCGTATACGCAATGCAGTGAAAGTGTTGACTATCCTCTGTGTGTGCTGACACTGTTTGGGTATCTTTCGATGAAGAGTTCGATGCGGTCTGCAACATGGCGGTGCTGCTGTTCCACGCTGACAAACGGCAAAGCAAAAAGCGCTTGTCCCGCACGGCCTGTACGTGTATATGTCGGTACATTTACATGTAGGAATAATCAGCCATTGATGTGTGTGCGTGTTGGTGTCTTTTTCGCAGCGGCGTGTGGATGGGACGACTCGATCGCGGAGGATACAGTGCTCGCGTTTGCCAAAATCTTGATGGATTCAGCCATGGTGAGTCGCTTGCTTCCTGCTTAATTACATCGGTCTTCTACTGCTAATTACTTGCTGTAAATATGTTTTTTACGCCCATATCATAGGCGGATCTGTCGGAATATCACTTCCAGGTGTCAATGAAGGCGATGGATCTTCCAGCGGCACATGCCGAAGAGCTTACAAAGGTGCAGCAGTACTTTGCTTCTCTCCGTCATTCTTCCTACAGTGAATCATGTCGTAACATGTGTGTGCATGTGTGGCTTCTTGCAGCTGTACTTGGACAACTTGGACGCAATCAAAGAAAGCGTGTGTCGCGAGACGGGCACGACCCTGCCACGCTACCGGAGTCTCGACTGGCGTATCGACTTGGAGGTACGATAGGATCGATTTGTCTGTACTACTTTGACGTCGCCGTAAAATGTTAAAAAATGAGAGCGTTTTCTAATCTGGTGATTTGCGCTTGTTCACGTAGGTTGGCTCTCGATTCATGAGAAACAAACCCAAGCCCTTCGTGACACTGCGCCTCGACACCATGAAGCAAAAGGCCGACGATTTGCCACAGCGTCAGTTATCCTGCGTGCGCGTCGATTACGAGAATCTGCGTAACCTGCAACGCCAATTGGAAGCCGCGCTCCACGAAGTCGACGCGACGCACGCGTCTCGGATACAACGATACCTCCATTAACTGTCATCTACGCTCGCAATGTCAGCGCAAAGAAAAATAAAAAAGGAAACGCAGAAGCCACGAACCAAAACGTCACAACCATTGATAACAACCGTAGTGTGTGCGTGTGCTGTATATATAAAGTAGGTGGTGATGAAGTTAGTTTCTAGTGCCTGGGTGCTTGGGGGTGAAATCGGTCACTTGGTCCAACTGCTTTTGCGTTTCCTCGGACGTCGCGTGCTTTGGCATGAGCAGCTCCGCGAACTTTGCTTGGTGCTTACGTCGGCGCTCCAAATCCGGCTTCACTTTCGTTTCCTACACATCATATAGTACAAGCACACACACACAAAGACAATCGTTGGAAACGCGCAACGGCATGATGCGTTTTGAAATGATTTGCACAGGGCGGCAGCAGACAGCAAGCCAGCACACACGCACCACGTCTTTGCGGATCTCGTCGTCGGACTTGGGATCCCAGAAGTAGTACGCCCCCGCGATCGGGACGGAGAACAGCAGCGTGTAGTGCAACATCATCTTGGAGACCTTCACCATGGCTCTCAACGGCGCGTTCTGTTCTAGAGTGCACTCGTTAGGATGAAATGGTAGTGTTTTAAGTACGCGCGCACTTGGCGAAAGCGAACCTTGTTGTTTTGTGCAATACGAACTTAGATGGTAAGTACGGTAATCGTAAAGTTGAGGGTCACATTGCGTACTTAGTACACGTTTTGCAGCGTTGGAGCTTGTCAGTGGCGAAGATGATGGCTTGTGGAATGCAACGAGTGCTGCGCGCCGCAGTCGCGAGTCGCCGCTGTGCATTGCGCTTCAGCACCGCCAGCGCACTACCAGAAGGACTTCAGGAGATTACGCGGGTGCGTTGACGCTTGCGCTCTGCAGTGATGCGCTTTCTCCGTTCTTCTAGAGCTTGGATGACAGTGAATTAGGCGCATTTCTCATGCGAAAATGACTCGGACTAACGAACGCTGCTACGCGAACTTTAATGCCTCCTTATTACCTTCTGCTGCTCACCATTAGATTCCGAGGAATCCTTCGTGGTCGCTGACGGAATTGCACCATGAAGGCGACGTGAGCGAATCTGAGAGCGTGCTCACTGAAGCAAAGGCATGCAACGAATCGCTCGCTGGACTTGTTAGCAGTGGACTCACGTATTGCATCTTGGCTTTAAATCATTTTGTTAAAATGTAGCTGCGGGAGTTGGCAGAGCTCTGCCACTTGCACATCGACGATGCCAAGCTGCCGTCGCTGCTGAAGGACGTCGAGTCGATCATCCAGTGCACCAAGACCATCCAGGCGATGACGCTGAACGAGAACATCGACGACCTCTACGCCAAGGACGACTTTGACTCAGGTGCGCGGTTATGGACTTCTGCATGCTACGCATGTGGAGAATCTGCGAATGCTAATTGTTTTGCAATGTTTATCACGTGTGATGTATGCAATTGTTAGGCATCGCGCCATTGCGCGAAGATGTCGTGACAGAAGGCAATTGCGCGGACAAGGTGCTCGCGAATGCGGCCGAGAAGTCGGGCTATTTCTTCAAAGTGCCCAAGGTTCTCCAAGATTAAGCAAACACGATGCAAGCTCACGCTTACAGCAACAATCCAGTATATACAAAAAATCTATTTGGAGTGACAAAATGACAGACTACGCGCCTAAGCAGTGCGTTTAGTTAATCTGCCTTGAAGACCCCCGCTTCCGCGAGACGCTCTTCCAAATCTTCGACCTTCATATCCAAACCACCGAGCTTGCGGATGCCCAACACCTGGTTCTTCAGGTCGCCCTTGTGGTACATGAACAGCGTCGGACAGTTGCTGTAATAGCGATGCAATGGGGTCAACAAACGCATGCACAAGTCAGTTTATATACAAATACCACAACATTATCATTAAACACCACATACCGCTGTGGCCAGTTCTCGATACACGCCTGCGCCTGGATGCTCACGAACTTCACGTCGCGGTGGTTCTTCGCGACCGCACGCAGTACATTGTCCATCAGCTTGCATTCTTCAAGCGCATCGTCCCACAAGTACGCGATGACCCAGTTCTCCTGGCTGCCTTCGGTCACTTCACGGGTCCATTCGTCCTTTGAGATCGGCTGAATCTCGCCAAACTTGTTGCGCGCCATCTGCGCTTTCATCTCCGCAATACGGCGCTCACTGATATCATGTGTACGCATAAGAGGGAAAATGTATAAGGCGATGTGTCGTTATCATCGCGACATCATTTTCATAACTTACCGGATACGCAGCAGCTCCGAATCGTCGTCATATTCATCCTGTTTTCAACCACAAACGCATCAAGACAGAAGCAAAGCATGTGCGTAAACATCACATATTCCATGCACATCTCTTCCCCCA
This sequence comes from Globisporangium ultimum DAOM BR144, assembly GCA_000143045.1. Lineage (NCBI taxonomy): Eukaryota > Oomycota > Peronosporomycetes > Pythiales > Pythiaceae > Globisporangium > Globisporangium ultimum. Next base: position 417,055 of record GL376617.1, on the reverse strand, counting down.
ACTATGCATATCAACTGCGTCGCATTCATATAGAGGGAGAATTGCACCCAATATAACAGCATCGTACCTCCATTTCGTCCAACTCGTCGATCGTGGCATCCTGGCGCGCGTCGTACTGCTCGTCCTCGGACTCTTCCTCCTCCTCCTGCACCTTGGTCTTTGGCGCGAGGATGCCCTTCTTGATGAGGATGTCCTCCCACTCGGTCGTCTCACCCGTGGGCTCGTAGAACTTGCTGCCGCGGTCCATCGTAGCTGCTGCTTCTTTCCTTCTTCCTGTCGATATAGAGAATGTGGCAATGGGTCGACCGAACTAGGTCACTCTTAGCAAAAAACTCATAAACTATGGCTAGTAACGTAATAAAGAGGAACTACCCATGAGAAAAATGTAGATACCGAGTGCTGATTCGCTGAAAAATACAATAGACCACTTTAATTGGCAGTTAATCATTTTCCGCTGAACTTTGTGGTACACACTATAGTAGGAGATCCTGAAGGCAAGTTACGCGCCAAAAATGGCTGTTGGCGCCATAATGAAGTGGAAAAAGCTCAAATAGATAAGCGTGAAAGCGCGATTTGCACGGCGCGCGCGACAGCTTCAAGGGCCAATCGCCATGGAGACCATGAAGGAGATCACGGTCAACATCAACGGCATGGGGAGCATGGCGCTCTTCCAGAGCAAGCAGCCGCTCAGTGACGCGTCTCCTGCGGGCCACGACATCGTCGTCACCACGGGCGAGGATGGTGTCGTGTACGTGACGGACTTGAACCGCGAAGCCGCGCTCTTTGAGAGCGTGATCTGCGACGGCGCAATCCCGTCCTGCACCGTGACCCCCGAGCAGACGCACGTGCTGGTCGTGCAGGAAGAAGAGAGCGCAGTGTACAGCTACAAAATGCCGTCGGGCAGCATGGCCGACATGGACAAGCTACTCTTCCGCTCGACGGTCGCGATTCGCCAGGTGGTGTGCTCGCAAAAGTACATCGCGATCGCCGACGAAGACTCGACGGTTAAGGTGTTGCTACGGTCCGCGATGGACCAAGTGATTACGATTGAGGGCCATGAGCACGGCATCAAGAGCGTGGCCATTGATCCGACCGAAAAGTACATTTGTTCGTCGAGCGAGGACGGTACGGTGCGCGTGTTTGAACTCAAGCCAGAGGCGATGATCGCGGAGCAGCAAGCGCTCTTCAAGGTGCAGTACAAAGATAAAATGAAGGACGACGAAGTCGTGTGTCGCTGTGCGTGGCAGCGAGGCGACAAGCCCGAACTGCTCGCCGTGCCTGTGAACCAAGGCATCATTGAGCTCTTCGACCGTTCGACATGGAAGAGCGCGGGTCAGTTGATGCTGCCAATCGGCAAGAGCACGAGCTCCGACATCAACATCGTGGCGTTCTCGCCGAATGGACACTACGTGGCCGCGGCGACGCTGGCCAAGCAGGTATTTATCTGGTCCGTCGCGACCAAAGAGGTGATCCGCTCGTTCACATTGGACTTTGCAGTGCTCTCGGTGGACTGGGCGCTGTCGCAGAACGCGCTCGTGGTGTTCCACTTGGGCGGCAAACTCGCGTTCGTGAAGGACGCGATCCCCATGGGCCGCACGCCGCCCCAGGTCTTCGGCATCGCGGCGACGACAATCTCGTCCAGTTCTACTGACAGCAAGGTCTCTGCTACGACAACTACAGCAGCTCAGCCGGCAAAGGCGAAGAAGTTGAACGTCTCGCAGTTCATTGACGATGAAGCAGGGGAAGGTGGCCGCGGCGACGACACGGGCGACGAAACAGGCGACGACGACGAGAACGAGACACGCGTTGAAGCCATCAAAGCGAGCTTCGGCTTTGGCCAAGCGGCCGCAATGCAGCTTCACGACGGCAATGACACTCTCGATGGCGACTACGGCGCATCATCGACTCAGCGCGGCGGTGCAGCGTCGCGAGTCGCGGCAACCGGTATCTCGTCGCTCAAGAGCTTCACGGAGCCCTTCCAGTCCGGCAGCGTGAACGACGGTGGCACCGTGTGCCTGCTGGCGTGGACGCCCATGGGCGAGATCGAGAGCATCCGCGGTGCGAACCGGAGCGAGAACCTCGTCAAGGTCGAGTTTGCCGACAAATCGCGGCGCGGTTTCAAGTTCAGCGACAACTACCTGTTCTCCATGGCGGCGCTGGACGACCACGGCGCGATCTTCGGCGTGCCGCGCCGCGTACGCGAGGAGTGGGAGGGCGACGGCGACGACAGCAGCGACATCATCAGCAGCTTCATCTTCTACCGCCCGTTCGACTCATGGGCGAGCAACAGCTCGTGGCATCTGGATCTGCCCGACGGCGAGGACGCCGAGTGCGTCGCGGCTGCCAAGGAGTTCTGCGCCGTGGCTACGTCGCTGCATTGCCTGCGCATCTACATGACGAGCGGCATCGAGTATGCTCTGCTGCGGCTCCCGGGCCGCATCGTAACCATGGCAGCAAGAGCGTCACTGCTCGCGATCGTGTACCATGATCTCTACGGCCGACTCGCGTACCAATTGCTACGTGTGCGCGTGGACTCGTCAGCGCGCCGCGTGCAGCAATTGGCGATGGGCATCCTGCCATTGTCGCCGCCACCGGCTGACGTGTTTGCGTCGCACAAGGAGAACGAGGACGCGCGCGACGATGCGCGGCAGTGGTCGACGCTTTCGTGGCTTGGCTTCGACGACCGCGCGATCCTCTACGCCGTCGACTCGATCGGATGCGTGCAGACGCTGTCGTCGAGCATCGGCTGGAACTGGTTCCCCATCGGTTGCGTCGGCAATGCGCTCAACAAGAAGCCCGATGACCGTACGCGCATCTTCCCCTTGGGCATCGTCAATGACGCGCTGCTGTACTTTCCGCTCGAGAAAGGCGCGCGTGCGCCGCGGCTGCGGGGTAAGCACCGCCCCGTACCGCTCACATTCGCACTGCGGAACGCCGCGTTCCCAAAGACCGTGTCGGCAGCAGCCAAGAAGAGCAAGGACAAGGATGTCAGCAACGTCATGTGGCAGAACGTGCGCGTCACGGGGCTCGAAGAAGCCGACGACGTGGACACGCAGCACGCGATCGTGCACGAGCACGCTGAGATGGACAAGGCACTGATCCTGATGATGAAGAGCGCGTGCGCGAACGACGAGCCCGCACGCGTGCTGGACCTCGCCAAATGTCTGCATCTCGAAAAGTCCCACCAGATCGCGCAGAAGCTCGCGATCCACTTTGGGCTCCGCGAGCTGCAGAACCATTTGTACCAACTGTACCACGCCAAGTTTGAGCAGCAGCAGCGCCATGAGTATACCGAGCAGGACGACGATAGCTACACGCAGAGTCGACGAGCGCCCGCAAGAAGCCAACCGCAGCCGCACGAACCGCTACACAGTAAGGCGGCACTGCTGAGTCGACGCGCCACTGCGGCGCCATCGTTGCCACCGCCGTCGTCACATGACGCAGTGGAGAATGACAGCGCGGACTCGGCCCAAGAGGAGCAACCGTCTGCATCATCGTCGTCCTCGTTCTTTGCTGGAAGCAGCAAGGCCGCAGCGCCATCGTCAACAGTGGCGCCGCCCATTGAGCGCAGCGTGGCGCCCGTGAACCCGTTCCTGAAGAAACCAGCGGCGACGACGCCCACGGGCGGCGACAGCGGCGGCAGCGACGGCGCGAAAAAGAAAGCCTCGGGACTCGAGCGCCTGGCAAAGTTCTCGTCACCGCCACCCGTCAAGCGACGCAAAGCCGGGTGGAAATAATCGATTTGTATTAGCAGGGAGGAAAAAGAGCGAACGGAAGGAAGCATGTACCCATTTAAAAGCATGAATGCCGCATGAAGAGAGCGGAAGGAAGGAAGGGAATGAAAAGGATAAACGCAGCGTGTCTCCACATTATGCGTCAGCTCACAGAGAGATTCGAACGCGGATTGCGTCGCGCCATTTACCCATTTAAAGGGCCGCAAAGCCAATCAATCGACCAGAACAGCACAGAGAGGCATGCACATGTCCCGCGGTGGCATGAAGAAAGAGCGGCATGTCGGATACACGTAAGCGCATGTTGACAGCATCTTGGTCCTGAGAAGTCGTACACCGCACAAGATGATGTTCGCTACACTTTTCCATCTTCCTCCATGTACGCAGAGCTTTATTTTATTTTGGACCCCATCCATTCATCCATTCATCCATCCATCCATCCATCCATCACGCTTCCGCCTTCTTCCGGATCTCTCGGCGAACACATGCCGGAAAGGCGGCGAGCGCGTTTGCTGGCGCCAGGCGTGACGCAGGAACCCGAGAGGAACGACGGGGAGGAGGAGGAGGAGGACGCGAGATGTACACGCGCATGCGCTGCTTCCCTCCTGGTGTCGCAGAAATCCTGCCGGTTCCGCACGCGCGCTCCATCTCCATCATCGAGCGGGCGCTTTGCTTGGCGGCGTGCGGCAAGCGTCGCGTTTGGGATGTGTTTTTCCCCCTGTTTTGTCATTTGCCTGTATGAATTAGTATTATTCTGTTATATGATACAGTGTATATAGTACACTGAGTCAAATGATAGAGAGTTGAGCCTCTATGATTGGATATCCAGTGGGTCTTGGGATGAGACAGACTGGACGCGAGTGGAGATGTGTCTTGTATAGAGTGAGAGAGCGCAGCCCTGAAAAAGAGCTGGAGGTGATGAGGAGGGGGGACATGCGCTTGCGTGCGAATGCATAGAAGATAGTAAGGACGAGGAACGCACACTCTTCTGCAAGAGATCCAGAACGCGCAGCAACACTTTTCACAAAAAAATCCACTGGCCGCTGGCCGCTGGCGAACAAATGGGAAGACCCTCCATACAGGGGACTGCTGCGCGACACCATACACCATACAGCCATGCAGACGCAGGTTCGCATTTTACCACAGTAGCTCTGCATAATAACAACATTAAGACTGTGGCGTGTGGACTTGTACGGTTCGTTTGCAACGCGAGTTGACATGGTCACAATGTGACGTTATAGCTGTGGACGCTTGACGAAGGAAGGAAGGAAGGAAGGAATAGTGGAATAGTGGAATAGTGGAATAGTGGAATAGTGGAAGAAAGATCCAAATTTATGGAACGCGCTGCCACTTGGCTGCATGGTGATAGTGGCTTCAGTATCTTTCGGTCCTTTGAATTTTATTTGTGTGTGCGTGTCCACAGCCAATTTCATACGTCCTTTACAGCAAATGGATAAATGGATAAATGAATAGATACAGTAGTGATAGGTGGGTGTTTCTATTCAAGGCACACGATCCCTCTTTATACGAAACGCTTGTTGCCGCCTTTGAGATTTGAGAATTCAGAGCGCCGTCTTGTGCGAATAAACAGGCCCACTTTGTCGCTTGGGACATTCAGCAGCTCTGACGAACATAAAACAGCCAAACATGCGATGCGCCAACTCGACGAACCCACCTCTGCCACTCACTACCACTCCTACAGCATATGTATATTTGATTTAAAAAGGTATTTTCTTTGCTTAGTATACTTTTAGTATCTAAGTAACTCCAATATATTCGATATAAGAAGGTATTTGACTTCCAAAAAGGATTATAATCATTACTAAGTTGCCTTTCTCCACACACACCTGCAACCATCGACTATTTTTCCTTCTATATACCACCACCACTGTACTGGCGCGGCAAGTAAACAACAGCAGAAATCTTTTGTGCTTGCTCTGGTTTATTTTGCTGCCGGTCGTGAACAACAGCAGCTCTCCACCCAACCCTTTGGAGACGTTTGCTGCATTTGTCGACGCTACCGGTCGGTGTCACAGCTTTCCTTGCTCCATACTGCTGTTGCTCCAACTCGCTCGTCTCACCCATCCGACAAGGCCAGAAGCGCCCAAGCGTGCAAACAGAGCGACTGTTAGCAAGCGCACCGGAAGCACGCACACGACCACCCGTCTATCCGCCGATAGGCACAGTCAGCAACACCAGAGGAAAGGGCAGCTCTTTAGTAACAGCTCCCCCTGCACGGCAAAACTTGCACTCGGCTTGTTTGCTTGTGTTTATATCCAATTTGCTGTTTGTTTGTTTTTCTCTCTCTCTCTCTCACGCAAGGAGCCTCTCATCTCCCATCGATCGACAAGCAACCCTTGCTGCAAATTTGCTGCAACCAAAATTTGTCGCGTCGCACAACAGGATTTGCTTCTATAGAGGCGCGTATAAAGAGGTGCAAGATGGCCAAACACAGCACCATCATGCGCGCACCACATGCGCCCAATGCGCGCCGCCACGCGCGCAACGATGGCGCGAACGCATCGGAACCACAGGTGGCGCCGCGCGTGCGGCAGCTGCCCGTGCGCGCGTGGCACCGCGAGGACGCCGAAACGCATCACCGCGTCGCGCGCGCACGCATCGCCGACAAGCTGCGCGCCATGTACCCGGTGCTCGAGACCACCGATTTGAACGATACGACCAGGAATAATGCGAACGCGTCGATCGTACAGCGACTCGAGTGGATGCTGTTCAACGCGGCGCACTCGCGACGAGAGTACGCGAACGAGTGCACGCTCCCACGCCGCGTGCAGGCGCTCGTGACCCAGCGGTTGGATACGCCGACGGCGGTGACGGCACCAGTGAATAGCGAAGAGAAACAAGCCAACAGCGCGACGAGAGCCGGTAGTACTACGAGCAAGAACAAGCGCGCGCGGCGGTCATCGATCGCCAGTATCGACGAGGCGTTATCATCGGTTGAGGCTACGGCGCGACGAACGTACAAGCGGCAGCGTCAAGATCCATCCCTTCAGGTCACGTCTCCTGTCGCTCACGATGTTTCTATGGAACCGTCGTGGACAACGACGAACGCGGAGAGCAGCGTCGTCATTCTCAACAACGACGTGAACCTTATCGCACAGGTGTTCGCCTTTCTTGACGGCAGCGAAGTGATCCGCGCGCGGGCCGTGAACCGCTTCCTCGCGGCCCACGCGCCCAGTATGGTGCACTCGCTCACGCTCGACGCGCACAAGTGGACGACGTCGTGCTCAAACCATGCGAGCATCAGCGGACTGCTCGTCAAATGCCGCCAGCTTCGTCGGCTCGTGGTCACAAACAGCCGCAATAACCGGAACACGACGGGAGCGCTCGAGCTCCCGCGTGGCTACGGTATTCCAATTTCCCGTAGTAATCGTAGCTCTTCGCGCCACGTTGACCAGCAGGTCGTGCCCAAAGTATACGGTCAGGACATTCTGTCACAGGTGACGCTGGCGCTCAACCAGAACGCGTGCCCGGCGCTCGAGACCCTGGAGTTGCGCGCGCCATTCGAGTTCGCGACCGAGAGCGACACGGTCCTGGTCTGCGTGCAGACGCTCCTGCAACGAGCGCTGCTGAATCACGGTCGATCTCAACTCAAGCACTTGATCCTGGACTCGACGTTCCTTGGTGATGCGCGCATGCAGCAACTCGCGGGTGTCCTGCACTCAAATTGTTTCCGCGACCTGCAGACGCTCGTGCTGCGCAACAATTTCATCGGCGAGGCTGGATGCCAGGCGCTCTTCGGGAGCCTCCACGCGTGCCCGATGCTCCAAGAAGTCGACGTGAGCGGGAACATCCTGACCGACACCGACATGTTTGCGCTCGCCAGTGCCATAGACCAGACCAGAAGACCTCAGACTTCCCATCCTCAGGAGGAAGAAGCAGTCGCTTTGGTGCCATTCTCGCAGTTGCACACGTTGCGTCTGCATGAGAATTTCATCGGTCTCGACGGTTTCCACGCGCTTGCGAGTGCGATCTGTGCGCGGCTATTGGACTTGAACGACAACGAAATCGACGCTCGTGGAGGCGATGGTCAAGACGGAAAGAGCCTCATCAATGTGAGCTGCGCGACCAACTGCGTTCCTGCGGTGGAGGCGATGCGCTTGTTCCGGTTTTAGAGAAAGAAAAGAGACAAAGTCAACGAATTATGACAAGTAAGTGAAATTGGGGCCAGAAATATACCAATAACAATAAATAGACAAGAGAGTTCCCCACTTTAGGCGCCTTTCAAGTCACTAAGGTGCTTTGATGACGCAAAGATCAAGGATGTCGATGATGTTCCAAGCGCCGATGGTTTAGCTGGAAGGGGAAAGAGCAAAGCACATGATCTGCTGACACTTGCGTGAAGAACTCGGGCTGTAGTAGTATGGATGCTGACGAGCGACGTGCCTTAGAGGAAGAGCTCGCGGCGGCTCTTGCAGAGCTCTCGGATGACGATCATGACTCAATGCAAGTCAAAGACGATGCTGCCGAATGGGATCAAGGTGGCAATTATGCGATCCAAGAGTATGCTCGTCTGGATCTGGACCAAGTGTTGCGTCAAGTGGCAACGGAGACAGTCGATGGTTCGCTTGTTGCAGTCGCTGATGAAGACAGTAGTGATACGGAGCCAACTTCGTGGCATTTGCTGCTCGCGACAGTCGCAAAATGCGATTCCGAGTGTTTCCAGGCGTTCCAACGCGAATTGCACGATGTTCATACGACGATCTTGTCGTCTTCTCCACCACAAGTGGCAAGCTGTGACAAAAGGGTCGAGATGGAAAGAAGCTCCAGCGAATCTGTCGGTGACCACAACGCTCCAAAAGAAGCATCGCTCTCGCCATCTGTAGCAGCACAGTTCATAGAGGGAGGAATAGGAGACACAGAGGACGAAGCTCAAGGACTCATTGGTGACCTAAGCAGCAAAGATGCACCAAGTCTGGAGGTTCCGCAGATAGAGACAAGTGTCTCATCTGCAGCATCTGCGGGCTCGACGCTGCGTGATCAATCAGCTGCTACTACAACGACAATAGCGAAGGAAGATATTGTGGCAACAAACACCGAGTCAGCAATACAAGAGCAGGTGAACGAGGTAGTAACTACACCGGAGCAACACCAACCAGCGGCATCACTAGACACCAAGTCACCAAGTCCTGTGGTGGACCAAACGCAGCTACAATGGATCCAAGACCGATACGACGAGCGGCAGCGCGTGCTGAGTAAAGTCCAGGAAAACTACCAGCGACAACAGCAGCAACTTGCCCTCCACATGGAGCAGCTCGAGCAGCAGTGGGCGCTACGAGAGCATGAGGCACAGGAACACGCCATCAAGCAGCGAGAAGCCAATGAACTTCGGGTGATGCAACTCGAGGAGCTCACTACGCGGAAATGGATGGCGGCGGTGGCGCAAATCCAGGAATGCAGCTATATGGCGCGTGAAGAGCTCACATCTCGATTGGTCCGCGTATATCTGAAAGCACAGCATGAAGCGCAGCAGCGCGAGCTTAACGCCATGACGCTGGAAGAAAAGCACACTCGGAAATTGATCCGTTTGGAGGCCGAAATGCAACGGAAAGAGCGATTAATGGAGGAGAAATGCGTCCTTCGCCGCCGGTTCTACGCCGTGTTGTTCCAAATGATAGCAAATCACGAAGCGAAAATGGTGGAGATCCAGAAGCGCGAGTCCGACACCCGAAAGCGAGAGCTACGTGAAGCGACCGCGATGCGCAGCGAAGAGCTCTCGCAAAGGCGAGTAATGGCTCAAGTTCGCGCTCTGGAGGACGAGCGACAACGGCAGCAAGAGCGAGACGGCATGGTACAGGAAGACGCGTTCGTGAAGGCATGGACGCTTGCTTTGCAGCGAACTATCATGCGTGACCGACTGGAAATGGAGCAGGAAGACCATTTTGCATGTGAATGGCGAGCTCAGGAACGTCGAGAGCAAAATAGGAATCGATTGGCGATGGCTCAAGAGGAGGAGCTCGCACGAAGGGTGCAGCTACACGAGGTTCAACTGCAGAATCGACGACGACAGCAACGTCACGAAGCGTGTTTACGCATTCTTCTCTCGTGCGAAAAACATCATCTTTCGTTCGCTCTCCACCATTGGAAACAAGTCGTTGAGCAACGCCATGATGCAGCATGTCGCATTCAGCGCGCTTATCGCCATTATCTCATCCATCAGAGCAAGCATGACGATATCACAAGTGAGGTACTGCATTCCCCAGGTTCTGTGTACGACTCGGCTGATGCTGCTGCGGCAGCGATGGTCGTGCAATCGACTTTCCGCGGCTTTTCCATTCGACGCAAGTTCGCAAACGCGCTCGAAATAGCGAATCTGGTGGGGCGAAGCGGTGACTACGACGATGTTGAATTTGGCGAAGTGAACCTAGACGATTTGATCCAAATGCCCCCGGAGTTGGAGGATGGCTGGGAAGACCCCGTGCTGCCTACACCACGCCCATCGTATCCTTATCACAGTGGTCTGCAGCAACATCGTGAAGCTTTATATCAAGAAAACGAAGCTGTGGACGAGTGCGATGAAGGTTCTCGGAGCCCTTGCGAGTACCAGCAGCAGATTACGATGCCTTCAGCCGAGAGAAACCCCAGAGGTACAGCCATCATCATCATCAACAACAACAACAACAACAACGCTACTCACGAACAACTTCACGATACAGAATCGCAGGCACAATCTGTGCCAACCAATTTGGCGGCTTCGCTTTGGGACAAGATGCGGAAACTGAAGCAGCGACAGCGCTACGCTGCAGACGAACGGGTTCGCGAGCAAGATCCAACGTACCGACTGCAGAAATTGATGCACAAAGGCTCCAGTAAACCACGTGCGCCGCCGGTGAAAGCCTCGAGTAACAATTCTGCTCCTCTTCCTTCTGCTGCTGGTGGCCACAACACAGCGTCGAGTGTCTCCACGGCCGTCTGGGGAACCAGTGGCGAGAAGAAGAAACCAAAAGTGAAATTGCCGTCGCTCGTCGAGCGGCTGCGTAAGAAAACAGAAGCCGCCCGATGAAGACCTTGAACGACACAGTTAACATTTTTTTCACCTAGAGATCATCGCGAGGAGAGTGATGGCGTCGACGTTGTTTGCTGCGAGCTCGCTGGAAATTGTCATAATTGCAGTGACAGTCGACACGTTGGCCAGCATATCGAGTCATCCGAAATCCCCGATCTATGAAAGCAATCCAGCTCGTACCGCTCCAGTGCGGCCTTGCTCGCATGTTGTCTTGCAAAATGCAATGACAGTGGACTGCGTGGCTGACGACGTGTCAATGAAGACTCAGCAACTTCCTCACACCAGACAAAAGCTACTAGCATACTGAAGAGCTACTCTGGGGGCCTTTCGCATATCCTCGTAGAAAAGAGTGACGACGTCCATAACTTAGCCAATGTCGTCACGCTACAGACGGCAGTCGAGACATTCTTCACGTCCAAAATCACCGAGTTGCTTGCTCGAATGGGCTACCAAACAGATCCCTCTACCATTTGCGTACGCTGTGCGTTTTGAAGAACCAATTTCAACGAACTCGGCAAAAGTGTTTCTACATACGATTGTGTATTGTGTATTAATGCTTGGCGAGCAGCAGCGACTCCTTCGTTTGCTTCATCATCATCACAAACACGTCAAAGTCGGCCGTCGCGACGAGGATCTCGGAGCACAACACGATGCTCGACTCGCGGTTCGTCGCGTACGCCTCGCGCACCAGATCGTAAAACTGTTTGACCGTTGCGCCCTGCGACACAATGTAGTCTGCACATGCACAAGACGAAGATTATGACAATGTTTCCAGACCATACCATGGTAAGAAATGAGTCAACTCACCTTCCAGTTTGGACTCAAAGAGCGCGAGGAACTTGTTGTAGATGGCCGTGTACTCGAGCTTCATCTCGTCGCTCTCAATGTCGAATGCGAGGCAATTGGCTTCCGCGAACTGCTCAAACGTGGCCGCAAACGCCTCGTCGTCAAAGAAATACGCGATCACTTTGCCCACGAGGTCGCTGCCGTCCTTCTTGCGCTTCGCGTCATCATGATCGCCATTGAAAGCGTCCTTCGCATCCGCTTTTCGAGAACACGCGTCGTATTTCTTCTCATCGTCGCTATCGGAATCCGCGGATTTGCGCTCGTCTCGCGGCATTTTCCCTTTGCGGACTGAACTGAATGCCGAAGCAATACAAGTTTCTATATGAAGGGACTCGTTTTGCGCTTTGATCCGTTACGAATAGGCAAGCGTACGTTGGTCGAATAGCTCGCCGGTGAAACACAACAAGAAACGACTTGGTCGTGGCTATTTGAGGTCCATAATGGCAGCGATTTGCATTAGTTGTCCACCACCATCATCATCTAAGCGAATATGCAACGCCACCAAACAAGCCAGTGGTCAACTTTTTCCCCTTGTTTCTCAAGTTTTCCCCGTTCGTCTCCATGAAACCCTGCTTACATTTCTTCGTCTTGAGGCTCGCCAGCGACGTCGCCGGCAGCAAACTCTTCTTCGGTCGCGTACAAAATCTTGAAAATGTTTTGCGCGAGGGGATTTGTGTCCGCGCCCTCGGTGCCCTGCAACAGGATCTCAATGTCGCGCAGCTTGCCAAAGTAAAAGTCGCGCTCCTTCTCGAGCCCTTCGACCTACACAACCATGCAGAAAAACAGCGCCACACATAAACAACGTTAATCAACCCATTTGCATGCATGTTGTTACGCGACGCAACAACGTACCGCAAGACGCAATTCGCCATTCTCATTCGTCAAAGACTCGTTCGCAGTCGTCAGTTCCTCCAATTCGCGCTCCAATTGCGGGTTCACGGCAGCAGCTGCAGCAGCGGGGGCGGCACTGGCGCCTGCGCTGCCTACTGGGCGGCGCGTCGCACCCGTTGCAGTCTTTGCTCCTGTGGCACCGACGCGCGATCCCAGTGAACTTGGGGCACCTGGTGGCTTTGTTCTGGAAGCAGCAGCGCCTGGAGCCGCAGTCGGCTTTCGTCTCGCAGCAGCTGCAGCCGCCGCACCAGCAGGGGTCGGTGATGGCGCCGAACCGCTGCCTCCGCTACCGCCAAACTTGCTCGTGTACAATGCGCCGCCCTTGCCCTTCTCGCGCTGCGCGATCGCATCGTACGGCTGGCCCGACGCATTGAGCTCGTAAAACTTCTTGAACCATTGCATGAACTCCAAATTGTCCTGGTATTTGCCGCGCACGAGGCGGTCGACCTCAATGTGTTTGTCGATCTTGAGATTCGTGAAACACTTCTGCAGCACCTTGTAGTTGTTGATGTACTCATAGTCCTTGTTCGCGCTCCAGTCGACCTTGGACATCGGCACCTTGCCCGGGTACATCGAGTCGAGGATCATGCACGCCACGGCGCCCGTGCACGTCTGCTCCACCTTGCTCAGACTCGTGAAGCAGATGCCGTTGACCCAGTCGAGGATCTCCTTGCGCCCGACAAAGTACGTGCCGTCCATCATCGCGATGTTCTGGTCCGCGGCCGCCATGTTTGCTCTCAAAGTTGTCGTTGGGTTGTTTTGAAGTTTACCTCTCGCTAGCGACGCTGTTTGGAGAGCTGGGAAACACGCAGAGGACACCACGGGGATCTGGTTATCACGCGCGTCTGTGTATGGCAAGAGCGATGAGGCGGGGAAAGCGCTGTTGGGCCACAGAGACACACAGAGCAGCAGGCTGGAGCTTCTCCTGCTTTTTGGGTGGCGTTTGTCTAATAACTGACTGCTGTCGTTTCCCCATATTGAGGCAGGAGAGGGGAAACATCGCAATGGGCTACTGCCACCGACTATACGCCTTACTATACGTTCGGATAAACGAGGGTATTGTTCATATAGGGAAAGGGCATTTGACCGGATAAAAAGACTTGTCAAAGTGAAGCTGATGGTGGCACGAGATGTGGATCTAGCAGTTCGAGGTTAGACGGTTCGACTTCGAGCCGCGGTTTAGCAGACCGAGCCGGTTTTAGAAAAAAACGAGCCGAGACAATGGGTTGACGGAATTGATTGGGACGCAAACGAAGAGCTCTGGTCGAAAATGGCGAAGAAGGCGAGCGGTGCGTGTATGTGGATGCGTATACATGGCTAATGCATACAGGCTAATGCATTGGCTGGCGTGTGCTATGGAATGTGGCGGCTGCTGTGGACCTTTTTCGTGCGTGAAGGAGGCGCCAAAGTGAAAGGAAAGAAGAGTCCGCATGCCGGCAATGGCCTCGGCGGCGGTAAGCTGAAGAAGAACACGCAGTTTAAATCGCTCAAGAAGCAGGACACAAGGTGTGTGCATGCTGCAAACTACTATTCGTGCGTCTTATAAGAGCGGGTCAGTAAGATCTCAACTGTGGTGTGTGCCGCATTCACGCTTGTGTCCGCGCGTGTGCAGAACGGCGGTGATTGAAACGAAAAAGAAGTCTGGAAGCAACAAGAAGCATGCTGGTACAAAGAAACCGATCCAGGTGTCGGATGAGATCCGCAATTTCAATGAGCGCATGGCGGGCGTGAAGAAGCGCAACAACGCTCTGCAGTACCAGGTGGCAGCAGCGAAGAATATCAACATTGCGGCCCCGACGTTTGTCATGGCGGCACCAACCTTTGCGTTGTACGTAGAGCCTGCATATTGGATATATACCCTGCATTCGTATTCATCTGGTTTGTTGCATTCATGTGTGCATGTATAGTGGCGCTCCGCCACCGGTAAAAGAAGCGGAGGGTTTCCAAGGCTTTCTCACCACGATGACGGTACGACCTGTTATTCGTTGCGACAATCCAATGGCGAGCGTATTGTGGGCTTGTCTTCTAACGCAAGAGCATGCGTGGCCTCTCCCATTTTCCACACATTCCACAGGCGCCAAAAGACGTGCAGGTGCCACGTGCGAACCCCGAGACGCGGAAAGTCAAGCCTGTCCAGCCAGCGTACCAGGGCAGCAACGTGTTTTCTGTTCTCCAAGTCGACGACGGCGAGGAGCTACAGAGCAACAGTCAGATCCAACGTCAGCAGCAGCCATTTGCACCAGCAGCTACGCCAATGGCGACAGTGACGGCGTCTCCGCCTGCGCCTCATTTCCTGCAGCCAGCGACGTTCTCCTTTCAGTCTGGTGTTGCACCGGCATTTCGGTTTCAGCCTCCAGCACCAGCCCCATCTTCGACGTTTTCGTCGAGCCTCCAAGCAGCGGCGGGAGCGGATATCGACCCCGATTTATAATTTAGAGCAGCAAGATAGAGACAGACACACACAGCGAGGGAGAGAGAGCGAGTTGATCTTGTAGATACACATATAGAAACTGTAGACAGCGCCAAATTCAGAATGCACTTGAGCCATTTCTCTACGTCATGTGCCTCATGGAGATGGAGAGCGAATAAGCTTTGATGCAGGCAGGCAAGAGCTTTGCAGAGAGTGGGAGGCTGAATCAGTTTTCCCTTTGTATTAGGTCGTAGCGCACCTATATCGATTTTGAAAGTGCTCACTATTTGTTGAGTTTCGTAAATAGCATAAGGATTTGAAGATAAGTGTGTTTAAACCGAATACATGAAGTGATGCAGGAGGTGCAAACGAAAGGGTAGAGGCCCCCCTCTCACATGTGGTATCACTGCACTTGATACTTACCGTAAGAGAATTTTAGGAAAAGAAAAGAACCAGAATGATTTACCTGCGATAATGCATACTCAGTTGCCTAACTTCTTTGAAACAAACTGACTTCAAGCTTCTGAAAATCATTTTATAATTCTATACAAATATAAAGAATCAATACTATACAATATTAAGATTTTATGCTCTATCTCAGGGTGCTGCACCAGCTGTTCATCACAGCGCGCCGCACCTGACGTGCGAAGTCCTCCCATTGCAGGCTTTCCGCCCCATCTGTCGTGATGTCGCACGAAGGTCGCGCGAAACGAAGCAATGCACGCGATCCCAAGGGCCGTTTTTTTTTTCTCTCTCTCACACACTTTTTAACTGTGGGTCTTCGGTCACTTCCCCACAGTAAGAGGCAGCGCCCCAGAAACCCGAGAAGACGAGAAAGAAACACGCGCGCGCGTCTGTGTGAGTGGCAGTCTCTACCGTATCGACGCCATCGACCCAAGAGCGCGTTCATCCTTCCATCGTCCCTGTATCGAGCGGCGAGACCCCTCTCCTCTACCTCCCCTCTGGCCTCCGTCTCCCCTGCGCATTTCCGCAGCTTCTCGCTCGTCTTTGTTGACGTGCGTGCGTGGCTTTGAACACAACGCTGCACTGTATTCGCTTACTTTTTATTTTCTTCATCATCGATTGCCGTACGAGATAGTGAAGTCAGTGAGACTACAGGATGGGCAGCACGTCCAGTAAGGAGCACGATGCGAACCCGAGCGAGCTCGGCACGAATGCGAGCGGCGGCGGCGGGTCCCAGTACCCATTGCATCACTACCCGCATTACGGACAACAGCCGTCGTCACAACACCAGCAGTCGCCGCGAGGAGGAGCACAGCAGCAGTATCACGACAATCGCGACGCGAATATGTACAACTCGGGCGGCCATGATCCGTATTATACCAGCCAGAAAGGGGGTGGCGGCGGTAATGACTACCAGGCGCACCAGCAGCGCATGTATCAATCGCAGGAAACCAGTAGCGATCCGAAGCGCGAGCTGATGTTTGGGTCGAGCAGAGGCTCTAATGGCAATGACAATAATGGCGGCGCGAACGAGGCCATGGATATCGACCACCCGTCGTCGTCATCGGATCTGTCGTACATGTCGAATAGCTTGCCGACGTCGCAGTTGGACGAGAAAGGAGGCTCACTGGAGAGCGATAATGGACTCAGCTCGAAGAACAACGAAGTCGTGCCCATGGTATTCCGATGGGAACACGGCGGCCGGAATGTGTACATTACGGGCACGTTCAATGGCTGGTCGAAGCAGTGCCCGATGCATCGATCCGGTAACGATTTCACGTACATTGCGAATCTGACACGGGGGAAGCACGCGTACAAGTTCGTGGTCGACGACGAGTGGCGATTTGCTCCCGATCAACTCACGGTCGCGGATGTCGAAGGCAACGTCAACAACTTTGTCGACGTGTCGGAGTTCACCCCGCTCTCTGATTTTGAAGGCAGTCCAGCGCATGACGATAAGGACGAAAATGGCGAGAGTGGGTACGGCCGCTTCATCCCCGATATCGACGAATACACGAAAGAACCGCCGCCGCTTCCTCCACATTTACGGCACATTATTTTAAATAAGGTGAGTGTTGTGGGATTCACTACCCGCGCTTTCGTGAACGCATTGCTAACCAAGTTAGTATCATGCTGCTTGTTCTTGTAGACCCCACCGACTGTTGATTCGCGACTGCTCCCTGTGCCGCAGCATGTAGCGCTGAATCATCTCTACTGCACAGCGATCAAGGACGGCATGATGGTGCTTGGGATCACAAATCGATACAAGCAGAAGTTCGTGACCACGGTCTACTATAGTTTAATGCCCGGTACCAACTAATAAGCGGATTGCGTGAAGAAAGAAAACAAGAAAGCGTGTGTTTCTCCACAGTAGAGGAGTTGCAACCGGTGAGGTGAACCAGGAATCGTTTTTATGTACGTGGCGTCTCGAGAAAGAATGCAGACTTCGGTGGGGATTATTTCGGCCCGTCGAGTACGATAGCACTGCTAATGGGAGAAGGTGCCCGTCGCTGCTTTCGGCATGGAATTAGTTATCGGCGATTGATGAGGAAGGAGTCAACCTGTCGAGGTGCGTCATGGTTCATGCTCTCCTCAATCGCACGGATCTCAACGGGAAAAGCGCCGCAACAGTGTAATTAGTGCAAGTAGAAAGCAATAGGCACACGGAAGATCTCAAGGCAGCAGTAGCACAGTCAAGCATACCCCAAAAATAAAGATATAGTTTTCATTTTCCTCCCATACGCGTCAACGACAATGGTGGCCGATTAGGTGCGCGACGATACGCTTTTCGCTTTTCAGTTCCATCTCCTCCGGGCCGAACGTGGTAGATGGGAGCCTTTTTTCGCGAGCTCTTTCATCCCTCTTTCTCTCTCTCTTCTTGTTTATTTCATGACGTAAATCCCGTCCCGACATGATGCCGGTACTCGCCCCAAAACGCGCATCCACGACGTTCTCTTCTTTACACGTAGATCTCGGCCCACAGGAAGAGGAAGAGCGAGCCAAAGCCGAGCAGGAACGCCGCGACGATCGCGAGCACGAGCTCGAGGAAAAAGTTCTTCTTTGGCGCAACGACGTTCGTGAAGAAGATCGACAGGAACGTCAGGCCCGAGAGCAGCAACAGCAGCGCGAGGCTGCCGTACGACTCAGTAGGCACTGGACTTGTGTATGGGATTTCCTACAGGCACGAAGACAAGGGACACGAAGGAGCACGCGTCAATGATCGACAGCCGCTAAAAGGAAGACATAAAGGGCACAGGCAGCATAACAGGCCGCCGCTGCTTAGGCATAGAGTGCAGCAGCAGGCGAAGGAAGGAGACGCACCATGGTGCTGGTGCTGCGCGGCGTGCAATATCTATCTGCTTTCGCTTTTGCCCCCCACCCACGTGGCTCTATTTGATCAAATAGAGCTGCTCGTTCGTTGCAAATCCGTCTTTCACTGTACCCTTTACAAATTGCAATACATTAGAAACTTGCGTTGCTATTGCTATCAATTTTTTGTTAATTGCAGCGAGTTAGTAACGTTAATAAATATTACTTTAGGAGGGTTTCGTATTTTGTTTCATAGGATGTGTCGTGATTCTTTTAGTTCATGATTGTTTTGCTTACAAAGCGAAAAGTGATGAGACTGGAGCTGCTCGAATGTGATAAATAGCAAAACGGTGAGAAGGC
The DNA here is from genome assembly GCA_000143045.1 of Globisporangium ultimum DAOM BR144. Taxonomy (NCBI): domain Eukaryota; phylum Oomycota; class Peronosporomycetes; order Pythiales; family Pythiaceae; genus Globisporangium; species Globisporangium ultimum. Next base: position 398,520 of record GL376617.1, on the reverse strand, counting down.
ATGTTGTCATTTCGTCCGCGACGCGGCTTTTTGTCGGCATCACCTGCCCCAACTACATTCATCTACACTGATACTCGAAGCCTTGCACCTAGGCAGCTTCTTGATCCATGGCCTCTTCTAGCCGCTCGAGAAGATTCGACTTGAGGCCTTTGGTGTCAAGCCCGCGCTTCTTCAGCTGCTCGCGAAGCTCCGCGACTTTCAACTTGGAAAGATCGACCTTTTGTTTCACTGGCGTTTCCAGTGATTTAGACTTGACAGGCTCCGGTTTCACGTCTGTCTGATTCTCTTGCTCGCTTGGTGATTGTGAGGCTCCTGCTTCTTCCTTCACAGTGTCTGTCTCGCCACTGACCTCTTCATCAGCAATAGCGTCAGCTGACGCAGGCTGCTCTTCTGGCTTGGTGCTAGGTTTACTTTCCTCACCTGCATTGGCATCGTGTTCGTCCTCCTGACTTGGACATTGGGGTGTTGCAAGTTCTTCTTTCACGGGAGTCCCCGCTTCTGCATTTTTGTTATCCGCATCATCACGATCAGTTTTGATTTCAGGTGAGTCTGCGTCCGACATTTCAGCATTCTCATTGCTCTCCTGCTTCTGTACTTCAATACCTTTGCTGCCTGCTGCATCAGCATCCATTGCTTCGTCGTTGCTCACGGTTCCTTCTCCCTTCTCAGACTTGGATTCTCCTTTCTCCTCTTCCTCGACAACCTGCTCACCATCAGCACCAGCCTTTTCAGGGTTCTTAGTGGCTTCCTGCTTTGCTTCTTCCAGCTGCTCGCGGTATTTCTCCAGTTTACTCTGAAATTCTGCTTCCAGCTCGTGTAACCGCACCTGATGTTCTCGAGTACGGATCTGCATTTTTTCTTCATGCGCCTCCTTTGACGCCGCAACGAGATCATCCGTCTCCTTTGTGTGCTTTGCAGGCAGGTAGTAGATGGGCGGTGATGCGATTGTTTGCAAGAACTTCGACAGACTCGCAGCTTTCCGTACGCTCTGGAGATGTTCCAACTTCACGCGAGCGAGTTGCTCGGCCATATCGAGTTCGGTTCGCGCAATCAGCTTTTCGAGTTTCTGGATCGTAGCACCGCGCTTCGCCTTCTCTTCGAGGGTCTTGCTCTGATTCTTCTCACGTTGCTCCGCTTCCTGCTGTTTCGAGTTCTGGCGCTTGAAAAGGTCGCTGTCCCGTTCGAGTTGCGCCTTCGCTTTCCCCAAGTGGCCCATGAGTGCACCAAACATGCGTCGGCTGCGCGCCATCGTGTCTTTTTGCGTGTACGGCGCGACAACTCGTCTCGTTCGCTCGCTGGCTTTGCTGTTATTGTCGTTTGACGGATCATCATCATGCTCGTCGTCTCCATCGCCCGCTGGCTTCGTAACCTAAACAAGTCCACACACACAATCAGAAACTGAGGGTCATTGCATCACTTCACTCATGTAGAAAGCATCCATTTTTTGTACCGCGGAATGCAGCCGTTGACGTTTCGCCGCCATCACCGAGCGATCGTTCAGATCGCGCTTCCCATTGCGCCGATTGTCGTCTCCATTGCGGTTCAAAATGCCGCCAGCGCCACGGGGCGAGTCGTTTCGGCCTCCCAGTCGAGCAAACACATTTCTGCGATTCCCATTCGCGTCTCCAGCCGGATGATTGCCCGTTAGCGCGCCACCTCGCGCCCCTAATGCCAATAACAGCAAGAAAGCAGCATATCGACACCATTGCACGTCAGTTCCAGTGACACATACACACGCGCAGCACCACACACACATACGCAACCACCAGCACATGTATATACACACTCGCATATACTAATAGAGCGCGCATGCACGTACGTAGTTGGGCGTCCGCCAGTTTCTCCCGCTTCCGCGCGAGCGCGTCCAACTCGCGGCGCAATTCCCGCTCAGCGTCCATTTTGCAGGTTGCACTTTTGAGTTTGTCTGTGTGGTGGATTTCCTTCCACCACCGCGCATGTTGAGGTTTTATTCTCGCTCACAGCACTTTTATCATTACTGTTGTTTTCCATGGAACTTTCACAGCTAGTAAAAACCTACAATGAAGATTCGCCACAAGGTTTTTTCTTCTTCTCTATGAAGAAAATCGAGCAGCAAGAAAGTGAAAAAACCTTAGTGGCCTCGAAGCGACGCGGAAGGAAACGTAGCCATTGCGCATGATGGCAAACGCGGCGGCATTACGATGGCGAAGGCAAACGACAAGAAGACCGCAGCAACTCCTTCCGCTGCTGCTACTGCTGCGTTGACCGATGGGAAAGAAGGTGGAGAAAAGAGACTCGTTGGTGGGATGCCGCCGACAGCACAGCCCGCGTCCGGCTTTCACGTCATCTACAGCGGCCAAGTTGAAGCAGTCGATGTACGCGTGCGCTGCCCATGTTTGCAATACACGCTGGTTCTCTGAGCGTGTGCATAGGCGATGATCTAATGCTGCTGAATGCGCTATTATTTGTGGCTACTATTGTGTATGTGACGTTGTTCTTAGTATCCAGGCGTGACGAACTTGTATTGCCGCTATGCGATGACTTATGGAACAGATTGGCGCGTCCTTCACGTGCGTCACATCCAGTAGCATCACTTGCGTCTTACGGATGCCGCGAATGACACCCTTGCCACCTTGGTTATGCGTATCTTACAGGGCGCAGACACCGGTCTCTCTCAGATGGCGTACGCGTCGAACCAGCAGGACGACATCATCTTCAACTTCCCGATCGACATCTCATTCAAGAGCACCAACCCGTTCGGGTGGCCGCGCATCGTGCTCAGTGTCTACGGTCTCGACGCGCTCGGCCGCGACGTGATCCGCGGCTACGGCTCAGTCCACCTACCGACGTGCGCGGGCTCGACGACGCGCGACGTGCCGCTCTTCAAGCCACTCTCGTCGTCACTGCTGCAGCAGTTTACGGCGTGGCTCACAGGATCACCCCCAGAGGTAGAGTCAATATGCTGTGGTACATGCGCTGTTTCTATGGAGAACAATGGTGCTAATGTGTGTCGCTTGCTGTAGTACTTCGACGCCAAGTTCATTACGCAAAACGACGGCCGCGAGGTCACGCGCGTGTGCTCAACAGGCAAAGTGCGGCTCGTGCTCAACGTCGTCACATCTGGCATGAAAAAGTATGGCTACGCATCAGGATGAGCGAAGATTTCCTTGGCATTAGACGCAACGCAGTGTTCCTCAATACATGCACAAAATATATGTGTGTTTCGGGTCGCATCATCAACGTATCTCGAGAAAGAAACCAGACTGTCCAACCGCGTCCTTTTCTTCTCTCTCTCTCTCTCTCTCTCTCAGACATTTGCTTTTCCTACACTACGAGTCCGCTTTTTTTGCATGTGGCAGAAGCTTTAGCAGAGCCCTTCGCGCGCCATGTCCGAGAGACGCTCCGAGAGGCGCTCCTTAATAATTTTTCGGCGCTTTCGGAACGACGTGCGCTGTTACGACAATTGCCATACACACAAGCACAGTTAGCATTATAGACCACCAGATGATACACATGGGCTGCATAATGATACAAACGATAGACTTACCAGACGTCCGTCCTTGCTGAAGAGGTCGAGGAAACCATGCTGCATGTCTTCGGCCTTGCCGACCCACTTGTGCACAAAGCCGTCGACGTCGTGCTTGACCTTGTCAACCGCCATGTCAAACTTGATGCTCTGCTCCTTCATGAACGGCACGTTCATCTCCTTGCCCGTGTACCCGCGCGCCAGGTTGCGGCGGATGAACGTGTCGTACTCGGCGACGATGCGGATGATCAGGTCCGACGTCGAGATGCCGTCCGTGCGCTTCGTCTCCAGAAATTTGCCCATCGCCTTGATGCGCGCATACACGTCGCCCTCGGACGCCTCGCCCGACGCGTCCGAGTACGGCAGCGCGTCGTGGCACACGTAGTCGATGTTGTGCTTCTCGATGAACTCGTCCGTGATCACCCACGGCGCGTCCTCCACCACCTCATCAACCCACTTGCAGTGGCGCAGCGACTCGTACCGCTCCTTGTCCGTCATCACCGTGCGACCCTTGAGCTTGTGCGTGATCTCGTCGCCGCAGCAGCCCACCAGCAGGTACGTGTTCGGGTACGCCTCCTTGCACTGCTGCAGCGCCTTGGCGTGCCCAAAGTGGAAGAGGTCAAAGATGCCGTCGGCGTAGAGTCGCAGCGGACGGCCCGTGAGCGTGCCCGGCTCACCCTCCACCAGCGTCTTGCGGTACGGCTCGTACTCGTCGTAAGCCTTGCGCGCCTTCTCCTCTACGTCATTGTCACCCTCTGCGCTGCTGCCGCCGTTCGAGTGATCCTGCGCCGCCGCCGTCTTCCCGTTCGCCGGGCTCTCGTCCGAGTCGCTCTTGTCGTCCTCCGCTACGACGTCCACGGTCGTCGCGTACTGCGGCTGCTGGTGCTCGTCATCGTGCTCCTTCTCAAACTCGCTCGCGGATCTCTACATGTGCGCCGTTCAGCCCATACACAAACACACACAACAGCATATGCGTCAGCGCGTCTGCGTGAGCCACGTCACCGCCCCCAAAGCGCCATTCCACGGAAGCGCGCAAGTCGCCACCGCTACTGTGTGCATATATATATATATATATATATAACCACTAGCGCCTATTCCCTCCCTCACTATTCCATGCAATTGCGTGGATCGCTCTCGTACCTTTCGGCCCATGGTCGTCGTCGTCGCTCTGCGCTTTTCTGCGGTTGGCGCGGTTTTTCTATTTGGCAACCAGCGCAACAGCCCCAGTTTTCCCCCCAAAGCGCATAGTCAGTCACAAACAAACAAACAGACAAAAATCCGCTAAGTGCGTCACGCCACGTGTGTCGCACTTAACGCGCGTAAGCGTAACGCTCGCTTTTTCTTTGGCAGGTGAGCCCTCTCTTGTACGAGGCTTCTGAAAGCGCATATTTACTTGGTCTATTCCACTGAATCCATTGCAATGTACTGATTTACCGGGATTTGAAATCCGATCGACAAACGTTTCTATGTAAAGCTCACATATATACTAACTAAATCCAATGTACCAAGTCATACAACCTGCATATTATTATGCATTAGACAAGAGAAGCTGGTGCGTTGCTGTCGTTTACGAAGGGTTTCAGTGTATCGGATACTTTAATGGATGATGACAAATTTAAAAATGTGGGATGGCTAGTGGCGAGTGACGCTGACCTCCTCCTCCATGGGACATGGGCCAATAGGCTTCTTTACCAATGCTTCAAGGATGTTTATACTTATGGAAGCAGATACACTGGCTGGCTGTAATCTGAACGACGTTACTCCAAGTTGATCGTCCGGCGGCTTCCGGAAAACAACTTGTGCGGCACGTTCGCGTACTGACTGCGCTCCGTGGCGCTCGCGGGCCGTACGACAATCGGCACCTGCCATCGAAACGTTTGCCGCTGTGCTACGTTATTGTTGTTCGCTGTGACATCATCTCCCGAAGCCGCTGGGTCCGGCACGACGCCCGCCGTGAACTCGAAGCGAATGACCCACTGGAAGCACACGAGGTCGGTGCGGATGCTCGGCAGCGCGTCCTGTGGGATGCAGAAGCGCACGTTTGTGTGCAGCACCGAGCCCGTATATTCGTGGAACGAACCAAATTCTCTCGAGTGCACAACGCGCGACGGGTCCAGCGACATGGACGAGAGCGTTTCCTCGAGACACAGCGTCGCCGCGACCTCGTAGCACGGGATCACGGCGCGTGAAAAGTCAAACACGCCGAGCAGGATCTCACCTGGCTGGAAGAACTGCTTTGTGAGCAAAAAGCGTACCAAGTGGCTGCTGTCCTTCCCGATCGTAAAGATGCTCGTCTGCGCGCGCTGCATCGCCTCGGTCTCGACGCGGCCGTGCATGAGCGACGGCCGAAGCTCGAACGGGATCTCGTTTCCCTTGCGTACCCCAACGGGGATGACGCCCACCGAGATGCTGCGTTCTTTGCGCAAGTTGGACCGCTTTAGGCTTCGATCTCCTCTGACTGATGACGAGGGTGACGCTCCTTTCCCATCGTTGCCATGCATTGCGGCATACTCATCGGCGCTTTCGAGCGTCGTCGGCTGGAAGAAATACTCGGACGCATACACTTCAAACGGGAGATGCACTGAGAATGGCGTGCTTCCTTCTTTCGCGCCTTGCGCCGTGATCGACAGCACGTAGAACACGCGCGCAGCGGTGCCACGGAACGTCGGACACGCGACTTCTGGTAATGCGAGCGCAAACTCTCGTCGACAACGCTTCGCCGTCTCATCCTTCCCTTTAACAGCACCTGCATCCGATGGTGAAGATGTCGCTTCCAGCTCCTGCTGTGTCGGCGCAATGTTGATATCCGAGAGCAACGTCGTTGGTACCGACTGGTAGATGCAGGTGCCCGTGTCTCCCGAGAAGGTGCGCACATCGGGCAACGCGCCGCTCATCTTCTCAAAGAAAAACGCATCCTGAGGGACAGCAGCGCCCGCACCGCTCCCTGCACGTTCACGCTCAATCTGCGATGCCGAGCGTGGCGACAGCAGCGGCACGACTGGCACCGTCAGCAGGTTGCTGTCAACCGTCACGTGCGCGTGGATCTGCGCGACGACGTACGCGATCTCCGTCGACGCGTCGGCTTTTTCGCGGTCTGTGTGCAGGTTCACGACGCCGCGCACGACGCCACCGGGACGAAAGTATCGGCTCGAGAGCTCCGCCGACAGCTGGTTCCCCGTCGCGTCCGCCCCCGCGGCCGCAGTCGCTTTCTCCGTGCCGGTCATCTCTTCTTCCTCTTGGCTCAATACTCGGTTCCTCAACGTCACATGCGCTCTCCGCGTGGTCACTTCACTAAAGTACGAACCCTCTGTTCTTACCACTAAGTACGCGATATGCATTTAAGAATGACGTAAGGCGCACTTAATGCGCCAACTTTCGTAGTGATGCGGTCGTGGTGGCTTGACCATAGAGAGAGATGTCTGAAGGAAGAGCGTATCCATGTGGAGGCACCGCCAGCTGCTCTCTTCCTCGCCTCTTCCTCCGCCAAAGGGCGCGATGGGAATGGAGGGAAGTGGGAATAGATAATTTGCGGTATCAGACCATAGGACCGTGGTCCATCTCTCAAGACAAATGCAGCGTTCCTCTCTGCCGCACGCTGATGAGGTAATGCGCATAGATTCATTCCATTTCGAATAATCCCGCGCGCTGATCAAGAAGCCCCGCCGCCATGACGTCCACGGTGAGTCTTTGTACGCTCATGCACATGGGGAGATTAGGCAGATGGCTAATGGATGAGCTGCGGTGTGTTGGTGTTGTTGATGCCGAATAGGAAGCTGCTGCTGTTGCTGTCGTGCCCACTGTTGAGCCTGATCAAGAGCCCAAGGTTGATACCGCTGTTGTCGACGCGAGCAATACCAAGGACACTACTAATGTGCACCAAGAAGAACAGAACTCGGTGGCCACGGACGAAGATATTGCTAGCGAGCACCAACCGTACCGCAAGACGCTGGTGGAGGGTGAGCCGGGCACGCTCACGGGCCGTCCGCTGCGACTCTACGCCGACGGCATCTTTGACCTCTTCCACTTTGGGCACGCCAAGGCGCTGCAGCAGTGCAAGGAGGCGTACCCGAACACGTACCTGCTGGTGGGCTGCTGCGGCGACGAGATCACGCACAAGCTCAAGGGTCGCACGGTGATGACGGACAAGGAGCGGTACGAGTCGCTGCGCCACTGCAAGTGGGTTGATGAGGTGGTGGAGGACGCGCCGTGGGTGATCACGGACGAGTTCATCGAGAAGCACAACATCGACTACGTGTGCCACGACGCGCTGCCGTACTCGGACGCGTCGGGCGAGGCGTCCGAGGGCGACGTGTATGCGCGCATCAAGGCGATGGGCAAATTTCTGGAGACGAAGCGCACGGACGGCATCTCGACGTCGGACCTGATCATCCGCATCGTCGCCGAGTACGACACGTTCATCCGCCGCAACCTGGCGCGCGGGTACACGGGCAAGGAGATGAACGTGCCGTTCATGAAGGAGCAGAGCATCAAGTTTGACATGGCGGTTGACAAGGTCAAGCACGACGTCGACGGCTTTGTGCACAAGTGGGTCGGCAAGGCCGAAGACATGCAGCATGGTTTCCTCGACCTCTTTCGGCGCGAAGGCTCGCTGGTGCGTACTACTTGCTTGCATTTTTTTTTTGATTGGATGCATTTGATCTGCTGGCTAATTATCGCATTGTATCTTGCACTATAGCGCACATCGCTTCGCGAGCAGCGCCAGACAATTCGTCGCCGCCTGTCGATGTCGCACCCTGAGACTTCTGCGGCGACGGAGCAAATCGGCCGTCAATCGCTATAAAGCGGACGTCCACATTATTAGCATAGCAACCACCACAGTCAAGCATACAACGACTACATCTATTGTGTTTACGTATGTACTTTATAAGCGAATGGAGCATTGAGTTCGCATCGCAGTTGGCTCTCATTATTGTTCTCCTATGGACTGCGTCCGAGCTGTTGAAGCGCGTGCACTGCCTGTTGTGCCTTTGATGCAGATGTTGCCGCATAAATCAACGCCTGAAGTGCTACGCAACATGATAATAAGCTAACGCGGTCAGCAATAAAGCAATGCATGTCGGAGCTATTCATGCATGAATGCAGTATAACGCATCGTACCACTTCGAAAGTGCTTTTGCGCCTGGCGCAAATCGTTCGGCGGCAACGAACTGAACCACATGATCGTGGAATTCTGGAGCTCAAGCTGCTGCTGCTGCTGCCGCAACCGCGACGCTTCTTGCTCGTCATCCTCTCCTATCTGCTCACTGGTTTTCGTTTTCCCCTTGCGCTGCATCAATGACGATGCGTTCCTTACTGTTGCTGTCTCAGTTGCATCACTTGCTGGAGACATCAGCATCCACTGCACGGCATCAATCCCATTGTCATCACCCTCATCCTGCTCGTCTGAGTCATTCGTGTGCTCCGACGTCTGTGCTGCGACCACCGTCACAGCATCAAAATACTCGTGGTACGACAAGTCGCTCAGCGCATGCGCCGGCAGGTTGCGTCGCGCCATCGTGAGCTTCAGGAAGCCCTGCAGACATTCGCATGAAGAGAAAACGGCACATAGACACACGAGTCATGAGTGCGCTCTGTTTGTCCCTGCGCATTTACAGATCGCAGTACCTGCTTGAGCTTGTCGCACGCGCGCTGGTGCTCGTTCAGGTAATCCTCGTAGGTGCAGAGCCCGTCGACGAGCAGCGAGTCCTCGAGAAATTCGCTCGGCACGCTCGCCTTCTTCATTTTTGATCCTTTCTGCAAATGTGGACACTTTCCAAAAGGGACGCCCTTCCATTTAGAAACGAGTTTCTATTTGTAACCATCTTGTGTGCTTTCAACTATTGTAAGTTCTTTAGCAATGTGTGTTTTACGTTTCTAAATGCGCCATTTGGCTGAAGTAGCAGGCATTTTCCTTTTCTTCTTTTGATACAAAGCGTAGCAACAAATGATGAAGAAGGTGGCGGCGAAGAAGCAGATCTCGCAGGAGACGTTCGACGAGTGCGTGCGCGAGAACATGGAGGAGTTCGACATGGACCTGGCGGAGGCCACGCAAGATGCGGTCCAGCAGTTCGAGTCCCAGCAGGTCGACCTCTCCAACATCATCAAGCACATGCGCGCTGCGAATGGCGACGCTGGGGGCGACGCGCAGCATGAGAACATTCTAGACCAGATCAAGCGCATCATCAAGGAGCTAAGAGCCACGACCGAGAAGATGAAAGGCACTGCTTACAATAATGAAGACGAACAGCCCGTTGTGACCAATTTGACGCAATTGCAAGCGCTGTGCGACGAAGTCCCGGAAGCGGCCGTCGTCGCGGGCCGCAACAATGCCATTGACATATTGCTGGACCTCATCGACGGCGCAGCGTCGTCGACGTGTAAGAGCACGAGTGTATTGGAGACTGTGAGCGCTATCCTGGCGACGTTGTGCACAGACAACTCGGACAACCAAGACTTTGTTGGTCAGAGCGGCATGGCGCGTCTCGCGGCTGTGCTGAATGCACCAAGCACCACAGAGAGCAATGTGTCGGCAGTGGCGCGCGTGCTCGCACTCGTGAAGACCGCGTGCGCCAAGCACGAAGCCAACAAGACGCATTTCACGAACGCACAGGGCGTCGATGCCTTGTTTGCGCATTTTGAGAAAGCCACACAAGACGAGAGTCTCTCCAAGCAACTCGCGCTCGTGCTGCGTGTATTGACCGTGAACGACGATCCGAACGCGACGTTTTCGCAAGCGCAGGAGACGATCAAGCAGTTGGTCGCGAAGGACGTGATCCCATATATTCTCGAGATCGTTCGCGGCAATCACGACAAGCCCGAGATGCTCTCGGTGTGGCTCGTCGTGCTCAAGCAGCTCGCAATCACGGAGGACAACTGCAAGAAGATCTACGAGCTCGAGGGTCTCGAGCTGCTGCAGCAAGTCATGATCCAGCACGAGAAGCACCTCGTGGTCATGATGCGCTGCATCACAGTGCTCCGGAACGTCGCGGCCGCCGACGAGCTCAAGGCATACATCATCAAGTCGGGCGGCGTCGAGCGCGTGCTTACAGGCATGCGACTGCACTTGGACGACCCATCGCTGCAACAACACGCGTGCGCCACACTCGCTGCGATCGCGCTTCGTGCTCCAGAGAACAGTCTTCGCATCGTCGATCTCGGCGGCGCGCGTCAAATCGCGTTCGCCATGCGAACCCACCGCGAGAACACGGCCTTGCTGCGGCAAGCGAGTCTCGCGATCCGCAACATGGTCGCGCGCTGCGTGGAACTGCGGCCGCGCATCCTCGACGAAGACATTGAGCCGCTGCTGCGCGATGCGCAACGATACCGCGGCTGCGGCGACGAAGCGTACGCGGCGCTGCGGGACCTGGGCTGCGACATCCAGCTCTCGTCCTTCGGCTCTGTGGCCACGACCGCGCAGTTCAACCCAGTGAACATCGCATCCAATCAGTTGCTGGAGAGCGTGGACGAAGCCGCCGAAGCCCCCTTTGCAGGACAGCGATAAGGTTCCAAATAGTGCGCAACTTCAAGCACCTGGTATAGATGCCAGATGCTTGAATTCTCTCAATAGAAAACGACTCAATATACGATTGTTAAAGAGAAAACAAATGAAGCTAGATTGTCGTGTTAAAGCCTTCAATACGCTTTTAACCAACGCATCATTCTAGAGCAACGGAGAGCTACACTCCGAATTTGAGAACGTATTTCGCTATCGCGCTTCCATCACCTCACTCAAATGCACCAACGTCGTCAAAGTTGCCCGCCGTATCTCTCTCCCATTTCTCTCTTTGTTTTTTATGGTCTTTTTCTCCGGTTTCTTTCGCGACACACAGCTACAGCTTCCCTAACGTTGCGTCTCGACGAACGCGTGTGTTTTTGTTGACGTGTAGTGGTAGAAATATCTGATTTGTTGCTTCTTCTTGTTTGCGCTTCGAATAAGATTTTTTTGCGCGCCTACGAGATCGCGACCCAGCTTTGCTCAACGATCTCGCGCACGCGACGATTGTATTCGCGGCGATTCTCTTGGAACAAGCGCGCGGCTTCCGAGTTCGCAGGTGAGTTCGGGTTCGGATCACAGAGCAGCGACTGGATCGACGTCAAGATCGCCGAGATATCGTAGATCGGCGACCACTGGTTCTGCAAAATATCGAGACAGATCTGGCCGTCGTTGTAGACTGTAAGAGCACACAGAGCCACAGGTTTCACAGCGTTAATATCAATCCAGTATGAACAACAGCACCATAACCAGCATTTGTAGCCTATAGCGCGGACGCGTGCACGTACTGTTTGGGTGGAACATCTTTGTGATAAATCGCACGGTTGGTGCTTTGTTCGGGTAATCTTCGCTGAATTCCAGCGTCAGATTGAAAGTACCGCCTTCCCACGGCGTGTCATCCGGGCTAACAGCGCATAAACAAACACACACATCACACCAAGCATGCATGCATACACAAGTCAGTCAGTTAAAGCGTTCTCTCTCTCTCTCTCTCTCTCGCATCAACACCACACCAATTCAAACACAAGAGCGGTCACAGCCCCGTCGTATTCGCCAATTTTACTGCATACAGAGCTCCTCGACGACCCACGAGGTCCAATGGATGGATTTCCCTTCTTTCCTTTGCCAGACACGTACCCGAAGATGACGGCCTGCCAGAGCATGATATTGTTGTCCATGGGTGCGCCCGAGACGCCCGACGGCGGGTCATTCTGCAGCTTGCGGAAGTCGCGCATTAATCGTCTTCTCGCGGCCGTCGACATGGTGCTGACTGCTTATGCTGGAGCTTCTTTCTTTCCTTCTTTCCGACTGTGCGCCAGTGTTGTTGTATGAATGCGTCCAGTAGGTACGCGGTGCGGGTCGGTGGGTCGGCGGCGCAGCAGTACCGTAGGCAACATTCTTGTACCAACAACATCAGCAACATAGATAGGTAGACAGACCAGACAAAACAAAAGAAAAATAATACCGGAGCTAAAACCGATATATCAATGCAAAGATCGGTATTGGTTTTCTGAAAATGTACTGAGTTCTTAGGAGGTTGAGAAGGGAAGAAAGAAAAAAGAACCTGGTTCTGGAACTTTGGATTGTTGCTGCATCTTTTTCCCATCTACTCATACAAGTGATTGTAGACTCCAACACACTGAGTTAGATTATCTAAAAGCATAATATGTCGGATGCGGTATGTGCATTGCAGAATGATAGTCATTTACGCGAATCAACGTTCGCGACCTTTCGACGACAGGCTGTCAATGGAAGATACAAGGTGGCGGCGGACGCGTGTGCGTGGACCCTCCTCGCATTCGCCTCGAGCGAGCAGTTCTCAGAGCTGCTGCTGCGGACAGGCCCGTTTGACCCTTCACCCTGCTTATCCATCGGAAAAGCACTGCTGCAACAGCTATAATTAGGCGGATCTGCTGCCCAAGGATTTGCCTTCCATGTCGAAAGAGCGGCTCGTGAATCCAGAGCAAAATGTACGCGTGCTCGCGCGGCTGGAAGGCACAGGGCCTAACACGATCACAGCTTTCTCGTCCGCGTATGACCACGAGTTTCCCAGCACACTTGACGGCATCGGTGAGTATTGGGTCAGTCTACACGCTTCGTCTCTTTCCAGGCATGTGAGCTCTGACATTCGTCTGGTTGATTGGCATGGCAGTATCCAGGAAGGAGTTCAGATTTTGCATGGAGATCATCAATCAGACAGTCGAAGACTACTACCCGTGTTTACCGTGCTACGCGTGCGGGTACTTTTGCTGCTTCACGACGCTCGGCCTCTCGCTCTTGTTTCCAGAGCCCTGCACGAAACAGGTAGGTGCATTTGATGGCGCCTGGGTGTCGTCATCAGTTTTTTACTGTCAGTCTGACGATTGACCTGCGTTTGTTTGCATATGCGCAGCTTGAGACCAACTTGGAAATTGTGCTGAAGCGACTGAACAACCGAGAGGAGCTGCTGTATCGAGGCCTGATCTGGAAGTTCCGCCGCGACAAGCGCTCTCGAGCATCTTGGCTCGAGATCTGCCAGATCATCTACGAGTAATTAGGTAACTCGGATTAGCAACATGGAAATGCTACAGTTCGATTTCAGTTCAAGGCTGTCATTTTTTTCATAGACGTTTTATACACTCTTCGAGTAGCGTTTACATGAAACACCGCTTGTTCGCGATCTTCTTCTAGAGTGTCTAACAATTCGCGGATGGCTTGCTGTCTATATTAAATAATTTCACAACTGCGATCAAGAGCGAACCCTGTTTCCAAGCATGAAATAATGAGTGCAGCAACATGGTGTTGTCTATCTAATGGGGGCTCATGGCTGCATTGCTTTTCTTCTCTTTTTCTCTTGTCGCGCTGGTCTCTCAAGCGCAGCTTACTATGTCAAATACGAGAGGGTTTTCCTATTTAAATATGTACGAACCTGGATGCTTACGATTTTTTTCGGGTGTGTCTTCTTTCTTCTGTCTTGCTGAAATGAATATCTTGTGGTCGGTCTTTCTGGTAATGACGCTTCTTCTTTTCGTGTGTTGCTGCTGCTTGAAACTCGTCTTCTCTAAGTCGTCAGCACGCCTTCGAACAGCATCACGCGGCTCTTGTTCAGCTCCTTGCAGACCACCTTCATATTCTTCTCGCCGATCATCGTCACCGTGCTGATCTCCTGGATCGACCGCTTTGCATCCGTGTATGCTGCGACCAAGTAAATCACGGACGCAGCCACTGTAATCGGCGATTTTCCAGTCGAGAGACCGAGCGTATCGGCCTTCTTCGCCACGTTGTTCGCGATGCTCTGTGTCTTGAACGGCAAACCCAGGCGCGAGCAAAAGCGTCGCACGTACTCCTCTGTCGTCGGCTGTGTCATCTCGATGTCCAAGCTGCGGTTCAGCGTCATGAACGATTTTCCGATCCGTTTCTTCGGCACACCCGACGCTTCTTCAAACTCCTTCAGCGATCGCGCATTTCCCAGCTTCCGACACGCAATAAACAGCACCGCGACCGGCATGCTCTCTTTCTCGGGGCCGCGCATGCTGATACCTTTCTTTTCGGCTTCGGCGTAGATATCCAACGCGGTTTCCACGATGATCTTTGGTAACGTCATGGTATCCGCCACTTCGTGGACGCGGTCCATACTGCGTTTCATGCGCTTGACCTTCGCACACTCCGACGTAATGTTCGGACGCTTGTGCGCACGACCACCTCCACCTTCTGTGCCTCCATTAGTAGCACTGACACTCGTCTTCCCAGCGCGCGGGTCCACCAGGTACGTCGTGAGCGACACCTCGTTCAACCGCTGATCCGCCACCTCGCCGACTCTAGATTTGGCAGCGGGGTCGCCCCCACGGTCATCGTTAGCAAAGTTTCTCCATTCGGGGGTGTCATCAATAATGCGCTCACCGAGGATCATGCCGCAGTCTCTACACACGACGTCACCGGCCGAGAAGTCCGTGACCACGTCGGTGCTGCCGCAGTGCGAGCATTGCGACTCGAGGCACTCCGACATCGTCCCGACTCTGGAGGGACCGCGGGAACAGGGAGCGAGGGACCGGGCGGAGCTTCGGCAGTGGGACGACGGATCACTCACGGACCTCGTACAGCGCGTGGAGAGGGTGAGGACGGGTAGAGAGAACCAGAGGTGCGCGCAATGGAGGCTGGCCACTAAGCGCTTTCCTTTCCTGTCGATAGCTCGAACCAACCCAATAGATCGAGCGGCGCTTTGCCCTTCTTTTTCGATAGAAACGCTCAGATGTCCCTCGATCCAACAACCTCCAAAACCTTAAAACCTCGGAACGCAAGCGGTGACTGGAGCGAACAAGTGGGTCCAAAAACGGCAGCAAAAGTATTTGTAGCTGGGTTGTTTTGAGGTTTTTTACTGGTGCGAACTTAACGTTCGCAGACGGGGGCACAATTTGCTCTGTACAGCAACTGCATTTTCACTGGAAAATGCGGCGAAAATGGTGTCAACGTTTCCTCCTTTGAGTATGCATGCGCACTGCTCTATTTCAAAAGATAAACGCGATAATCAAAACGACTGGAAATGCGCATCGTAACTCTTGGATGTACGCGCGTCATCCCGTAAACGACGACAAAAAAAATGCAGCAGCTTGTCTTCAATACCGAGTTGATTCAGCATATGCGAGTTCTTCGGTCTCCTCTCGTTCCATATCGCCCTTGTACGCTGTCTGTCGTTGTGCCTTGCCCGCCGACTTGATACACCACCTTGATACACATGATCTTGTTTAAAACTTGAAGCCTCTCTTTGCTAAGTCTGCCTTGGCCTCGAGCACTTGGGCGTCGAGCTCCTTGGACGCCACAGGGCAGTCTTCGACCGCCATCACCGACAGCGCGATCACTGCGAGCGAGTACGCGCCGAACGATACGAGCGCGTACACCGGCAGCACGTTCACGATCTGCAGCACACGCGCGTCCTCGACCTGCGTGGCCGCATACCCGCGCGCCAGTAGCCACAGCGTGAGCAGCACCACGAACGCCACGACCCACTTCTGGTACTTGAGCATCTTCGCTGTCCTCTGCTTTCTGGCTTCGTGGCAAAAACAGCAGCATGCAACATCCAAAAATGCGGATGTGTACCTTGTGTGCCATTGTATCTGGTACAATGTACCCCACTGCATTAGTAGTCCCTGTCCCATTATCGGTTGAACCCAAATGAGCAAAATCGTATCAGGAAAATGGAGGAAGCGCGGGCCGCGGCGGTCGCCGAACCGACACGCTCCAAGCAGTTCCAGTTCGTCCATGACCTCCGCCAGGTGCGATAGTGTGTATTTGGATGTGCTTCTGGCTCGCCTGCTTCTACCACGTGCGTCTAAGTATCTGTATTGGCTGCTGGTTTTGGCGCAACATTAGCAATATCAACGCCGCCGCCGGTATGAGTTAGGAGCATGCGGCTTGGCGTGTTTGGGCATTCTATTGATGCTGGCCGAGAACGAGATCCTCATGAGTGATATACCGCCGTCTGCGAAACACACGGCTGTGCTGGTACTCAAGTGGATCACGTTCACGTCGACGATTGCGCTTGATGCGTTGATCCTGCTGCAGTATTTCGCGAATGCGCAAATCGCGAACATGCAGAATGTGACGCCGTCCAAGTATGCACACAGGTTCACCTGTGGGAACGTGGCCGTGCTGTTACTGGAGCTGCTGATTTGCAGCTTCCACATCCCGCCGGGGGTGGATGGGATGATGGAGATCTCTCAGTTCCACAGTCACATTACAGCGAGCACGCAAAAGTGTCCATCGAATGAGGTCTACGACTTGGCTCGTCGAGGCAATGGCTGCTACCTCGTGTACAACTATCGTGTCGAAGCGTTTGGTGCGTATTGAAAACCTCATCTTATGCAGTTCAAAATTGCGATGTTGCCTTCGTATGAACTAACCTCCGCAGCATGCTCTGTGCTATGTGTGCTCAGGTGTGTTCATGGCGTTGCGCTTGTATCTCTTTGCGTGCTACATGCGCAGCTCATCGACGCTGTACTCGCAGTGGGTCGCGTTTATCGGCACACTGAACGATGTGAACGCGATGCGTCCGTTTTTCCACTTCAAGGCGCTGTTCAAGATCAAGCCGCTACATCTGCTCGTACCGCTCACACTGCTCAACACGTTTCTCACGGCCGCGATCATCCGAATCCTCGAGAGTCCTGTTCAGGCATCGTTCGAGAATTACTGGAAGTCCGTGTGGCTCACTGCTGTCACCCTCGTAAGTGTGGTTCATTCCAACATTGGCTTGCTGGTGGTGGAATTAACGTGTGTTGCATTGTGTATTTGCAAGTCTGCTACAGGATTTGGCGACTACTTTCCAGTCACGTACTTGGGCCGCGCATTCACGACCACCAGCGCCATGTTTGGCGGTCTCGTGCTCGTGGCGCTGATCCAGTCGCTCTTTTTCGGTGTGCTCGAGCTCTCCCCCAAGGAGCAAAAAGTGAAACACCTGATCGACATGGACCGATGGGAAAAGGAGACGCATCGCAACGCCGTGCTGCTGCTGCAGAGTGCCTGGCGGTGGTCTCGTGACAAGAGCATCTGGAAAGCGCAGCGCAGGCTGTTCGATTTGATGCGCGACAGCCGGAATCTGCGCAGCGCGCGACCGATCATGAGCCAAAGCGTCGAAGACCATCTCGCCGATATGGAGGACGTCATGCTACACTATATCGACCGCATGGAGCGTGAGAAAGCGCAGTTGTTGCAGCGCATTCAGGAAAAAGCCACGCGACTTGGTGGGTTGAAGCAAACGCTCGAAAACAGAAGACAGGGAAAATTATAATGGATAACAGGTAGACGTGGACGCATGGCGTGTTTTGTGTGTTCTATGCCTTACTTCCCTCCCTTTTATACAAGTATCGGCAACATGCACACATCACGCAAAGAAAGAAACGCGCTTCATTGAGCAATAGAGTTAAACGGCGAGCGCTTCAGTGATGTTGCGGAATCGGTTGTCGTCGCCCTTGGCTTTCTCCGCGAGGTAGTCGGGGTCGTTCATGACGCGTTCACGCAACTGCTGCTTGAAGTCGCGCTCGAACACCTTCGTGAGCTCTGCGCGCGTCATCTGCGACACCAGGTTGTCATGGTACTGTCGCCACTTCGCGTTGTGTTCGCAGTGTGACGCGCGCACGGCCTCATTCAGCATGCTCGCCAGCAACGTCTCGACCTCCATGTACACGTTCGGGAGCGGACTCGCGTTCTGGCGGTACGAGCGGCTGTGCGGCTTACTAAGCTGTTTTGTGGCGGTGGCGTGGCGCAGACGCTGCTCGTCTTTCTTCATGATCGCGATCCATTCCGACGCGCTTTCCCCCGCCGGGATGTGCTGGCGCACCACTTCTTCCCACGACAGCTTCTGCTGGTTGATCGCGCTGTTATTTCCCGGCATACCAAACGGGTTGTTCCCGCCTGCGCCGCCGCCAAACATCTGCGACATCATGGGCATCATCTGGGACATCATCTTGCCGAGATCTGGCATGCCGCCGGCCCCGCCACCGGCCGTGGGGAACCCCATGGACTGGGAGCTCGGCGCTGTACGCGCGCGCGGCTGCACCGTGTGGATCTCCTCCATGACGTCGTCGTCGTCACTGTTATTGTTGTTGTCCGCCTCCATCTCCATGAGCATGTCGTCGGCCAGACTGTCGAGCATGTCGTCGTCCGAGAGCGACATCGAGTCGAGGATGTCGTCGTGGTCCATTGTCGCCGCGCAAGATCGAGGAGCTACGTTGCGTTCTGTATGAGAAGAATGACAGGGAAGGAGGGGTTATAGAATGGAAGAGCTACAACAAAACAAAGTACTTTGTTCGTGCATTTAACCTAATACATTATACTGAGTGACTGGATTTGATTAATTAAATGTAAGAGAATTGACAAATGACTGTCGTCTATTTGAATACACGACAAACTTCAAGGTAGCACCAGTTGACCTCATCAAATGGACACTTTGCAGTATTCTTTGCGACTGACCATCAATCAAGCAATCCATCGACTTTCACGTATAGACAATCGATTGTGGCATTTCAGGCGATGTTTCATACGCTCCGTACCAGATACGCAATGGGCATAAGGAGCGTGAGGAACTTCAACTCTCGCAATCGTAACTCTGTTCGGTTGGCTACCTTGTATTTTGTGGTTGCTCGCCATCCAATCGTGCCCTGTTCTTATGCAGATCGGGTCTCTTCCTGCGCAGTGTACGCATAGACGATGATGACGGCGGACTCAACAGCAGATTCTCGATCTGTTGGTTCGTGCAGGAGAAACTCGCGAGCCACGCGCCCACAAGCTGACTGAACAATTGCTTGGAGTCGGACAGAGTCGCCATCGAGTGCGCGATCTTGGGCAGCAGCACTGCGAACGTCTGGTGCAGCGTCGTGCCATCGTCAGTAGCGGACACGATCCGCCATTCTTGCACTTTGTCAACCGGAACTTCCTCGCCTTGGGTCTGCGTCAATAATTCCACAATAAAAGTGCTCACAAACGCCGCGTACGTCTCTGTCGTAAAGTACTGCGCCACTTGCCGCAGGCGAGCGTGCATGATGCCTTCGCCGTAATCGTACGTGAAAAACGACGTTGCCATAATCGTTTCGTCCGACGTATTGAAGTTCTGAGTCCAAATTCATAAACGAAAAAAAAGGTCAAGGCACAACAGAACGAATGGTCAGGATGCTACAATAAATGAGCAATTTCACATAATCAACCGTACTCAGTACCTGCTTTGCGAAGTGCTCCATTTCGTAAGTCCGGTACATGTTCTCGACCGCATTGCACACGTTTGGAATCGAAAACGGGAGCTCTTCGACGTCAACCATTTCAACGAGCACAGTGTCTTCTTCGTTGGAACAGCGTGTCATCTTCGATTCCCGAAACGAACCGCTTGCTACGGGGCACGTCACCTTGGTGCGGAAATACTGCAGCATCATATCGACTTTGGGGCGCATCGCTTCGGTTTCTTGTAGCAATTTGGCAAACACCAAGCATGTGTCCGAAAAAATCGGTGTTGATAGACTCGACGGCAACGGCATCGCATCCACAGATGAGTACAGTTGATTCCACAAGATCTACGCACATTAGAATAACCATAAACTCAGTGCACTATACTACAGACAGCAGTAAAGGATGTGTGAGCACGCACCTGGGCATCGACGACCCGTTTGGTCAACACTCGATGCAGGCTTCGCGCCTCACGCTTTTGAACGCGCATCTCGCGTTTCAACTCGCGATTCGCACGCTCTACGAGCACTAACATCTCACGCTGTTTCCCAGCTTGGGCCACCCAGCTCGAACTGGTCGATTGACTGCGTTTTCCGACGCCGACGCACCTTGAAAGAGATCCTGCTGTGGTATCATGCTGCGACGATCCCGCTGCCTTTACTGCTTCCCGAAGCGCTACGAGCGTCTTGTAGAGATCGTTGCATTCTTTCTGCAGTCTCCGGATCTCCACTGCTCGTTGCGCACGCGTACTCGGCTTCTTCGTGCGTCCCCACCGCCGCACACATTCATCTTTCAGTTGATCTCCAGGCAGCGCATCGCTGTCTACAGAGTCGCCCTCGTCCATTATGCCGTCCAGCCACAGTGCATCGCCCAAGTCGTCATCGCTCCAGTTCAGGAGGAGATCCAGCAGATCGGGCCACTCGCGGCCGTCGCTACCGTTCGGAGGAGCGTTCGCGCGCAGCGCTCCTCCATCCGAAGGCGCTGCACCTTCCGGCCGGGAGCAACTCATCACGCACTCCTGTTATCGTTGTCTTCCTTTAGATTGGCAGTCCACTTCACAAGCAAGCCACGCGAGGAACCTACAAAGTACGCATGTTCTTCAAGTCCGCATCGTAGAGTTTGTCCTCACTATAAACTTCACTAGACCCACCCAAAGCTCTGGACTCTTCTATCTTACAGAGACGGACAGGCCCAGACACCAATAAGGCTCATGTGATGCGCATGGGTTATTATTGAATGTCAATACTAATACAGATGAGAGCGCGTTCACCGAACGGGTCTATCCCAATAACCTGATATAATTCATATATCGACAAGGAAAAAGTTCATACAGGTAAATCAGCAAATGCACTGAGATAAGATAGCTTAGGTTTTTACATTTTAAAAATGGGCGGTAAATCATGTGCCCTCTTCATTTCAACTGATGCGCTCTTTGAATCCATGCATCCATTTGTCAATTTGAAGCATACAAGACACACAAGAAACACACAGAATCAGCAAGCAAGACGCGCCGTCGACATGAGTACTCGTGTTAGACTGACGAAGCACCAGCATCTACTCATCTGCAAGAAGCGCAGCGAGTGTCCCGAGTGGACGTACAACGAGTTGGCAGAGTGGGTTCGGGTCACGTTCTGCTTGACCAAGTGCCCTGGGAAGCCGACGATCCTGGACATCGTGAAGCACGAGGCCAAGCTCTCAACGCTGTCTGGCGACTGCTTGTCCAAGATGAGACTCCGCTCTCACCACATGGTGCGCCTCGACGAGGCTGTGGCTGAATTTGTGATAGAAGCAGAGCTGTCGAAGACGCCAATATCTGGCAGGGAGGTCATACGGGTTGGTGCTGGGCTCGCCAACGAGCTACGGATTCCGCGGCGTTGCCGGCCACGCTTCACGAGATCTGGATGGCTGCGCCATTTTTTGGCTCGCCACAACTTTCGCCACAAGCGAGCGCATGGCGAGATTGGGTCCGTGAATGTGGAAGAAGCGCTGAAGTACGTTGCGCAGCTCCGAGAACGTATAGGGCAGTTCCAACCACAAGATGTATACAACATGGATGAGACTGCCCTGTACTACAAGGCAGTCCCTCGCTCCTCCATTTGTATGAAGAAGGCGCCGGCACTCAAGCTCAGCAAAGCCCGAGTAACGATGATTGTTGGCGCGAACTCTGATGCCTCGGACAAGATGCCGCTTGTTTTCCTCGGCAATGCCAAGCGTCCTCGCTGACTGTCAGAGAAGCTCGTCAACGTCCAGTACGTTGGGATGTCGAAGGGCTGGATGGCCGCAACCGTCTACCAACAATGGCTGCTGGACTTCAACGAGAGAATGTAGCGAGAAGAGCGCCAAGTTCTTCTCATCGTGGGCAACGCGCCATCGCACATCCATCGCGGCGTCCTGTAATGGGCTAAGACTGCCATTACATGCAAGGTGGCTCTTTGTGTGTGTCACACGCCACCTTGTGGAAGTGCATTGTGGGTGCGAAGATATTGGGTGAAACACATAAAAGTGATCCCATATGCACAGG
Organism: Globisporangium ultimum DAOM BR144; assembly: GCA_000143045.1. Taxonomy (NCBI): domain Eukaryota; phylum Oomycota; class Peronosporomycetes; order Pythiales; family Pythiaceae; genus Globisporangium; species Globisporangium ultimum. The sequence continues at coordinate 376,317 of GL376617.1, read as the reverse complement.
TGACGTCATCGTCTGATGTCAGAGCAATCTGTGTCTGAGTTGAGTGTTGATCGCTCGCAATCATTGAGATTCGGCGTGATTATGCACGAGAGTACTCTAGACATGTGAATGATGGTTCCTACTTGGGGAAACCACACTGGTGACGAGATCAACGTGTCTCTACCATCTGAAGTGATGGCTTCCGCCAATCACTTTGCAGGGAATCTCCGCGGTACTTCAAGTTCAAGTTTCCAGCAGATCCCCTGGGTTCAACCTTAGTGTACCCAAGGTTTTATATATCAGATTCATAGGTTTTATTTCTGCATGTTTAGGTTTTACAAGTAAAACCTCTAGGAGCCCTAGTGGTGTTTTATATGTAGTGTCAGGAACCATAAGCTCATTTTCAATTCAGTTGCAATTTTTCCAAGTTCCTCCCAAGTCTTCCTCTCAAGCGCAAGCGTGCGTGCTGTGTTTGAGGCTGTCTCGGATAGCCTCTTACACCTGGTAGCACTTCGTAGTCCTTTCAACGACCACGTCAAGAGTCTGCATAGGCCGCTTGTGTAGCGTGCGCAGACATTCCAAGACCCCTGTCCGATTGTGAGAAACAATGGAAGGGATTGAGACGCCGATGGGCTCGATGCCTGGAGAAACCGTGGAGCTGACGAATGAGCATTTTCCTCATTTGTCGAGCCACGAGTGGGCAGCCCTCGAGCGTATGCGAGCGGTCATCGGTGAGGCGGCTGTGATCAGCTTGCTGAAATCAGCGTCTCCGGTTGAGCAGAGGAACGCGGCTACGAGCTTCATGCATCACGAGATCATGAACTCTCATCGACAGTCTGCAACTCCTGTCACGACGATGAGAGTAGCACCTCTGAAGCTCGATGTATCTCCGTACCGTGGCGGAGAGAACGAGCCTCTAGCGAGATGGTTCGTTGAGTTGGATGCAGCGATCACTGCAAGACAACTACGGGACCCAATACAGCAAGTGTTGTTTGCAATGTCAAAACTTGCGGGTCGAGCGAAAAGTTGGGCGTATGGGAAGCGATTGGCGGAGCCACATTGCTTCTACGACCTGGACGACTTCAAGCGAGAGCTGAAGAAGGCTTTTGAACCTCCGCAGAGCGAATTTCGGGCTCGCGCAGAGTTTTTAAAGCTTCGTCAGGGTAAATACGACCTACACTCGTACGCACAACGAGCTCGCTACTTGGTATCGAGCATCGTGGACGAGCCGATTGACATCCCAACGCAAGTCGTGACGTTCATGACAGGTCTGAACGATGGTCCGATTCGGAACCAGCTGTTCCGTGAGTACCCGAAGACCCTGGAAGGAGCCATCAGCCGTGCGATGCAAGAAGAATTCAGCATCAAGCAAGCCAAATTCCAAGGTTTTCCGGCAAGACCACCAAGGCAACCAAACGTTGTTCATGATGGCCCAGAGCCGATGGACATCTCGTACATTTCCACGCCTGGAAATGAACGTCCTCGCAACGATGGAAAGTGTTTCCGTTGTGGGAAGCCGGGTCACTTCGCTCGGAACTGCAAAGTGTCTTTGTCTGATCGGCAAACGGCACAGGGCTCGCGCTCGAACAACTACGACCGTAATAATGGTCGTCGGTTCGATCGTTCCCAAAGGTCAAAAAACGGGAACGACCAGTAGGGGCGGGGCCTCCTACTGGGCTCGAGAAGAGGACTGTGAATGTTGTGGAAACACAGGACTCTGGCCCCAATGTGCATGATGCACATGCAGTTTCCACGAGTGAGAAGAGTGTCAGTCAAACGTCAAGTTTGATCGTTCTCAAAGTTCATGTAGACGGTATTGCAACGCCTCTACGAGCTTTGGTTGACACTGGTGCGTCGAACAACTTTGTTCGAAATGAAGTGATTGCCAGGCACAACATCTCTGTGCCTGTTGCAAATGAAGAGAAGACGATGATTGTTCGGTTGGCCAACGGGTCAACTGTGAAGATGCCAAAGCGAGTCGTTCGCTTGGCAATGAAGTGTGAAGATTTCCGAGGCGAGGACGAGTTCATCCTTCTCGACCTCGATGACAAGTTTGACATCATCCTGGGCATGCCATGGTTGAAGCGTTACCAACCTAGCATTGACTGGATGAACATGAAGATCTCCGTTGACAAGTCATGCAGCGCTGACTTGAGCAGCATGACAACGGATGAAGTGGTATGGGTTTATACATCTGTGGAAGAAATCTCAGATGGCCCTTGTGATATTGCGGTGTGCGATGGCCCCCCATGTTCACAAGTGGCACCCATTTTGAAGAAGACAAACGGAGGTGGAGCAGTCAGGCGCCAGAAAAAGACTGTCTCCTTTGCCATCGACGACAAAGTTGCGTGCGATGGTAGTATGAAGAATGACGGGAAGATAGGCAGAGACCCGCCCCAAGACAAGAAAAAGAAGACCAGCAAGAAGAGTGTTTCATCAAGAGTTTCAAGTGCCCCTGATCAAGGTACAAGTCAAGATGACGAAGGAAGTGTCCAAGCAAGAGTCACTTCGAGCGAATTTGTGAATATCGCGGTCTGCAAGGAAGAAGGTGACGTGAATGTAATCCGTCACGTACAAGTGGAAAATCCTCCAAGTTCTGTCCAAGAATTGATTTCCTTGCCATCGATGAGCAAGAAGACGCTGAAGCGTAGCCTAGCGAGAGGCGAAATCTCGCAGATCTGCATGATCGTCGATGTTGGCGATGCAGAGGACATCAGCACAGTATCAGCAATGGAAGCTGAAGTGCTTGATGAGAAGACACGGAAGGAAAGGTTCGAGGAGCAGTCATGGGACGCTCTCAAAACCAACCCCGTGTATGCACTTGCCAGGGAATTTGAAGACATTTTCCCAGACAAGGTGCCGGACGAATTGCCATTTGATAGAGGCATTCGTCATGAGATTGACGTACTTCCTGGCACGAAGTACTGCATCACAAGACAGTGGCCGTTGCCAAAGGAACAAGTCGATGCGATTGATGAGTTCTTTGCGCAACGTGCAAAGGCTGGCCATGTGCGAGAGAGTAAGTCTCCGCATTGCAGCCCCACTTTCTGTGTGAAGAAAGCAACTGGCGGATGGCGCATTGTTCACGCTTTCAACAAGCTGAACGACGCGACCATACCTGCTCAAACTCCGGTTCCACGCAAGGACATGATCCTTGATGGAATGGTTGGCAGCACCATCTTTAGTGCTATCGATCTGAAAGATGGATTCTATCAGATTCGAATGCGCGAAGATGATGTCCCACTAACTGCAGTGAGTACCCCTAGTGGTATGCTGTGGGAATGGTTAGTGATGCCGCAGGGACTGAAGAATGCACCCGCGACCTTCAATCGAATGGTCACGAACGTTCTTCGTCCTTTACGAACATTTGCACCGAGTTACTTTGACGATATCTTCGTTCATAGTAAGGCCACGAATGGGAGATCTGATGTTGATGTTCATCTTGATCATCTTCGTCAAGTTTTCCAGGTCATGCGTGAAAACAAACTGTACGCAAACTTGAAGAAGTGTATGTTCTTCGCTCCCGAGATCCCTGTTCTCGGTTGTTTTGTGGGCAAGAACGGTGTTCGAGTTGATCCGGAGAAGGTCAAAGCTATTGACGATTGGCCTGAGCCAAAGAACGTCAAACAGCTGAGACAATGGTTGGGTCTGGCCAATTACTTGCACAAGTACACGCGCAATTATGCAGCGTTAGTGCAACCCCTCACACAGCTCTTGAAGAAAGACGTTGAGTGGAGTGGTCGAAAGACCATCAAACGGCGTTCGAAGAAGTCAAGAGGAGTCTTCGTGAAGCTCCTGTGTTGGCTTTACCGGACCACGACAAGCCGTTCCATGTCGTCTGTGATGCGAGCGACTATGCCATCGGTTGTGCATTGATGCAACACGATGATGAGGGTCGAGAGCGAGTTGTTTCGTATCAGTCACGACAACTCCGACCCGCAGAACGGAACTACCCAGTTCATGACAAGGAACTTCTGGCGATGAAGTATGCTCTTGTCAAGTTCCGTGTCTATCTGCTTGGCGAGGAGCGCTTTGCTATTTACACTGATCACGCATCACTGCGGACAGCGGTAAAGACTCCTCACTTGTCGCAAAGAATGGCGAGATGGCTTTCCTTCTTTGCAGAGTACAACTTTGTTGTACACTACAAGCCAGGCAAGACGAACATCTTAGCCGACGCATTGTCAAGACGTCCGGATTACGATCCGAAGTCCAAGAGTGACAATCTGGACGAAGAATGTCGACTTTGCGAAGATGTTCAAGCGATCGCAGTTCAAGCCACGACGACAGTGCGAGAAGAGATTGTCGAAGGGTACAAGTCTGACGACACATGTCAGGACTTGTTGAAGTACTTCAAAGATCCTTCGGACAAAGCACTGCAGAGCTTGCCTGCTCGAACAAGATCGCGTGTTCACCGCTTCCAAGTACACAATGGGTTGTTGTACTATGCGGTTGAAGATGGGGATACAGCAAGGGTTGTTGTTCCCAACGACGAGGGCCTGCGTCATCGACTCTTGTATGAGTATCATGACAGTCCCTCAGGTGGTCATCTCGGACGTGAGAAAACGTTTCTCAATCTTTCCCGGGATTATTACTGGCCACACATGTACAAGTGGGTTCGCAAGTATGTGAGGACTTGCGAAATCTGCCAGCGTGTGAAGCCCTCTGGCTCCACACAAGCCCCACTTCGTTCATTGGCAGTGCCAACTGACAGCTGGAAGTCCGTGAGTATGGATTTCATATTCGGACTTCCAAGGGACAAACACGGCAGGAATGGCATCCTGGTGTTTGTGGACCGATTTAGTAAGATGGTGCATCTTACTCCGGTCTCTGACAAGATCTCGGCAGAGATGACTGCGAAAGTCTTTGTAGACGTGGTGTTCCGTCTACATGGTCTGCCTTGGGAGATCGTGTCCGACCGAGACACTCGGTTTACGTCCAGATTCTGGCGTACTCTGTTTGGCATTTTGGATACGAAACTATCCATGTCAACAGCAGCACACCCAGAGACAGACGGTCAAACTGAACGAGTGAATCGTGTCCTGGAAGACGTGTTGCGCAGCTATGCGACGTCTTTCGGAGAGTGGAGTGAGTTTCTCCCTCTCGCTGAGTTTGCGTTGAACAACTCCACGCATGTCTCGACAGGTCATACCCCGTTCTATGTGAACTACGGACTCCACCCGAGAGTGCCAGCGTCACTAGTGGGAGAGGTTTCTACCTTAAGTGGGGGAGAGACTGCGGCTAAGGAGCCACAGTCGGACCTGAATGCTGTCACAGAGTTAAAAGCGAATTTTGACTCGATGAAACCTCTAAACGACATGACAAGTCGTGAGGCACAGCAACTCGATGACTTTATTGTGAGGAGACAAGCCATTGTAAGGTTTGTTCGAGACGCAATTGCAAAAGCTCAGGATCTGCAAAAAGAACAAGCAGACAAGAGTGGAAGGAAGAACAAGCAAGTATATAAGATTAATGATCTTGTATTACTTAGTACGGCTAATCTGCCTGAACATGCAGTGTCTAACTTGGGGAGTTCGAAACTTCTGCCAAGATATATTGGGCCATTCAGGGTAGTTAAATGCAATGGGGATGCATACACACTAGACATTCCTAAACGCATGCGACTACACCCTACGTTCTACGTAGGACGATTAAAGCCTTACCTTCCAAGTGGGTCAGCGAACCCTATAGAACCTTTGACGGATGATCAAGTTGATCCTGAAGTCGCTCCACCAGCTCGCGAAGAGTCTGTAACTCATCGCCATGGAGCTTCTTCTCGGCATAAAGGCGCTGAAGTACATCAAAGGACTCGTCCTTTATTGTCTCCAACGCGAGAAGGCGACCATGATACTCCTTCCGAAGTATCTCAAGAGAAGTCCCTGCCTCTTCCACAGAGCGCAGTAAACGTTCGTGATACGCATCACGAGCTTTCTCAGCCTTCTGGAGTCGTTCAAGCTCGGCTTGAATCTTCTCGAACCTCTGTTCGGAACGTGACTCCATTGCCGAACGCTGGGCAAGACCATCGAAGAGCAAGTCGATCTTCGACTCCTGCTCCTTCAACCGGTCTTCGAGGCTTTCACACCGGTCTTCGAGTACCGCATTGCGAACTTCAAGAGCCTCGATCTGAGCGCGATGAGCACTCTTCCACTTCCAGAGTCGCTCAATCGTTTTCGCGTTCAGCCCCACCTCCTCTGATCGATCATCAAAGAGAGCGTCGTTGGATCGTTGAGTCGATAGTCGATCACGAGGATCGATCGACTCGTCGTCAGGGAAAGAAGCAGTTGAACCGTCAACGCTTCTACAGAGTACGGTGGCTTGGCTATCCGCCGGACTCGGACACGTGGGAACCTCGAGAGACTCTTCAGTCTGATGTTCCCGACGTGGTTCACAGCTACGAACAAAGCTTGTAGTGCTCTCGCGAGCACTAGAACGACGAGAGCCAAGCTCTTTGTGGTCGTTCTCGAGCGTGCCTCCTAGGTTCCCTAGCAAACGCTCGACAAGATGTTCATTCTCGAGTCGGACAAACGTCTTCCACGACTCGAGCTTCGCTGTGGTAGACTGGGCTGGATCGTCACTGCCGGACATCTTGCGCCAGCGGAAGAACAACTCCTTGTAGAACCGACGTCCTCCACGTTTCGCGCGAATAGCGGAGATGTCGTACAAACCGGGAGCCGTCCGCTGCCGCTTCGGCTCGGGCTGTTCTTCGCGCTTCACTTGGTTGCTTGATCGCTTCATGGTCAATTGAAAAGTGAGAGCGGATACCTCTTCCAAAAGAAGTAAAGTCCATGATGGAACTTTAAGGGAGGGATGATGTAATGGGCTAAGGCTGCCATTACATGCAAGGTGGCTCTTTGTGTGTGTCACACGCCACCTTGTGGAAGTGCATTGTGGGTGCGAAGATATTGGGTGAAACACATAAAAGTGATCCCATATGCACAGGTGACGTCATCGTCTGATGTCAGAGCAATCTGTGTCTGAGTTGAGTGTTGATCGCTCGCAATCATTGAGATTCGGCGTGATTATGCACGAGAGTACTCTAGACATGTGAATGATGGTTCCTACTTGGGGAAACCACACTGGTGACGAGATCAACGTGTCTCTACCATCTGAAGTGATGGCTTCCGCCAATCACTTTGCAGGGAATCTCCGCGGTACTTCAAGTTCAAGTTTCCAGCAGATCCCCTGGGTTCAACCTTAGTGTACCCAAGGTTTTATATATCAGATTCATAGGTTTTATTTCTGCATGTTTAGGTTTTACAAGTAAAACCTCTAGGAGCCCTAGTGGTGTTTTATATGTAGTGTCAGGAACCATAAGCTCATTTTCAATTCAGTTGCAATTTTTCCAAGTTCCTCCCAAGTCTTCCTCTCAAGCGCAAGCGTGCGTGCTGTGTTTGAGGCTGTCTCGGATAGCCTCTTACACGTCCCCCTCAGCAACGTGACAGTTCTGAAGCTTCCTCCAAACACAACATCGTTGCTCCAGCCCACGGATCAAGGTGTCATTGCCAACCTCAAGCGAGAGTACATGAATATGAAAACAGAAGTGGCAGTTGAACATTTCCTTGATGGAGATAAAGATCCGTACCGCATCTCTCTACTCGAAGGAATTGAGCTGTGTCAAGATAGCTGGATGAGTGTCCAGGCGGATGCCATCAAGAACTGCTGGGTGCACGCAAAGTTGTTTGTTGACAGGTCGTAGATTCATTGCATTCTCAACTGAGCAAAAATAGCATAAGTCAATACATTTGAACTCTGGATAAGTCGGGTCAAACTTCAATCGGACAAGTTCTCTTTAAAATAATAAAAATCAGGCGTTTGGTGAACGCGCTCTCATCTGTATCTGCAAAGATAAATGCGTATTATGTCAAGGTTACACTTGGTTACGCTCCTTAACTATCGAACTCGCTGTATTGACCCCGGGATTGCTGCATGCCCGTCTGTGTACTTAATTAAGTTCGTCATCCTAAATAAACATTATAGCAGAAACGATAGCTGCTTTACTGCATCCATTTTGCATGCCAAAAACGCTGCTGCACATGTATTGCTCATTGGAGTCGATGCTGACAATCTATCGCATCGTGCTGCTCATCGAGTCAATCGTGATGACGCCGCGCTTGCTTGTTCGATCAGCAGCGTCTCGATCCGACGGTTCGTATTCGTGAACCCCATGTCCACACCGCGGATCATGAGTGGCACTTGGCGCTGCCACTGCTTCATAGACGGATCGTTTGGCGTGCCACCACCGTCTGTACACTCAGAGAACGACACAACCGCAAAGGTTTGGTGCAACGTTGTGTTGTCACTATCGCCCTTGGACACGACCCGCCATTCCTGCATTTTCGAGAACACGCCGGGCCGTGGCTTCCCAGTGTCTGTGACTGGGTCGATGAGCATCGTGCTCACAAACACCGAGTACGCGTCGTTTGAGTAACTCCAGATGGTCTGGCGCGAGCGGAGATACACGACGCCACAGTCAGCAGTGGGCATCGAAAACATGGCCTTCGACATAATCGTGCTGTTCGACGTGTTGAACCTCTACAAGAACAATTATTGTCAGCCATTCACCATCAGATCCCCAGGAAGAAGGAGACTAAGCCAAGAAGGAGACGGAGAAGTAGACTAAACCAAGTTTCCAGTACAACATTCAGTTACCTGCTGCGCAAACTGGCCCATCTCGTACGTCCGAAGCATGGCGTCTATTGCACGTTTCACGTGCGCTCTGGAAAACGGCACCTCCTCACTGTCCACTAGCAATGCTCGCACGACATTGGCGTCTCCATGCTGTTCTCTCAATTCCCGAAACGATCCTGTGCGTGCTGGGCACGGCACTTTCCGGCGAAGCATCTGCATGACAGCGTCCGTCTTCGCGACCAACGACTCGGTCTCGCCCAACATGCTTGCAAAGATGTCGTGGTCATCCGCCACGCAGTTCGACAGACTCCATTTCGGGCACTGCGGCATCGAATTCAGCCATCGACGCAAGCTCTACATATCAGTTACAGCCAGATCCATCAATTACGTAGAATGAGAAACGCATTGCTAACGCGTAAACAACAGGAGGACCAGGAAGCAAAATAACAGCACGAAATACATAACACGCACCGCGGCCTTGGCAGCACGCTTCATGAGAATGCGTTTCAAGCTTTTCGCTTTGTCTTTCTCGACCTTCAAGTCCACCTTCAGGTCTCGGTTCTCACACTCCGCCAGCATCAACTGGCGACGCTGTTTCTCTGCTTTCGCGTGCCACCCTGTCCACTTGTGGCTTTCGACTTCGTCAATCTTCTCGTCGCTACGAGCGTCTCGCGCAGCGCGCAACGTGACAAGCTTCGCAGACAGCTCTTTTGCCTCTGCTCGCAGCTGCTTGATTTCATTCACGTATTGCGCGGATGTGCTCATGTCTCCCACATCGCCGTCTTGTTGTTCTCTGATTAATTCCGTAAAGGCGCTGGTGTTAGTCCGCATAGAGGTGCCACTGCTGCGTCCCTCTTCTCGCTCGGAGGGCAGCGTCGCAAGGAAACTCTCCTTCGCGAACATAAAAGCGCATTTTTGTTCTTCTGCTGCTGGAACTACCGCCCAGTCGCGTATCGAGTCGCCGTCAATGGCGCACGCCCACTCCGTAACGAATTCCGCGACCGCATCCAAGTCGCGCGCGCCGTCGTCGTCTTCGCTGCTGCCGCACTGGAAAGCGCTCTCACCAGTCGTTCTCGACGGCACAACGCCGCTGCAAAGTGGACCTCCATGCGCGTGCACGAGGTACGCGTCGCCCCCGCGTTCGAGTGGCGGCAGCGTGCTGCTCGCCATCATGACTGACTGACTGTAGCTCTTCGTGTGGCTTTCTTCTCGTCTTCGTTGTTCTTTCTGAGGTGGTCTGACTTCTTGACCCGCCTCGCTTAAATCCGAAGTGTCGCACATCTCTCTTTGTATTTAGTAGCATTTAAGTCCGCAGCTTGCATTCTGTATCCGTTTAGAGCGGAGAAGAAAAAACAAAACAAAAACGAGGCGTTGACACCGAAATACGGATACAGATTTAAATCTAAGAACGTGCTCGTCAATGCCAAAGTGCGCTTCGCCATGGAAGACGAACGCGTACGACACTCGTCGATACGAAGAGGAGTGTTAATCTGTTCTTGTGTGTGTGGAAGCTATTTTAGGATTCGAGCATATATCTACTCTACTGAATTACTATATGGCGTCCAAGAATATTCACTAGATATGGAATCTGAACACGCATGTAGGCGTCGCCCGCGTGCTGCTCACCTCCCACTGTCTGTGGTTGTCGACGCGCCGTGACCAAACTTCCGCAAGCACCCTTGACTGGTTTTCATGGTTGTTGTCGTGTGTTTGAAGGGACAGCAGGGGAGACACGGATTAAAGAGAGAGAAGGTCATTCTATTTAACTTATGATCTACATATAGTTTAAGAATTCCGGAGTCTCATTAACACTGCTGAGAGTGAGGTGTTTCTAAGTTTTGACGGTGTGGCACCGACGTCATTTTCGAGTAGATCTGCGACTTGGGACATAAGAACTCGGTCATTTCCCCGCGATTCGTCGGTGAGTATCTTCGCACTCTTGGAGTTCATTGCCATGTTGGCGAGAAGAAGGAGACACGGATTAAAGAGCACGCGTACTTTACAGATACAACTACAGTACGCTCTTTCTTGGACTTGCATGATGTCTGACAGCAGTAATCCTTTGGTGTAAACAACCGCCAGTCTTATTAATAAATACAGTGCGAGAAGAGCTACAATTAACGGCGCGCGTGATGAGCTTCCGACCAGAACACGCAGCGTCAGCACCGCCTCTTGACGCAGCGCCATTGCGCTCAGACGCTCCTACGGATGCGAGCGGCGGTGGTGGCGGCGAATGTCCCGATCTGCTGGAGCTCCTCCCGCTTTGGGGTGACGACGGCTTGGATGATGCGCTGTTTTGGGAAGACATGATGGACGGCGGTATGGACGGCGGCATGGAAGGCAGCGCTGTTGGTACGAATCCCGACAGCGCATCGCGATCTAGATGCCAACCTGAAGGCGATTGCAGGCAAAGACAAGGACGCACAAAGAAACTGAGCACGCGTGCGCAACGAGCGATGGAGATCAAGAGATTGCGGAAAGAGTGCAAAGACCGATACGAGACGCTCCTGGCGCTTCGGGAAGAAGTGAAGGCAGCAGGAGGAACGCTAGGCCTTCATATTTCACCATCACTGCTATCTAGGCTTGTTAGCGACGGAAAGCAGAATCAATCGGCTAATACCCTTTGGGTGACCGAAGCTGAAAAGCAGCGTAAGCTGCTAGCGCTCGTAGAGAGTGTGAACTGCGAATTGAAACACGAGGTCTGCCTTCAAAAGCGCGAGGCGCGAAGTTTGCATCGCGTCTTGACCAAACGGATCGCCGATGCCCAGGTATGTGCGTACATCAAGTCTCTCTTGCGTTATGTAAACATGCAGTGCTGATTCTAATGTGATAGGTGTTGTGGAGCCGCCTATTCGCATCTGTGGATGCGATGCCAACGCCGTTGAGTCTATCGCCGCCGATCTTGTTGGATACACGCATGGATTATGCAAGATTACTACAAGAAACCGAAGCGATGCGCCCTAAAACAGACATGATGCTGCAGTATCTTCGCTCGAAGATAACATTCCCAATGACAAACGGATCGTTTCGGGAATGGAAAACGACGTACTGGTCGCCAGACAGCACCGCTGAAGAAGACATGGCGTTTATTGAAATGGTCGACGTCGAAGAGCTCCCGTTCCCGATTCCGAAAGTCTGCAATGCAATCGAAAACATGTATCGCACTTACGAAATGGACAATTTTGCGGAGCAGGTACAAGTTCGCTGTGTGTCTGTATTTGTGCGCTGGATCAAAGTTGCTGACTATTTTGGTTCCACGTGTTGCGACTCTGTGGACGTAAAATAGAATTTCAATGCGTCGGACGACACCATCATGGCGACGTCGTTTTTCACCTACGGTCACGGTGACAACACAATGCATGCTCAACTGCAACAAGTGACGCAGCACTTCACGACGGACACGTACGCAGTGTTTGTGAGCACGTTCACCGAGGACTTCTTGGCTGAGACTATAGCGGAGAAAGTTCCAGTTGGCAAAGTGCAAGAATGGCGGATCGTGTCCACTGGCGATGATGGGACAACATTGCACCAGACGATCGCAGTCATGATGCCGCAGATCGCAGCTGCGAGGCCGTCTCCGTCCAGCTCCAAGACCTTGCTCGAGCTGCTTACCGACGGGTGGCTCACGAGTTTTTCTTGCACGAATCAACACATCGAGAATTACCTGATGAACCCGCCGTCGTCATCGTCCATGCGTACGCTGCGCAGGAAGGGACCCTGGCCACTCAACGGTCGACACTTATGTTAGAAAGTGTTTTTTTTCCGGGACAGCATAACAGCCGTAAGGCTATGGTGCACCGATAATTGATGCATTTGGTGTTTGGTGCAGGAAGTTGAGCTAGTCGGTCGTCTCGAATTGTATTCATTCACGCAAGCTTGTTGCACGATATGTGTGCTCGCTCAAATCAAGCTCACTGCTTAGCTGTGAGTGTGCGGACTTCTGGAAATGCGTGCTTTACGGATATAACCACGGTACGCTCGCTTTCTTGACTTATGGATGATAATGCCTCTCGCGAAAAACCACAATACCAACAAACGTGTGCTGCAGAGATTAAGTATCGGAGCACTTTGTTTATTCTGCAGTCTGCGCCAAAATGAGAACTATCTACCATCAGGGAAAAAGCTCACCCATGAGACACCAAAAAACCCTGAGATCCTACAGTTAGAGATCATTACTCTTGCTCAAACATTCTAGCTACTTCACCCATAGATGCTGCAGGAGTGTGTGCGTTTTCTTGTGTACAAGGCAATTGCACACACAAATCTTTATCCCCACGCAATGACTCGTGCACGTTGTTTTCTTGGTTGTCGTCTGCAAGCATCGCTGCGTGCACTACTCTTCGATCTTGTCTCGAGTATTCGTTGATGAGATTTGAATAATGCGCATGGTAGCTCGATGTTTGTCGAATTTCACTTGTGGTAATTGCTTGGTATATATAGGCAACATTTAAGTCTGTTGACACTCGTTGTATCTCGATCGCTTTATTCTCTACTTGTTCACGCGTGAAATGGCATCTCACATTGATATATTTCGCTCACTGATGGAATGCAGGTTTTTTTTGTTAGATTGAGTGCACTCTCATTGACGGTGTAGATTCAAGTCGGTCGTTGCTGCTCCATCTCCATTCCCTTCAGCATTTTTTTGCCGTAGGTGGATCGATTCTTGCACTAATAGACTCATCATCACGTACTCTGCCTCTGTGGTGTGAAGCACCACTGTCTTCTCAACTTAGCTGCGCCACGACATCGTACTGTCAGATACAGTGCTGGTCAGTGCTATGGGGACACCCACTTTTTTGCGAAATTTTGGTCAATAATTGAGTTTGGAGCGTGAAATTTGGTCAAAATGGGCCTTATTGAAAACGATTTCGATTGATGTTTTTCGCTCCTCAATCAGCATCATAGATTTTTCAAAAAACACACCTATCACTTTTGAGAGGGGGACAGTGCTATGAGGATACTTACAAAAAGACAGTTTGTGGCGTCATAAACATCTTTTAAAACGGCTCTTTTCAATTATGCATGCGTCTGTGCATTGCCAACCACCTCGCATACTTCATTTTGTATTTCGCTCTCCTCTGCGATGCATGGAGGTACAAAGCTGACGCCCGTCGAGCAAGACCATTGGTTGCTCCAAAGCTGTAGTGGAAAATTTCCTGAAGGATCCACACCATTACGCTAGTAAGAAGCGCGCAGGGAGAGCTCCCAAGTTGTCCGAGCGTGATCGTCGAGCCGTATTCCGCCATACCACTATCAACAACAAGTCGTCGTCCCAAATCGCCAATTTACTATCCAAGCCTGTCTCTGCCCGGGCCGTTCGCCGTGAACTGCAACGCAATGACAATGTGAAGTATGTGAAGCGAAAGGTGAAACCTAAGATGAAGCCAAGCCATATTGCTGCTCGGGTATCGCGGGCTCAAGCCCGCATCAAGGAACACACTGATTGGGACATGGTCATTTTCTCTGATGAGAAAAAGTTCAACCTCGACGGACCGGACGGCCTCCAGTACTATTGGCATGATCTCCGAAAGGAGAAGGAGACATACTGGAGCCGTCAAAACGGCGGCGGGTCGGTGATGGTATGGGGGGATTTTCCAAAATAGCGAAGACAAAGTTGGCTGCGCTTGAAGGGAGACAAGACTCCTTTGACTACCAGCAAACTCTGACCAAGCACCTATTCCCTCTGGCTGACGACGCGATGCAGGGAAGGTATATTTTCCAGCAAGATAACGCAAGCATTCACTCGTCGTACGCCACCAAAGCGTTTTTTATCGACCTTGGAATCCCGCTTCTGCCATGGCCAGCGCTCTCTCCTGACCTTAATCCAATTGAAAATTTGTGGGGAGATATGGCACGGGCGGTTTACAGTGGAGGGGAACAGTACAGCTCAATTGAAGAGCTCAAAGAAGCAATTATGAGAGCATGGAATGCAATTTCGGAGTCGCGGCTTACCGGGCTCATTGAATCGATGCATGATCGATGCATTGACGTTCTTGAGAGCAGAGGTAAAAAGATAGAATACTAAATGCAACTTGAAGACAAAATTGTTGTTTTACAGCGCTTTTTAGTGCCACAAACTGTCTTTTTGTAAGTATCCTCATAGCACTGTCCCCCTCTCAAAAGTGATAGGTGTGTTTTTTGAAAAATCTATGATGCTGATTGAGGAGCGAAAAACATCAATCGAAATCGTTTTCAATAAGGCCCATTTTGACCAAATTTCACGCTCCAAACTCAATTATTGACCAAAATTTCGCAAAAAAGTGGGTGTCCCCATAGCACTGACCAGCACCGTAGCATAGTCACATAACCCGCAATCGATTTGCGATCGTTAACACGCTTTGCGAAGTCGGCGTCCGTAAATGCCTTCAGTTGGTCTTGGTAGTACGATGATGTACCGTACTGCAGTCCACCGAGTTCGAGGCCGAAATCCCGCGCCTTTTTCACGTAGCGCAAACCACATTTGGCATGGCCAACCGTGCGTCTGACGACGGGATGAGTACAGTGCTGCAGTTTACGGCAAGATGGGCGGCGGAGTCTGTCAAACCAGAGTACGACCACACACTGAATTCGTCGGCACCGTATACAATCATAGGAGACGTTGACTTTGTTATCTATGAGAAGAGTGCAAGAACAGAAAAGTCTACTCTTGGTGCTTGCTCCCGCACCTGCACCTGTACAATTGAACCTCAAAGGCTTCTAGAGGTTTAACAAGTAAAACCTAAACATGCAAAAATAAAACCTATTAATCTGATATATAAAACCTTGGGTACACTGAGGTTGAACCTAGGGGATCTCCTGGAAACTTGAACTTGAAGTCCTGTGGAGATTCCCTGCGAAGTGACTGGTTCCTTCCACTCACTTCAGATGGTAGAGACACGTCAGTCTCGTCACCTAGACAGTTTCCCAAGTAGGAACCACCACTCTGTACTTGATTACTACATGAATGTCATCACTCTGTACTGTTTAGTACATGTGAACAACATTTTGCACTGATTGGTATAGAGAACGTTCGTGACGTCATCCGATGACGTTACACGTGCATGCGAGATCTATTGTACCGTAATCCCTTTGTTATTTGTATCCACAATGCACGCTGAAGGTGATGTGTGCCACACTAGATCTGGGGACAGATCCACCTTCATGTAATGGCTAGGTATAGCCCATTACAGTGCGTCACTGTTGGATACAATTTTCACAATGTTGCCATCACTATCACCTGCTTGGACCGTTGGCAAATTTTCTTCGTCACCTTTGTGTTCGTTCATTCCATTTGTTCGACTTGGTGTTGACGAACCTCGAGGATTGTTGACTGTCGCAGCAGCTTTATTCGGCACGCCTAGAATGACGTGGCGAGGAAAGTGCTTGCTGGTTCGCCAAACAGTCCCCTTCAGTCGCATATTTTCAAGCAGTTTGGAGGACGTGTGATAATTGTCGCAATTGATGATTGTTTTCGAGTGGAAGAGGGGCTGAGCCACTCCCAAGACGTGCTGACTAACCTTGGCCGACACCTCCAGGTTATTATCTAACCCGCGTGGGTTGATGTCACTTAATGTCCCGCTGTGTCTGTGCTCAAACTCGGAGGGGCAGTGCAAGCGAAAGTTGAGCGCAATCCATGACATTGCACAACAGGTCAGGTAGATACGAAAGCGATATCTCCGCCCAGCTTGGTCTTGTTGTACAGGATTAAATGACGTCCAAACTTTGAACGACATGCGACGCCGGCCTCGTCAACAGAAAATTCCCCTCCCACTTGAACATACTTCTTTTCTTAAAACCTTCCGCAGATTCGGCAGCGACCGTATACGGAGTTCAGCATCCTGTTTGAGCTCTTCGGACGACAAATTGCAAAAGCAAAACGCCTTTCTGAGCTGTTGGAATCTCTTCAATCGCGTCGCATCGATAACTTCGATGTTTCGCTCTGGAAAATCTTGACTTCTGGTTACTACCCCCAATAGGTGCGTACCTCACCCTTGTCAACCAATGTCATGTAGAAAATGGTGCCAAGGAAAGTGTAATGGGGCTCCCCATTGCATGAGTTCTCGGGTCAGGAGAGTGTGGGTTGTCACCCACATGGATTCTACTGCCTCTTTCAAACCTACCCACCACGTACAGTTCAGGACACATTAATATGTGTTATGCATGAACACTGTACGTAGTCAATTGCATATTAACCAATAGGACTAAACCGTTAAGATTTAATCCCATTGGATGATAGTCTGACTGGACATCCGAATATCTACCAATGAGAGATACCGTAGGTTTCAGTCAGAACAATTGCATGTCAGCACTTTAAAATTCTAATTCACTTCTCGTTTTGCACGCTACTGCGCAAAGCTCCAACCTTCCTCTTGGACACAGCGTTATCGCTGTGCCCTTTCCTCCCGCGCGCCTCCCCAAAGCACGTGTACGCCGTGTAACAGGTAATCCCGTTACAAAAAGTCACCAGCATTTGCAGTGAAAATGTAGGATGAATTTCGAGATCATTCGCGTGATCGTTCGTTTCTTGTAACGCTTCCTACCACTAGAAAATTGGGATGTTCTCCAAAAAACGGGAACATGCCGAGCGCTCAAAAAGGCAACGGTACTCAAGCTTGACATACGTAGTCGTGGAGCCGTCTCTACCGGTGTAGAGATCAGGAGGATATACCATATGCGCCTTGGGATCAAATTGCGCGCTTTTATCTGCTCAACGTCACGGTAGTTGACAGGAAGTTCTTGATATGTACTTCATATCAAAATGTTAGGGGCATTTGGGTTTGAGAACCTGTACTTTAGCCAATACAAAGCTTATGAAGATGCGGATTGGTAAAAAAAAAGAGATTTTCAGCGGTAATTGACTCATAGTTTTTGGGCTGAAGCCTGTAGTGGCACGCTTTCGTCGCTCCGTGTGCACGGTCGGCCCTTTGATGCATCGCGCCAATCCGATTACGCGCTCGTAAACTACACGCAGCAGGTGCTGCTGACAACATAAATAGTGCGATGTGATTGGCTGATGCCAAATGTCCCCAAATGTCTGCCAGAAAGCCTTGTCAAGTATAACATATGGATTACGGTACTTGCATGATGTCTGACAGCAGTAATCCTTTGGTGTAAACAACCGCCAGTCTTATTAATAAATACAGTGCGAGAAGAGCTACAATTAACGGCGCGCGTGATGAGCTTCCGACCAGAACACGCAGCGTCAGCACCGCCTCTTGACGCAGCGCCATTGCGCTCAGACGCTCCTACGGATGCGAGCGGCGGTGGTGGCGGCGAATGTCCCGATCTGCTGGAGCTCCTCCCGCTTTGGGGTGACGACGGCTTGGATGATGCGCTGTTTTGGGAAGACATGATGGACGGCGGTATGGACGGCGGCATGGAAGGCAGCGCTGTTGGTACGAATCCCGACAGCGCATCGCGATCTAGATGCCAACCTGAAGGTGATTGCAGGCAAAGACAGGGTGGCTCCATAACTTGTCCCTGTTCCGCATTGCGCCGCCAGAAATGGTGCACGATTGCGCATAGTTTGAAACGCGCGACTCTGGAGTTTCACCGTACTTTCCTTTCCTAATGGACGTTCGTCTCACGCTTGCACTGCGGCTGTACCCATGATCCTGCGCTCACAACGCGTCTCCGCAAAGTTAGACGTACCAGTAACGATCCTACCACACAAAAGCAACCAGTATTTTAATAGCGAAGTGCTACGTGGGGCATGGCACGTGTAAGGAAGGACAGTCAAAATTCGTTATCATTTTTGAAATGGGTTCATTCGTTTTACTGCAGCGCAAATCGGAACAATAAAATTTGGGAGATATAACTGTACGTCAATGTCAATACTGTAAACATGGTTGCTGTTGTGTGTGGCTCTCTACTGTGATGCTGCTTATGTCCCAAGTCGCAGATCTACTCGAAAATGACGTCGGTGCCACACCGTCAAAACTTAGAAACGCCTCACTCTCAACAGTGTTAATGAGACTCCGGAATTCTTAAACTATAAAGTGCGCGCCATAATCTTAAGGACACCAGTTTTTTCTTGAGATGTTGGATTTTTTTTGAGAATTTTTACTCTACGAAGCTGGTTTTTTGTCATGTTGTTGGGCATCACAGAGACAATCTTGTGTGTTAATTTCAGCTTCATTGGACTTTTTAAAGTCCGCAAGAAAAATATTATAAATTTAAAGAGATCGACATAAACATAAGGACAGATGAAAACAGAGCAGTTTGGGGGCGTTTACGACTGGATTATTGTGCTTAATGGTTTGACAACTTGCGTTAGCGCTTGTGCAAATGTATAACATTATTGATTTTGCCACGGGGGCGTGACAACGATGCCGAAGTCTCCAGGATTGACCAAGCTCGAACAAAGCAAGATTTTGGCGTATTCATGTAATGGGCTATACCTAGCCATTACATGAAGGTGCGGCTGTGCCCTACTTTAGTGTTGGACACACCACCTTCAGCGTGCATTGTGGTAGCAAATAACAAAGGGATTACGGTACAACAGATCCCACATGCACGTGTGACGTCATCTGATGATGTCACAAGTATCCATGTACTAATCAAGTACAGAGTGATGGTTCCGACTTGGGAATCTACACTGGTGACGAGACCGACGTGTCTCTATCCTCTGAAGTGAGTGGCGGGAGCCAATCACTTTGCAGGGAATCTCTGCGGTACTTCAAGTTCAAGTTCCCAGCAGATCCCCTGGGTTCAACCTCAGTGTACCCAAGGTTTTATATATCAGATTCATAGGTTTTATTTCTGCATGTGTAGGTTTTAGTTGTAAAACCTCTAGGATCTCTAGTGGTGTTTCATATGTAGTGTCAGGAACCATAACCACATTTTAATTCAGTTGCAATTTTACCTCCAAGTCCTCAAGTCGTCTTCTCTCCCTCCAAGTCGGGAGATCGCTTCCTCGTTGCACAAGCGTGTGTGCCGTGTATTGGGAACTGTTGTGAACAGCGTCCCATTACACCTGGTAGCACTTCGAGCGGTCCTTCCAACGACCCAGTGAAGTGAAAGGTTTGACGACGCGGCTTTAAGCACGTCGCGCATTCCTGTTCAAGACCTACTCTTACCCATGTCCGGGAACATGGAAGGAGTTGATGTGCCACTCGGTTCAGCAGTACCGCAAACTGTCGAGTTGACGAATGAGTATTTTCCTCATTTGTCTTCTCATGAGTGGTCAGCGCTGGAGCGGATGAGAGATGTCATCGGGGAGGCTGCTGTGGTCAGCCTGCTTCGATCGGCATCTCCTGAAGACCAAAAGAGCGCTGCGGTCAGTTTCATGCACCACGAGATTGTTGAATCTCGAAAGCAGATCGCAACCCCTGTTTCGTCCTTCAAGACGGTGCCTCTGAAGCTGAACGTGTCTCCGTATCGCGGCGGAGAGAACGAGCCTCTTTCGAGATGGTTCGTTGAGTTGGATGCAGCAATGTCTGCAAGACAACTCCGCGACCCCTCGCAGCAAGTGTTGTTCGCAATGTCCAACCTTGCGGGTCGTGCGAAGAGCTGGGCTTATGGGAAGCGTTTGGCCGATCCAAATTGCTTCTATAGCTACGACAATTTCAAGGCAGAACTCAAGATGGCGTTTGAACCACCGCAGAGTGAGTTCCGTGCACGCGCCGAGTTTCTCAAGCTTCGCCAAGGTCGTTTCGATCTACACTCATATGCTCAGCGAGCTCGTTATCTGGTCTCGAGCATTGTGGGCGAGCCGATTGACGTCCCAACGCAAGTTGTGACGTTCATGACGGGTCTGAACGACGGTCCAATCCGGAACCAATTGTTCCGTGAGTACCCAAAGACCCTTGAAGAAGCCATCAGCCGTGCGATGCAAGAAGAGTTTAGCATCAAACAAGCCAAGTTCCAAGGTTTTCCGTCAAGACCACCAAGGCAATCGAACGTCGTTCATGATGGTCCAGAGCCAATGGACATCTCGTACATTTCCACTCCTGGAAATGAACGTCCTCACAACGATGGAAAGTGCTTCCGTTGTGGGAAGTCGGGCCACTTCGCTCGAAACTGCAAAGTGTCTTTGCCTGATCGGCAAACGGCACAGGGCTCGCGCTCGAACAACTACGGCCGTAGTAATGGTCGTCGGTTCGATCGTTCCCAAAGGTCAAAAAACGGGAACGACCAGTAGGGGCGGGGCCTCCTACTGGGCTCGAGAAGAGGGCTGTGGATGTTGTGGAAACACAGGACTCTGGCCCCAATGTGCATGATGCACATGCAGTTTCCACGAGTGAGAGCAGTGTCAGTCAAACGTCAAGTTTGATCGTTCTCAAAGTTCATGTAGACGGTATTGCAACGCCTCTACGTGCTTTAGTTGACACTGGTGCGTCGAACAACTTTGTTCGAAATGAAGTGATCACCAGGCACAACATCTCTGTGCCTGTTGCGAATGAAGAGAAGATGATGATTGTTCGGTTGGCCAACGGGTCAACTGTGAAGATGCCAAAGCGAGTTGTTCGCTTGGCAATGAAGTATGAAGATTTCCGAGGTGAAGACGAGTTCATTTTACTCGACCTCGATGACAAGTTTGATATCATCCTGGGCATGCCATGGTTGAAGCGTTACCAACCTAGCATTGACTGGATGAAGATGAAGATCTCCGTTGACAAGTCGTGCATCGCCGACTTGAGCTGCATGACAACGGATGAAGTGGTATGGGTTTACACATCTGTGGAAGAAGTCCCAGATGGCCCTTGTGATATTGCGGTGTGCGATGGCCCCCCATGCTCACAAGCGGCACCCATTTTGAAGAAGACGAACGGAGGTGGAGCAGTCAGGCGCCATAAAAAGACTGTCTCCTTTGCCATCGACGACAAAGTTGCGTGCGATGGTAGTGTGAAGAACGACGGGAAAAGAGGCAGAGACCCATCCCAAGACAAGAAGAAGACCAGCAAGAAGAGTGTTCCGTCAAGAATTTTGAGTGCCCCTGATCAAGGTACAAGTCAAGATGACGAAGGAAGTGTCCAAGCACAAGACATTTCAAGCGAGTTTGTGAACGTTCTGGTTTCGAACGAAGATGGTGACGTCGATGTAATCCATCACATGAAGATTGAAAATCCCCCAAGTTCAGTCGAAGAATTGATTTCCTTGCCATGGATGAGCAAGAAGACGCTGAAGCGTAGCCTAACGAGAGGCGAAATCTCGCAGATCTGCATGATCGTCGATGTTGACGATGCAGAGGACATCGGCACGGTATCAGCAACGGAAGCCGAAGTGCTCGATGAAAAGACACGGAAGGAAAGGTTCGAGGAGCAGTCGTGGGATGCTCTCAAGATGAACCCCGTGTATGCACTTGCCAGGGAATTTGAAGACATTTTCCCAGACAAGGTGCCGGACGAACTGCCATTTGATAGAGGCATTCGTCACGAGATTGACGTACTTCCTGGCACGAAGTACTGTATCACACGACAGTGACCGTTGCCAAAGGAACAAGTCGAGGCAATTGACGAGTTCTTTGCGCAACGCGCGAAGGCTGGGCATGTGCGGGAGAGTAAGTCTCCGCATTGTAGTCCCACTTTTTGTGTGAAGAAGGCGACTGGCGGATGGCGCATTGTTCACGCTTTCAACAAGCTGAACGACGCGACTATTCCTGCTCAGACTCCGGTTCCACGCAAGGATATGATCCTTGATGGGATGGTTGGCAGCACCGTCTTTAGTACTATCGATCTGAAAGATGGATTCTATCAGATTCGAATGCGCAAAGACGATGTCCCACTAACTGCAGTGAGTACCCCTAGCGGTATGCTGTGGGAATGGTTAGTGATGCCACAGGGACTGAAGAATGCACCCGCGACCTTCAATCGAATGGTCACGAACGTTCTTCGTCCTTTACGAACATTTGCACCGAGTTACTTCGACGATATCTTCGTTCATAGTAAGGCCACAAATGGGAGATCTGATGTCGATGTTCATCTTGATCATCTTCGTCAAGTTTTCCAGGTCATGCGTGAAAACAAACTTTACGCAAACTTGAAGAAGTGCATGTTCTTCGCCCCCGAGATCCCTGTTCTCGGATGTTTTGTGGGCAAGAACGGTGTTCGAGTTGATCCGGAGAAGGTCAAAGCTATTGACGATTGGCCTGTGCCAAAGAACGTCAAACAGCTACGCCAATGGTTGGGTCTGGCCAACTATTTGCACAAGTACACGCGCAATTATGCAGCGTTGGTGCAACCCCTCACACAGCTCTTGAAGAAAGACGTTGAGTGGAAGTGGTCGAAAGACCATCAAACGGCGTTCGAAGAAGTCAAGAGGAGTCTTCGTGAAGCTCCTGTGTTGGCTCTACCGAATCACGACAAGCCGTTCCACGTCGTCTGTGATGCGAGCGATTATGCCATCGGTTGCGCATTGATGCAACACGATGATGAGGGTCGAGAGCGAGTTGTTTCGTATCAGTCACGGCAACTCAGACCCGCAGAACGGAACTATCCAGTTCACGACAAGGAGCTACTGGCAATGAAGTATGCTCTTGTCAAGTTCCGTGTCTATCTGCTTGGCGAGGAGCGCTTTGCGATCTACACAGATCATGCGTCGCTGCGGACAGCAGTAAAGACTCCTCACTTGTCGCAAAGAATGGCGAGATGGTTCTCCTTCTTTGCTGAGTACAACTTTGTTGTACACTACAAGCCAGGCAAAACGAACATCTTAGCCGACGCATTATCAAGACGTCCGGATTACGATCCAAAGTCCAAGAGTGAAAATATGGACGAAGAATGTCGACTTTGCGAAGATGTTCAAGCGGCCGCAGTTCAAGCTACGACGACAGTGCGAGAAGAGATTGTCGAAGGGTACAAGTCTGACGAAACTTGTCAGGACTTGTTGAAGTACTTCAAAGACCCTTCTGACAAGGCACTGCAGAGCTTGCCTGCTAGAACAAGATCGCGCGTTCACCGCTTCCGAGTACACAATGGGTTGTTGTATTATGCGGTGGAAGTTGAGGATACAGCACGAGTTGTTGTTCCCAACGATGAAGGTTTACGTCATCGACTCTTGTATGAGTACCATGACAGTCCTTCGGGTGGCCATCTCGGACGTGAGAAAACGTTTCTCAGTCTTTCCCGGGATTATTACTGGCCACACATGTACAAGTGGGTTCGCAAGTATGTGAGAACTTGCGAGATCTGCCAGCGTGTGAAGCCATCTGGCTCCACGCAAGCCCCACTTCGTTCATTGGCTGTCCCATCGGACAGTTGGAAGTCTGTGAGTATGGATTTCATATTCGGACTTCCTCGTGACAAACACGGACGCAATGGCATCCTTGTGTTTGTGGACCAATTCAGTAAGATGGTCCATCTTGCACCGGTTTCGGACAAGATCTCAGCCGAAATGACGGCCAAGGTCTTTGTAGACGTTGTTTTCCGTCTACATGGCCTACCAGTCGAGATCGTGTCTGACCGTGACACTCGTTTCACATCCAAGTTTTGGCGTGCACTGTTCAGACTTCTGGACACCAAGTTGTCCATGTCAACAGCAGCACACCCAGAAACGGATGGTCAAACTGAACGAGTGAATCGTGTCCTGGAAGATGTATTGCGCAGCTATGCAACATCTTTCGGAGAGTGGAGCGAGTTTCTCCCTCTCGCTGAGTTTGCGTTGAACAACTCCACGCATGTCTCGACAGGTCACTCTCCATTTTATGTGAACTACGGCATTCATCCCCGAGTGCCTGCTTCCATAATGGGTGAGGTCTCTACCATAAGTGGGGGAGGGACTACGGCTCTTGGAAATAAGCCGCAGTCAGTCACTGACCTGAATGCTGTTGCCGAGTTGAAAGCCAATTTCGACTCGATGAAACCTCTAAACGACATGACAAGTCGTGAGGCACAGCAAGTCGATGACTTTATTGTGAGAAGACAAGCCATTGTAAGGTTTGTTCGAGACGCAATTGCAAAAGCTCAGGATCTGCAAAAGGAACAAGCAGATAAGAGTGGAAGGAAGAACAAGCAAGTATATAAGGTCAACGATCTTGTATTGCTTAGCACGGCTAATCTGCCTGAACATGCAGTGTCCAACTTGGGAAGTTCGAAACTTTTGCCAAGATATATTGGACCGTTCAGGGTAGTTAAATGCAATGATGATGCCTACACACTAGACATACCTACACGCATGCGTCTACATCCTACATTTTATGTGGGTAGACTAAAGCCTTACCTTCCGAGTGGATCTGCAGATCCTACTGAGCCTTTGGCAAATGATCAAACTGATCATGAAGTTTCTCCACTTGATTGCGAAGAGCAAACAGCTCATCGCTCTGGAGATTCTTCTCGGCATAAAGGCGCTGAAGCACATCGAAGGACTCCTCCTTCACAACTTCCAGCAAGAGAAGGCGAGAATGGTACTCCGTCCGAAGTACCTCAAGAGCCGTCCCTGCCTCTTCCACAGAGCGCAGTAGACGTTCGTGATATACCTCACGGGCCTTCTCAGCCTTTTGGAGTCGCTCAAGTTCGCCCTGGACTTGCTCGAACCGTTGCTCGAAACGGGACTCCAAAGCCAGATACTGGGCGGGGCCATCGGACAGCGAGTCGATCCGCGACTCTTGCTCCCTCACTTGGTCCTCGAGGCTTTCGCACCGATCAGAAAGAATCGCGTCGCGAACTTCCAATGCCTCGATCTGAGCGCGATGAGCACTCTTCCACTTCCAGAGTCGCTCGATCGTTTTGGCGTTCAGCCCCACCCCCGCTGTTAGACTCTCAGGGAGAGCATCGCTGGGTGGTTGAGTCGATTGTTGATCATGAAGATCGACCGACTCGTCGTCATGGAAAGAAGCGGTTGAACCATCAGCGCTTCTACAGAGTTCGGTGGCGTGGATACCCACCGAGCTCGGACACGTGGGAACCTCGTCAGACATTGGAGTCTGATGTTCCTGACGTGGTCCGCAGCTACGAGAACCGCTTGTAGCGTCGCCAGGGGCGGCACTACGACGACCAGAGCTGAGGTTCACTCTGTCGTCAGCGGGAGTTCTTCTTTGGGCATGAGCATTGCCACGACGAAGAAGACGCTCCATCTTGTTCTCGTTCTCAAGACGAACAAACGTTCGCCATGAGTCTCTCTGGGCCGCGATAGGTTGGTCCGGGTCATCACGATTGTTGACCCGACGCCAATTGAAGAACCGCTCCTTGTAAAACTCTACATCCCCCTTCTTCTTCAGAATGGGTAAGATGTCGAAGAGTTCTGGAGCAGTCCGCTGTCGCTTGGACGACGGAAGTTCTTCTCGGTTCACTTGGTCACTTGGTCGCTTCATTGCCAATTGGGAAGTGAACTGCTCCGAAAGGTCTGCAAAAGTACGCAAGGTACTTTTGACTTTAAGGAGGGGATGATGTAATGGGCTATACCTAGCCATTACATGAAGGTGCGGCTGTGCCCTACTTTAGTGTTGGACACACCACCTTCAGCGTGCATTGTGGTAGCAAATAACAAAGGGATTACGGTACAACAGATCCCACATGCACGTGTGACGTCATCTGATGATGTCACAAGTATCCATGTACTAATCAAGTACAGAGTGATGGTTCCGACTTGGGAATCTACACTGGTGACGAGACCGACGTGTCTCTATCCTCTGAAGTGAGTGGCGGGAGCCAATCACTTTGCAGGGAATCTCTGCGGTACTTCAAGTTCAAGTTCCCAGCAGATCCCCTGGGTTCAACCTCAGTGTACCCAAGGTTTTATATATCAGATTCATAGGTTTTATTTCTGCATGTGTAGGTTTTAGTTGTAAAACCTCTAGGATCTCTAGTGGTGTTTCATATGTAGTGTCAGGAACCATAACCACATTTTAATTCAGTTGCAATTTTACCTCCAAGTCCTCAAGTCGTCTTCTCTCCCTCCAAGTCGGGAGATCGCTTCCTCGTTGCACAAGCGTGTGTGCCGTGTATTGGGAACTGTTGTGAACAGCGTCCCATTACAATTCAAACGCGAATATGTCAATTCGGGACATTGCAAAAGCTGTTGGACGCTCGAAGAGCGTTGTACATGCCTTCCTGAAGAAGCTCAAGGGCTATGGGACCAAAAAAAGCCCCGGACGACCATCTCTGCTGAAGATTCACGACCGCACCCGATTGAGAAGATACGCATCAACTGGTGAGTACACAGCAAACCAGCTCCACCAGGAGCTAAATATCGATGCAAGCGTCCACACGGTACAACGCGAGCTTCAGCGATGTGACTACCTTGCGTTTGAGAAGGCCAACAAGTCTCCGTGCATGACCACCCACCACAAGATGATGCGCGTGGCGTGGGTTGAGCGTCAGATACGCTTGCGCACAGACTGAAGCCGAGTGGTGTTCTCGGACGAGAAAAAGTTCAACCTGGATGGTTGCAAGTACTACTGGCACGACTTGAGAAACGACAAAAAGATTATGTGGAGCCGTCATTCCGGTGGTGGATCCGTTATGGTGTGGGGTGGGATGTCATCGCTTGAGAAGACCCGACTAGCTTTTCTCGAGGGAAACCAAGATGCGTTTGACTACCAACAGACGCTTACTACTCACCTCTTTGAGTTTGTTGATGGTGTTCATGAAGGAGACTACGTATTTCAGCATGACAACGCCAGCATTCACCGGGTTCGTGCGATGAAGGACTTCCTGGCGGATCTCAGCATTCTCACCATCGACTGGCCAGCGCTTTCTCCTGATTTGAATCCTATTGAAAACCTATGGGGGATCATGGCACGTAGTGTTTGCAAGAACGCCCGCCAGTACTCGTCAGTTGGCGAGCTGAAAACTGCATTTTTAGCTGTTTGGGATGAGATTTCAGTTGACTTTCTTGCCAGGCTCACCAGTTCAATGTTTGACAGATGTCTTGCAGTTGTAAGAAGCAAAGACAATAAGATAGCATACTAGGATACTCTGTTGACCCTTTAAGCGCAATAATCCAGTCGTAAACGCCCCCAAACTGCTCTGTTTTCATCTGTCCTTATGTTTATGTCGATCTCTTTAAATTTATAATATTTTTCTTGCGGACTTTAAAAAGTCCAATGAAGCTGAAATTAACACACAAGATTGTCTCTGTGATGCCCAACAACATGACAAAAAACCAGCTTCGTAGAGTAAAAATTCTCAAAAAAATCCAACATCTCAAGAAAAAACTGGTGTCCTTAAGATTATGGCGCGCACTTTGTGTAGATCATAAGTTAAATAGAATGACCTTCTCTCTCTCTCTCTACTATGATGCTGCACCCACTCCACTCTCTATTATTATACTGGATACATTTGCGCATCATGAAGCAAGCGTTCCCATCAATAATCATGCATCCACTTGAGGAGTTCCCGCCTGTGCGTTTGATACGAAGAGCATGGGGAACCAGCTCACGTGCGTGGACATCAATCGCGTGCTGCTGACGCCGCTGGAGCGTCCGCTGTCCGTGGTCGGCGATGCCGTCGCAGTGGAGTCCTACTGCAAGCCCCACGCCGTAAGCCTGCAGATCATGGCGCAGTTTACGTTTCCTAACAAGTTCGTGGTGCGCGATGCGAGCACAGGCGCCGTGTGCTTCCGTCGAGAGAAGACGCACATACTGTCGAACCGCCAGACGCTCGTACGCATTGATGGCAACGACGTCGCGCCCGTCGCCAACTCCAAGAAGACGCTGTTCTCGCCCACCCACGCGATCCACGTGTTCCCAGGAACCAGCCATCACGGCGCGGAGCTCTTCCAGACACTGCGGATCAAGATGAGCTTCAGCTTCACCGAGGTCCACGCCGAGTTCACGGATCGCGCGTCAGGTCAGCAATGCGTCATTGGCATCGAGGGCATTTGGAGCCGCCATCATGCGTACTTTTGGCTCGATCGCGGGCTCACGGGCGCGCGGGATCCCATCGCGAATGTCTGGGTCTACGACACGCAGCATCGTGGAAAGGCGCTGTACACGCTGGAGATCGCGCCAAACGTCGATGCGGCGCTGCTCGTGATCCTCTGCATGGTGCTCGACGAGCGGTGGATGCGTATCGAGAACTCGAGCGGGTACACTGTGCGCCCGAATTACGTGCGAGAGGCGTCACACCACGTCAGCAGTGTGATTGCCCATGACTCTTGTGGAGCTACCGTGCTAGGCGTTAGTCCCACGTGTCAATGGATTCCTGAGTAGTAGACGTGCATACGAGGACCATCAATTCTGTTTTTTTTTTCATGCGGTTCGCGCCCAAGAGAAGGATTCATACGATGTTCATAGCTGCAGATATATTCTTTAAGTCGTCATACAGCCAAACACCTCCCCTCTATTGACGTAACGAAAATGCACGCACATCGCTGTTAACGAGGCAGCGTGTCCATGCTCTCTTCACGCATTTGCTGCTTGGTATTTCCCAGAACGCGCTTGACCTGATCGGATCGCGACACAGTCCGTCGAAGCTGTCGGAAAAAACTCACGGGCGGTGCACCTGAGAGCGGGTACAGGTCCTCCGGGTCGACGTTCTTTGCGAGGCGGAACGATCGCGTGCAGTGCTCATCTTGCAGATCCCGCCGCGTGATGATCCCACGCACATTATTGTGCCGGTTCACGACCACCAAGTGCCGCAGCCCCGCGCTTCGAAAGAGTCGATACGCGCGCACAAACGGCGCTTCTTCCTGGATCAGATATGGCGTCTGGTTGATGTACGGCGTCAAGTCGACCCAGAGCGAGCGATCGTCTTCCGACAGCGTGTACATCTGGTCGGCGTCACTCCCCGTGAACGCCGTCGTACGGTCTGGGAACGGTGTCGGTGTCGGATACCGCGGGTAATGCGCCTCCATGTCCCGATACGACAAGCAGTACGTCGCGTCGGTCTCAGCGGGCGACCGCAAAAGCATATCGTCGGGGCGCGGCGTGTCATCACTCTCAGAACTCGTATTCACGCGACGGAAGCCATCCTCGCGATCCTGTCGACGCTCAGAAGGAGGCGGCTTTCGACTGAATGGCTTGGGTTTCGTGGTGCTAAAGTCGCGATGGCTCAGCAGCACGTTCAGCTGTTTCCGCAGGATCACACCGGCAAAGAAGCGATTGCCAAACGTCGGGTCCTCGACGATCACGGGGAATGCATTGTGCTTCGTGCTCACGAGGAGATCAAAGATCACACCGGCACGCTCGACCGTGCGCAGCGTCTTCGGGTTCATCGTCATGATGTGCTTGACACGAAGGAAGAAGCCCCGCAGCGACGGGTTCCAATCGAGAAACGGGACATGGCGAAGGTGGATGTGGATGTCGTAGATGCCCTCGTTGAAGTAATTGCCGACCCATCGCGCGAAGAACGACGTCAGGATCAGTGGAAGACCGTACTCGATGTTGCCCGTGCATTCGAGGATGATGACCGTGAGCGAGATCGTCATACGCGTGACGCCGCCGAGCATCGCGCAACTCCCAACGAGCCCGTACGTTCGCGGGTCGACAGTCTTCAGCTTCAGCATCGCAGTGAAGTAATTAATCACGCGGGTCCAGAGCCGGCCGTACGCAGCGCCGATCAGCAGTGCTGGGACAAACAGCCCACTCGGTACTTTCAGACCGTACGTGATGCACGCCAGCACCATCATGACGCCCCAGAAAATCACCAAGTTGGACACATCGAACGAGTTGGGTGGTGCGTGGAACAAGTGTTTGATCGCGATCTCCCCAGACGACAGCATCAACGACGCCAGGTCGTTGTACTCGCCCTTGCGGCAATAGAAGCGAACCAATTCCTTCTTGTACGGGTACTCGACCGTGTCGTCAGCTTGGAAACAATCGGCACCATCGAGACCAACGTTCACGCAGCTTTCACAGATGCACGCCGTGCCATTGCGCCGCAAAGTCTCCATCGCAAACGAAAACGCCTTGTTGTGCTCGGCGCCTGGTTGCATCAAGTGCGTCAGGTCTTCGCGGATCTGAGGTAGCGGATTGCATTTCCCAAAGATGAACGGCACGGCAAACGTTGCCGACGAGATCAGCAACGACAGCACAAGCGCTTCGGCCCAGGCCACGCGACGCGTGCGAATCCACCGCGATCGCACCTTCGAAAGCCGCGTGTTGAGGCCGTTGAAGAGCGCACCTTGGATACCGCCACCGATGCCAATCAGAATGAATAGCGGCACTTCCCAGATCTGGTACGTCGATGATGCGAATGGACCGAAAGTGAACGTGCCTGTGTGGCTCCCCAGTGTACCCCAGTTGAGGTTGTCGTTGATACCCGACAGGAAAAACGCCAGCGTGAACGTCGCCGACATGGCACAAAACAGTGTTCGCCACGTCAGCGTCTGGTTCCAGAACGATGCACCTTCTTCGAGTACAAACAGCACGCCACCGATGGGAGCACCGAACGCCGACGCGACACCTGCAGCAGCACCACACGACACGAAGTCGCGCTTCTCACGATCGTTACGAAAGCCTGCAAAATACGAAAAGCTCGTGTCGTAGCCCATGGTTGAGGATTTGCCCTGTGATAGCCCAGCCGCGACAATGGCACCACTGTTGATAAACAAAAACGCAGAATAAAGGGATACGAGTTAGTCCCTTCGTACCCAGGTAGATTACAATCAGATCTCGCACGCACCTATGGATCATTGGGCCTTCTTTGCCGACTGGGAGACCTCCTGAGACCGAGCAGATCGTGCCGATCACTTTGATGATCAGAGTGCGGAGACGCAGCATTCGCGGGATTTTCATTCCTGAAAGGACATAAAGCAACCGAAATGGTAATCAAGTTAAACGACTTGTGCAGACACGACATGAGAAAAATCAGTGGATAAAGGAGCAAAGGTACAAACCGTTGAGCATGGTCTTGACCTCCGAAATTCCTGAAAGCAGCAAGCCACAATAATGCTTCGTGAGGTCGCCCAGTATCATGCAGACGCTAGCTATATAGCATACCTGATCCGGCCGCGACAGGTTCCCCAAAGGATGTCAACGTGGCTGCGATCCCGACGAGCACCAGATTGAAAGCCATCATCGACCAGAAGGTTGTGCCGAAGAGCACGTGCTTCTCGAGCTCATGCTGGATCGAGTACGCGAGCAGGTGCTGCTTGAGCGACATCAGCAGCGTCGTGCAGTACAACAGAAATACAGCCACAAGCGCAGTCCCGACGCCCGTGAGCATCGTGATGAACCATCGCGCGTAGACCAATCGGTTCTTCTCTTGGCCGTCGCGGTACTTGTAGCCCATGCCTGCAGCAAAACCAATCAAATAAAAGCGCACGTGCATGGTTAGCATCGTCCCAATCTGAGAATCGCATCTGTCATAAAAGTATCCGTCTTGGGCGACACTGCAGCATGCTATTACAAGACGAAAGCCATCACCATCATCGTACCTGATTTGTTCACGACGCTTTCAAAGAGGTCTGCACGCGCGCATAACAACACACACACATACAATACGACATATGAGCATACATGCCTTATATAGTAAGCGCCTCTAAATTATTCGCGCACCGTACCGTAGTCCAGACTCTCGATGTCGGAGCTGCGCCAATTCATTCGCTCGCCCATTCTTGCGCTCTGCTTCAAGCGCCTCCCGCTGCTGCTGTTCCTCTCTATTCGCGGCGTTCGAGATCGCAGCTCGTATCTTCTTCAACTGGAGCCGCCTGATGCGCAGATCTCTATATACACGCGCCCACACAGACGCACAGAGAGAGAGAGAGAGAGAGAGCTTTACGGTCTGCGCTTCTTCGTGTGATGCGGGCTCTTGCTGAAAATGGCTCTGAGAACGCACTGACACTTCTGAAGATCGGCGAAGAGAACTTGCGTTCTTTTCCACCAATGGTGTAACGATTACCATCTTTTCATCCAATCCAAGAATGAAATGATTTGCAAAACCCGCCAATCCGGAGATCGAAAACTGGGCATTTCTCGCTGACATTCTCATGCGCTCTCTATTCAAGTCCTCATAGGCCAACAGTATAATATGAAAAAGACTGTGGATTTGCTATTAAAGTAGCATACAGTAAACAATTGGTATCAGAATAGAGAGGGTATATGTTGCCAATAAGCAAGCAAGGCGGGGAGATCCATTTGAGTGGGCAGCACGAAGGAGGAGGACACGATGGCGCACCGCGAGCGCCTGCTGCGCTTCTACCAGAAGTACAACGCCGACAAGCTGCACGAGATTGACGGTGTGCTGGAGCGCTTCAAGGGCAAGGAGGCGTCGCTGTTCGCGGCGCTCGTGAAGAAGTACGGACCGGAGCCGAGCGCCGACGAAGTGCTCACCGCGCCGGCGCCATCCGCCAAGAAGAGCGACAAGAAGAAGGATGTCGCTGCTGCTGCGGTGCCGGAATCCAAGGCCGTCAAGGACTTCAACCACGCGCGTCTGCTTGCGTTCTACAAGAAGTACAACCCGGAGAAAGTGGGTGACGTCGAGACCGTGCTGAGCAAGTACAAGGGCAAGGAGGCGCAGTTGTTTGATGCGCTGGTGCGCAAGTACGGCCCAGAACCAGGCGACTCGGATGATGAATACGACGACGATGATGACGATGACGAGGAAGAGGTCAAGAAACCTGCTGCGCCAGCCAAGAAGGCGGCCCCTACTGCCGTTGAGGAAGACGAGGATGATGATGACGACAACGAACAGGACGACGACGACGAAGACGACAACGGTGTACCAAAGTTCAAGACCGTCGTGTATTGCCCTGTCGATTCACTGCCTCCCGAATACTGCGAATACGGCCCACTGTTCAACGACTGCAAGCCGTGGCTTGCCGAGCACTGCCCAAACTTGTGGCTCACGAAATACAACCGCACCGTGGAAGACTTCCTCGAGGCCGAGCGTCAAATCGCTGCGGGAGTTGAGGGCATTTCACTGGAAGCAGAGGGCCCAGGTAAGACCGTCAAGAAGAAGGGTAAGAAGAAGCAGGAAGAGTTCAAGAACAAGGCGAACGCGGTCGTGTACATCTCCAAGAGCTCGCGTAAGGGCCGCAAACGACTGACTTTTGTGACGGGACTCGAGGATTTTGAAGGCGTGAACATCAAGGACGCGTCCAAGAGTTTAGGCAAGCGCTTCGCATGTAGCTCGTCGCTGTCCAAGACCGACGCAGGCAAGCAGCAGATCCAGCTCCAGGGCGACTGCATCGTGGAGCTCATGGAGGTGCTACCAGAGATGTTTGGCATCTCGGAGGACAAAATCGTCGTCGTCGATGAGCCTGTCAAGGGCAAGAAGTAAATCAGCAGAGAGAGAGAGAGAGAGTTTGTGTGGGGCCATGCGCTGTATTACCCTTATCAATTGCTTACCGCGTGAGTGGCTCGGACGTAAGAGTGAATTGATAGGAAATCAATTTTATTTTTGCGTGCGGATTTAAGGAGACTTGTACCGCTATACGGACTTAGACAGACGATTGCTGTCCGTGTTGATGTCTGGCAATCAAATCCTCTATATTCTTATCAGCTTTTTCATGTAGTTCTATCAAATATGAGAGTATTAGTAACGCAATGTTGTACAGAACGATGCAAAGGTTCATTAGCCGTTTATAATAAATACCCCGTTGAAAGCGATATGTATGAAGTTCGTTTAAGTCGCTTCCCTGCCATACAACATGCGCTCCGCTACACTCAACATGACGCCTGACACGCGCGCAATGAACTCACGGCCCGAAGACACCGCGCATACGCCGCCTGGTGACGTCGAGCCACAACTGACAAGCGCTCTGAGGGACGAGGATGAGAGCGACAGCGGCGATTGCACGGATCTGTCGGAGCTCCTCTCGGAATGGAGCGGCGACTTGGGAGACGCGCTCGCTCTGGACGACCTCTTGACGGACGTGGCAAAGGCCCGTGCTCTTGACGAAGCGCTGTCGATCGATCCTGGAAGTCAACCTAAGCCTTGTAGCAGGCGACAACGAGCTCGTGCGAATACGCTGAGTACGCGCGCAAAACGAGCGATTGCGATCGCGAGGCTGCAAAAAGAGTCCACAGACCTCTACGAGATGCTCTTGGTGCTCCGTGAGAAAATGAAAGCAGCAGGCTCAGTGCGCAATCGTTTGCCGGGTGGGCTGTGGGAAGCTGAAGCGGAGAGACAGCGTGAGTTGCTGTCACTCGCAGAGTCTGCGAACAGCGATTTGAAGTCCGAGGTGGAAGTCCAGAAGCGCGAGGCGCGAAGTCTGCACCGAGTGTTGAGTAAACGCATCGCCGATGCCGAGGTATGCGATTCTCTTCTATCATAATATCTGCTGTGTTGCCTGCTACTAGGGCAATATTCTTTTTCTAACCTGTTGATCCTTTGCTTATTTGAACGTCGTAGCTACTGAGAAGGACCTTGCACTCGTCTACAACCCGAGCACCAAAGCCATTGCCACTGGTCTTCTCGGATACACATATGGTGTTTGCAAGACTGCTGACAGAGACCGAAGCGATGCACTCCAAGACCGACGTGATGCTGCAGCATCTCCGCTCCAAGGTCTCGTTCCCTATAGAAAATGGATCGTTTCGAGAATGGAAAGCGACGTACCGGCCCTCGGGCACTGCCAAGGAAGACACAGCTTTTGTCGAAATGATCGACGTCGAAGAGCTCCCATTTTCAGTACCGCACGTGCACCACGCAATCGAGGTATGGTACCGCATCTACGAGATGGATCAGTTTGCGAAGCAGGTGAAGTTATCGTTTTTCCCTTCTCTGTGAGTTTTTTGCCATACTATTGACCACTCATTCATTTGTTCCTCGGTTTTTCTTGCTGCTGCATATGCATGCAGAATTTCAATGCATCGGACGACACAATCATGTCGACGTCGTTTTTCACATACGACCAGGGCGATGAGACCGTTCATGTTCGTCTCCGCCAAGTGGTGCAGCACTTTGTGGCGGACACGTACGCAGTGTTTGTGAGTACGTTCATCGTGGACTCGCTTACGAAAACCTGGACTCCATCGCCCAATGGCTTGCTCAAGAAAGTGCAAGAATGGCGGATCGTGTCCGCGAGCGATGAGAGCACGACGTTGCACCAGACGATTGCGATCTTGGTCCCCGAGTTCTCGCACCAGTCCCTGCTGGATCCTTCTCGCCCAGCCTTCGGGAAGCGCTTGGTCATGCAGCAGATCGATGCGTGGCTCGCGAGCTTCGAGCACACGACCCGCAAGATCGAGAACCTGCTGATGAATCCGTCGCTCACACCAAAAGAACGCTGTTCGCGAAGATGACTTCAGTCGAAAAGGGAGTTATGGGGATATGCTCTCCTGCATCATCACCGTCTTTTGTGTGGTAATGCCGGCAGCGTTTGCGGACATAACAGTACAATTTGTGCGAATAATATTGTGTCATAGCCATCCCTATTACGTATTGACAGTCTACAGCGTGTTGATGGTTAAATGATTTTATTACCACATACCTAAATTCGAAGTCCGCTCTTTTCTTGCGAACCTAAACGAATGTTCAACAACAATCCTTTGTGCGGATATAATCAATACTGCGTATATAAGTGGGAATACAACCAGAGTCTCAGACAGGTGCAAATGGGGACGCGGATGACTCACAGTGGGAGACAGGATCAAGCTTGGCGTGCGGAGGGAGAAGAAACACTGGCCGCAGAATCAGTTCGTGCCCACCGACCGAGAGTGTGTACCAGGAAGTAAGAGCCCTAATCGAGAGACAAAGGGCTCTACAGAATGCGAGAAGCATAATGCCGCCGGCAGATTGCGGGGCCGCGGTGAACACAAGCAAGAAGCCGGTGGTGAGGCTGAGCATTCTCGGAATCGACAGGTTGGACGAAGCTTTACGATCGACCCGGTCTCGGTGTATATTAGCCTCATGACTGTTGAACCGATGACGGATTCGTGGGAACCGATAAAAGACGCTTCAGCGAAAATGCACGAGTGGCGGTTCATCTCGGCTTGTGACAACGGCACGACTCTACAAGAACCGATTTCGATTTCATCGTTCGAGACTTCGCCGCCAGGAGCACCATGCGCGACGTCAGAGACGATGGTCCCCTACACTGTGGAATCCCTCAACTGGAGTTTTTCTGTGACAAATCGGCTCATCGAGAGCTTACTGATAAAAGAGTATTCAAAAACACCAATGACAATGGCGTGCTTGCCGCGAACCGAACGCTGATCATGATGAAGTGAGGCTCAAGTGGCTGTGTGCGGCAAAAAAACTCGATCAGGTACAAGTGAACTTGAGGATGATAGTTTTGTGTCAGTTGATTATAGCGTGCCCGAACATGGCCTACAATCTTTTCCCCTAACAATATACTAATATTGCATCTGAATACATAATTTGTTGCTGGTGTGTGGTAATTTGTCGAGTTAGGGGGACTGACCATTCCGCTTTTTACCACATTTTGATAGAGTGGAGAGTAAAGGGAGGATGTCGCCCAGCCCCTCCTATACCCAGCCTTACCACCTTCGGAATGAAAGACAAATGCGGGTTTAAAACACATGGACAAAATCGCACTCTGGAAAATACAGAAATCACATGCGGATATGATTGATTTGAATAAAATGTCGGACTTTAGTTTCATCACAGTCGCAGCAAACTGACGGCATAGAGAGGCTGCTCTCACTATCTGAGAAGCGCGGATATAGTGAAAAGATCGCTCCTTGTGTGAAGAAATGGGCAGCAACACCATTCATATGCGGACACAACAACAACAGAGTATCTAAGTGAGGAACACCCACACGAAAAGTCTGCGAAAGTGACCATTTTTCTATTTGTGCGAAGGAAAAGCAACACACCATGGAGACGAACGCGCCGCCACTAGCATCCTCTCAACGGAGCTCCACGCCGATCCCTGCCGACGGAGTGTACACCTACCAGCATCAGCAGCAGTCGTCCACGAGCGCGCACTCTGCAGACGCAATGACCAGCAGCTACGCGGACAGTGATGAGGTTGGCGCGATGACCGAGTTCGTTTCGGAATGGAGTGACGACGAGGACCTGCTAGCAAGGGAAACACGCGATAACAATACGTGGGATGCGGATGCTGCACTTAACAGGAAGAAAGATAGCGGTCGTCGAGTTTCTAGATCGAGTTTCGATGGAACAGAACCAGCGGCCGAGATCGAGAGAGTGTACCAGGAGGCAATAGCCCTAATGGAGGGGCACAAGGCGATGCAGAAGCCGAGAATCAGAATGCCGCTGGCAGGATGCGGTGTGGCCGGAACGAGCGCAAGTAAGAAGCGATGGCTCGACGAAGCGAAACAGCAGAAGCGGTTGCTACTGCATGCCAAAAGCGAGGGTCTGAAACTAAGAACCGAGATCAGAATCGAGAAAGAGCGAGCGCGAAGTCTTTATCGGATCTTAATGAAGCGGTTGGATAAAATTGCGGTAGGTGCGCATTTGTGTGAGATGGTGAGATGGCGCGTTCTCACAGTTGGCTTTCTTGCAATGTGGGCGGACAGCTCTTGAGAAAAGAACTATACTACGCGATTCCGCGCTCAGTGCAATTCGCGGATACAGGCTCGCTGTATGCGAGGCTATTGGACGAGACGAACGCAATGGTGGAGCACGCGGATGCAATGAAGCGGCTGCTTCGAACAAGGGTGCCGCTGCCGACGAAAAATGGATCGTTCCGTGGTTGGCGCGTGAACTACGACGCCACGTCTGGAGTGCAGTTGGAGTTTGTTGACAGTGAAGAGCTGCCGTTCCCGCAGTACTATGTCAACAACGCAATGCAAGAGATGTACCGCTCGTACGAGTTGGACAAAATCATCCGACAGGTATGCAATACTTTCAATTTGTTGTACGCGTACATTGTTTAGATATTTCAGTATGGTTACTGACGATGGTGGGTCTCTGAACCTTAATGTTTGTAGAGCTTTAACACATCGGATGACACAATCATGACGATGACGCTCTCCACGTACGCTGATGGCAGTGCGATCGAGTATTTACGGCACCGGCAAGTTGTACGGAGCTTTACGACCGACAACGTGTCGGTGTTTATAAGCACCCTCATCGCAGAGCCAATGACGGATTCGTGGGAGCCCATTTCTGGAACGACGGCGAAGATGCAGGAATGGCGGTTCATCTCGGCCTGCGACAATGGCACGACGGTGCAGGAAACGATCGCGATCTCGTCGTTCGAGGTGTCGTCGCCCGACGCCTTGAATTCGACCGCGAAGTCGATGCATCGCGGGTTCCCCTACTCAGTGGAATCACTGGACGCGAGTTTTTCCATGACGAATCGGCTCCTTGAGAGTCTCTTGATAAAGAAGCAGGCGACAACGCCAGTCGCGATGAGGTGCTTGTGTTGAGACTTGTAGCAAAGAAGGAGGTCAAGGGAGGCTGCAACATGCATTGCCAAAACAAATCTTTTTTATATTATTATTTGCATTTTCCGTTATTTTTGTTTGCTGGATATCAGTATAATAGCACCAAGAGCGAGGAAAAAATGGGTGATGCTCTTCGCTCTATTCTTGTGGATCGTGTCACAGAGAAAAGCAAAATTGCAGGCTCACAACCTACTCTAACACCGCAAGTTGCAACTCTTCGAAAGCGCTACTCACTAGAAGAACGAGATTCTTTCCAAGTTGCAATATGGACAATCACCACTTCGAGTAGAAACTGAGTTTCTCCAAAGCGGTTTTAACCACGCTGGTAAAAAAAATAGAAGAAACTAAACCAGGTGGACTCGAAAAAATGAGGTTTTCTTAATAGCACAAACCTATGCGTGAGACCGAAATGAATACCGTACCATGCGGACTTAGAAGTACAAGTCCGCGTATTTAGGTGAAGTAAGGTGTTCATGTGTTGCGATTGACGGACGCCCTTCACACCAGGAAGGAAAGAGAAGACGTCAGAAGGGCTGACGCAAGGATGACGCCACCGCATGCCCCAGTCTTCCTAAGCGACGGTCTGGACGACACCGCAGGCGCCGCATTGTTCCCCCAGTACGCGTACGAGCGGCTGATGCAGATGAAGTCTGGGAATGCATTGGGCTTCGCAAGTAGTAGCTGTAGCGACGACAGCCACAACGATTTGGATGCGATGAGAGTTCATCGCAGAATGGAACAACGACGTTGACACCGACACACTTATGCGGGAAGAGAGCGACGATGGCCGTACGTTTGGTTCATTGGCAGGCACCGCATATGACGAAAGGTGGACGCCCAGCCGTTCTTCAGTGGTAGGAAGAAGGAAGAGCACCGAAAGCGGCTTGTGCACCAATGTGCTGCTGAGTCCTCGTTCTGCTGAGTCCGCAGTCGAGATCGAGAGGCTTAAACACGAGTCGAGAGCCCTTCACGAGATGCTCATGCTGATGCGGATGGTTCGAAGCGGCATGAGCACGTCATATTCTGTGCCGGGAACGGTCATGGATGCTTCACGATGGCACACTAAAGCGAGGAAGCAGCGGCGCCTTTTATTGGATGCGGAGAGCAAGGGTCGGAAACTGAAATCCGAGATCAGGGTCCAGAAAGACCGCGCAAGGAGTCTGTACCGAATCCTACAGAAGCGGGTCGCTAAAGTCGCGGTACGTGACGTGTGTTGGTTGCACTCTGATGCATCATTGCAAAGCTATGCCATATTTACTTTTTCTGTTTGCTTCCGACAGTTGCTGCAAAAGCAGTTGCATTGCGTGATTCCGCGCGTGCCAAACTCGGTGCCTTTCATGGACGCAAATAATTACTTGTCGTGGCTGTTGGCTGAGACGAACGCAATGGTGGCGCAAGTGGATGCCATAAAGCAGCTTCTTCGCGAGAAAGTGGCGCTGCCGACCAAAAGTGGATCGTTCCGTGAATTGCACATCAAGCACAATCCCTTGACTGGCATGAACCTGGTGCTGATTGACAGCGAAGAACTGCCGTTCCCGCAATCCCATGTGAATCGCGCAATCGAAGACATGTACCGCGCGTACGAAGTGGACCAATTCACCCGAGAGGTATTACCTGCAAGCAAATGCAAAGTATTATGCATGCTGCTTATTTTCAACCATATACTGAAGGTGAGTTAATCCGGGGTGTTATCTTGTAGAGTTTCGATGCGCCAAATGGCACGATCATGACGACAACACTCATCCAATTCACTAAGGACGATACTATCGAGTACACACGGCAGTGGCAAGTTGTGCGAAGCTTTATCACCGACGCTGGTTCTGTTTTCGTGAGCACGATGTTGTTCGAACCGATGACGGACTCGTGGGAGCCAATTGCCGGCACAAAGGCGAAGATGCAAGAATGGCGGTTTGTCTCGAACTGCGATGGCGGCACGACGGTGCAGGAGACGATCGCGATCTCTTCGTTCGAGACGCCGTCGCCCACCAAGATGATACTTCGCGGATTTCCATACACGCAAGAGTCCATAGATTGGACCTTCTCGATGACGAATCGGCTCCTGGAGACGCTTTCCATGAAAAAGCAACCAAAGTAAAAAAAAAGAAACAATTTACGTTGCCTCGATGGAGATCGTAAGGAACAAGGTATTTCGAAAGCGAATCAAATATCCTGAATCTATCACCATCAAATTCACCCCAACTAAGCACATGAAACTGGTCGCATTATGAAGCAGAAAACGCATACAGATATATCACGTCCAGCGGGGTATCACAGGCAACCAAATACACATTCGAAATGCTGACCAAGAATGGCAAGGTGCGGGCAACAAATGGGTCTGCAATTTGTATACATAATGAAATCACCAGCCATGAAATTGGCAACGGACGATGGCGACCTTCACGAAATGCAGTCGCAGAATAAGAAGTAACAACACATCTCAACTCGGAAAGCGGGATTTCAAAATTGAGATGTGCACTTCGAATGCGGACCGCAAGCCACGAATTGCAAGGCATTAATGCACTATGTAACAAGGTGCATAGTTGAAGGTCAGACACTGCAACCAGATCTCGCTTCCGAAAAGAGTCTTTCACCTCCAAGTTGAGACTGAGGTTTTGTTTAAGAGCAGGGAAAACTTCACTGGATTACATACTAAGTTCATGGAGGGCAGCATGAGGTCAGTGACTTATAACAAATAGAACCCGATCCAGGAATAAATTTAGATGAAAACCCGGTTGACTAGAAAAACCTTATGTCTATGGTATTGGTTCAAGCTATTGCTAGTATTGCCATCCAAACGATAACAACCGAGACTTCTGTGTTCAGCTGATCGCCCATCCCATCACCTCTCTGGCGCCACTGGATCGAAAAATTAGTGCGGATTTAGTGCAAACGAGTCAGACTATGGCTTCCATCTACGCGTACATAAGATACCTCCGCGGATTCAAGAAGTTTGGAAGGTTCAAATGCGACCACTCGATGGCGTGCACAAGCGATCAAACGTGACGACACCAGAAAGAGGGAATGAGAAGGCGCCGTGTGCTGTAAAGCTACTCTCTCTCTCTCTCTCTCACCCCCTCAACGCTCCAGTGAGAGACTTGCGATGGCGCCACTAGCTCCAGCAGCGCCTTCAGCGCAGACCCCCACGTCGCTCTTGATCGACAGCATCGACGACAGAGACGACATGGCTGCGATGTACCATTACTCATACGGGAACCCCATGGAGACGCAACCAAGCTGCAGCGACGATAACTACGCTAGCGATGATACCAACGCGTTGGGTGCGACGATGAAGTTCTTTGCGGACTTACTGGGCGACGAGGGTGGTGAGTCAGACGCATTCGAGGCTGGAGTCGGGCCTATAGCACCAGACGCGGAGGACGCGCGGCGGAAGATAGAGTTGCCGAGTTCTTTAGTGAAAGCAAAGCGGAAACGCTCTGGGCGTACCAATTCGAATCCCAAGCCAAAGAAGTTCGGAGAGGTTGATCCGACGGCAGAGATCGAGCGACTGAAAGATGAGGCGAACTTCCTACGCAAGACGCTCACGATGATGCGGCAAGCGCAAAAGGAGAATGCATTGTCGCCTATGGCTGGGACGATCACAAAAGTCTCGCGGTGTCATACCGAAGTGCGGAAGCAGCGGCGCTTGTTGTTGTATGCCGAACGGGATAATCGGAAGCTGAAATCCGAGATGAGGGTCCAGAAAGAACGCGCGAGAAGTTTACTGCGCATTCTGATGAAGCGACTCGCAAAATTCACGGTGCGTGTGCTGTAGGCATACTTTTGCGTATTTGTCTGAGTTCGAGGTACTTACGATTGCATTGATGCTCATATTCCGATAGTGTTTAGAAAGGCAGTTGCACTCTGCGGTTCAGTGCGCGGTGTCGTACGTGCCTAACTCAGCGCCGTTCGCAGACACAAGCGGAAACTTTCCAAGGCTATTGGCCGAGACGAACGCGATGGTGACGCAAGTGGACGCAATGA
This sequence comes from Globisporangium ultimum DAOM BR144, assembly GCA_000143045.1. Lineage (NCBI taxonomy): Eukaryota > Oomycota > Peronosporomycetes > Pythiales > Pythiaceae > Globisporangium > Globisporangium ultimum. The sequence continues at coordinate 333,608 of GL376617.1, read as the reverse complement.
ACAAGCGTCTTCGAGAGAAAGTGATATTGCCGACGAGAAATGGATCGTTCCGTGAGTGGCAAGTCAACCACGAATCGTCGTCTGGCGTGACGTTGGAGGTGATCGACAGCGAGGAACTGCCATTTCCGCGATCCCATGTGAATCGGGCGATCGAAGCCATGTATCGTGCCTACGAAGTCGCTGAAGCCACCCCAGAGGTGCATGCACGCAAAAGAGATGTTTTTGAGAGATGCCCTAGATACGCTATTTGACTGATAGTGTTATGACTCTTGGCGTTATTTACTTGAAGAGCAACAATGCGTCAGACTGCACGATCATGACGACAACACTCTGGCAATTTACCCAAGACGATACTATCGAGTACACACGGCAGTGGCAAGTTGTGCGAAGCTTTATCACCGACGCTGGTTCTGTTTTCGTGAGCACGATGTTGTTCGAACCGATGACGGACTCGTGGGAGCCAATTGCCGGCACAAAGGCGAAGATGCAAGAATGGCGGTTTGTCTCGAACTGCGATGGCGGCACGACGGTGCAGGAGACGATCGCGATCTCTTCGTTCGAGACGCCGTCGCCCACCAAGATGATACTTCGCGGATTTCCATACACGCAAGAGTCCATAGATTGGACCTTCTCGATGACGAATCGGCTCCTGGAGACGCTTTCCATGAAAAAGCAACCAACACCAAGTATCCGGCGGTTCCCAGGAGAATGGGACCCTAGACCATCCGCGTATGCATCTTCATGGCAACGAGTGGTCCTCAGCGATAACCAGGAAGTATAATGTCAAAGGCAGAGTAGTATCCGGAGACAACACGTGTACAATCGAGAAAGAATAAGAAACAAACACGAGGGTGCTATGTGCACGACGACTCCCTCCTGTCGTGGATCGAATGAGTCGGTGTTCATTTTGTGAAATTCTGATTGTAACGCTAACGACTAGGTCACCAGAGACGCCATGGGCAATGAGAGACTGTTAAAGAACACCAATGATAGATGATGCTCTTGTGCATCCATATCGCATTCCACGTCTTGACTCTTCAGTCAACTGTACGCTCTGGAGTCTGTCCATCTCCACACCCCTGAAAGCCGGAGTTAAGTCCCCAATAGTGTAATGATGGGGCGCGCTGGTTCCGAGTCCCCACGCAAATGGAACGTTACCTGGTTAAATATCCTTGAAATAGTAGGGCCAAATAGGGACGGACTCGCACACATCTACCCAAAGGTGTTGTGCCCATTGGCCCAAAGGGGCAAATGGTGGAGCCAGTGGCGGGTTATATCTCTGGAGTCTGTCCATATTTAGTTTGTTTTTAAAATAATATAACCCGATTTTAGTAAGAAAAAGGTTTACAATATTTTAGGGAATATAAAAATATACACCAGGATAAATGAAAAATACAAAAAATATACAAAAAGATTCAAAAATACAAAAAATATACAAAAAGATTCGAATATAAAAAAGATATACCAACCACGTATACTACACGACAAAATATACACTCTGAATTGAGGTCTGGTGTACATTGATTTATATGCTAGCCCCGCAAAATTCAACTCTGTGCTCACCAGTCTTGTGTGATCAGGCCAGTCTATGTAACCAATGATCACTGTTGACTTCAACTTATTGTACGTGACGTTCAAGGTTATATTGTGTAGTATGTAACTACACAATGAGTGACATGATGCACACGCTTATGGGGAGTGTAAAGGTACATTGTTGGCGCAATCCTACATGAATTGTGTTCATGCTCTCAAAAGGCTGAAGCTCAAATTCTTTGGCAGTGACCTTGAGCAGTACAGTTTTCTTCCATCATACATGACTGAACCCAATCGAAGAGGCCATAAAACCAATTTGGATGTCGTGGATGGTGTATTCAAGCGATTGTGTATCGTATTCCGCGAAGGAATGCAAGCCTATCGGCCATACTTTGAGCGAGGCATTCCAGTGGACGGAACTTTCCTCAAGACTTCCATTGGTGGAGTTTTACTTGTAGTGTGGTTTCGCAATGGGAATAACGAGGTCCAAATCGTTGGAGTCGGCGTTGTCTCAGCGGAGAACGAAGACAATTGGACGTGGTTTTTGGAGTATGTGCTCTCTCTCCTCCAACCTGCTTCAGCGTTTGTGATTTCGGATCGGAAGAAGGGATTAATACGAACTATAATGACAACTGCACCTGATGTCCCTCACTTTTATTGCTTTCGACACCTGATGGACAACTTTAACAAAAAATTCAAGTCCAAGCAATTAAAGAACATAGCATGGGTATTGGCACGATCGCGTACAAAGTTGGCGTACAAGAAGGTGAAAGCGAACCTCATCAACGCGGACAAGAGCGCTTGATTGGCTACAAGAGGTTGGCCCTGAAAAATGGTCAACGGCTTTTTCACCACGTCCTCGATACAACATACTGGCATCCAGCAATGTTAAGGCTGTTAACAGTGCACTGAAAGGTATTTGCAGTCTTCCTATCATTGGTTGCTTGATGGAAATTGAGTATTACGTGACCCGCAAATGGACGGAGAAAGCAAACAAAGTCAAAGAGTGGGGGAGAGTTAACTCCACATGTATCCCGCAAGGTCGATAAAACACTGGCAAACGCTGGATATGGTGAAACTTATGCAAGCTCCACGTCAAGTTACATTGTCACAAGCCGGCCAGGAATTGGGAGTATTCCAGTGAAGTTTGCAGTTCAGTTTTGTGATAAAACTGTGCGATGTTCGTGGGAATACTTCGAAGATGTCAATGCACCGTGTGTTCATGCTCTTCTAGCTCTGAAGTATATGGACAAGCTTCCTGATATGACAGCGTATTTTCATGATTCCTGGAAGACATCGGCATTTGTAGACGCTTACTCTGAGCTATCAGAAAATGCCATTTTACCGCTTGTCTTGAAATAGTCACTAACGAGTGGTGCGTGTATGTCTCCATCTATTTCAAAGAAGAGAGGACGGCCAAAGAAGAAGAGGATTTTATCCCAACAAGCTACCGAGATTCTGGAGAGTCGACATATTCGAAGATGTGAAATTTGCAAGCAAACTGGCCACAACTGTAAGACTTGCCCTGGTTAGCTCACTTGGTTGAGTTTGTTTGTCCATTACATAGTGCATGTTTGAGGTTTTTCATCCTAGACTGAATTTTCCTCGTCAAAAACACAGAAAAATATACTGTATATGTACACATTGATTAAGATTCACGTTTGTCTAAGCCTACGTGATGCTGGTTTAATGATATCTGGACAATGTGTATATTTTGCCGTATAGTATACGTGGTTGGTATATCTGTTTTATATTCGAATCTTTTTGTATATTTTTGTATTTTTCATTTATCCTGGTGTATATTTTTTATATACCTAATATTTTATTTTGCTCAATATAAAACCATCATATCCGGTGTCCTAGCAGTGCAAGATTAAGGACAAAAGTAAGCAACAGCAAGCGCCGCTGATTACGGTGCTGAGATACTCATCTCTGGTCTTAATAACGGGACCAAAGTGCGGACTTAGCTACGATTTCACTAACAATGACTGCTATACATACGGACACAACACAAATACGCGGATTTAAAGCCGTACCGACGTGTCATGATGTGCTTGCACTTCAGATTTGCTGCATGGTCGCTGCGACTCCAAGACTTCATGCTCAACGTTATACCATTTCCGGCCTTGAACTTCGCATCACACGTGATGACTGACACCACGAAAAGAGAGAAGGGACCGAACCCCGCGTCCAAGCTCCTGTTTTCTTTATTTTCAACGCTTTGGTGAGAGACTTGCGATGGCGAGACCAACACCAGCACTTACAGCGCAGAACTCCATGTCGCTCTTAATCGACAGTATCGACGACAGGGACGATATGAGTGCGATGCACAACTATCCATATGACAAGCGATAGAAACGGAGTCGAGGAACTCGATGGACACAGCGAGTACCAGCTCCAGCGAAGAAGTATGGTGCAATGTTATTTGTTTTACAAGTATTAGTATTTATACTCTGGATCAGCCGAGCAGGAAAAGGCAAATACAACACTGGTACGATACAGCATTTTGCAAAAAGCGCGCAGACAAACTCAAGACAGAAAACCATGAACACCAACTCAGGAGCAAGCAACAAAGAAAGGCAAGAGGAAATTGACGACTGGGACATCGGTGACAAGGCCACGCCACAGCACATCGGTACAGCCATCATCAGGGCCACCTGCGACGCGCTATCAAGTAACAGCACCAGACTAGGAGGGGTATCTGGAGTGAGCCCCTGGCGAATCCAGCCATTCGTCCTCCTCCAAAGACGACCAAGAACGACCAGCGTTTGGTTGGATGCAGCAAGCTCTATTAGTACCAGGTGGCTTCGTAAGCCTGTTGCGCGAGTCAACTGAACGTGCATCCACGAAGAAAATAGGATCTATTGCCTAAAAACCAAGGAAGAAACAGTGCAACAAGATGCCGACAACAACCAAGCAGAAATAAACATATCAGGGTGCGACCGATGCTCACGTTCACTGTGAGTCAAGACAGAAGAACGAAAAAACACCAAAATGCAAGGGTAATCTATCCAATGGCACGGTTATCTACATCGACGGCTATTGATACGCCAGAACATGGATTTCAAATGTGCGCATTTCGTACAGGTGTAGTCATTACCGTGGGACTAAGTGCAAAGGAAAGCTCCACTATGAGTACCGACAAACAGAAACTCATACTTGCGGCGTCAACAGTGACCGTGCTTTTCAACTCTGGCGCAACATTGAAAACATCATGAAGGAAGTCGTGGACGAGCACGCTTTGAGTGACTCCAACAGCAACATGAAACATTATTTGCGTCTAGTTTTATCTGAACAACTCTAACGCTGTACTACGAGGGCTAGCAAGTGAGCAAGCGAAGCAACGCATATACAGAACTCGGCGGAAGCAATTTGGAGGAAGCCGCTACTATCGAGTTGAGATCTACCCAATGAGCAAAGCGCCTGGGACAGAATTAAACATCTTACAGTTCCACCATTGCTATTACCACAGTAAGAAGCCCGACATCTTGGAGACTGATTGGTTCGGCGCACCCATGCCTCATCCCTTTGCTCCATTACAAAGGCACTCGGCTTTTCGTTTGATCCAGCGTTTTTGTTTGTTGTAGTTTGTATATTAATACACCGCGTAGTATTTGACATTTTGCTGTATTACTTATTTGACAGCAAAGGATGGAATCATCTGAGCCGCACAAGCTCAACTTTAGGCAGAATTCATGCTCATTTCATTGGCACTTTGCTGCTCATTACTTTAGCCATATTTTGAACAACTTACTCCCCCAATAAAGGTCTTCGAGCAGCGACAAATAGTTGTCAACGTCTTTGCGAACAAAAGAAATGGTACTCGCAGGAAGTCATCTCCCTCATGGTAGTAATATTCTTATTGCGGCCATCCGTTCAAACTGCCCTTTTACACAAAACACACCTTTTGAATAGTACTGAAAACAAATAGAGAGGCTTTATTGAAATAACCATGGTCTATTTCTTGCATGAAGCACGGTGTAAAAGATACACCTTGATTGCAACTTGTTGTTTTCGTCGGCTTGCGATTCAATATGTTACACGATTGACTATTTTACGATTTCTTGCAAGTGCTATATTGTCGAAATTGAGATTGGATACTCCAGTAATAGTGTAACCCAAGTTTGGACAGAATACCAATAATCCTATCAAATTGCAATTGTACCTTGAATTGCACTTTTCTGATGTATCCGAGCACAGCCAGCACCATCACTTCATACAAAAGTCGAAGTATCCAAATCGGTTTTATTGAAATTGAACGTGGTTGAAGAAGCGAACCTGGAAAAATGTCAATGACGAGTGTTCTCCTAGGTTTGCTTTTTCAACCTCATGCCGGTGTCGGATCCACGGCAGGCGAGCCGACGTGCCGTCAGGTTGATCGCCACATGGCATCGTACATATGTGATCTGAAAAAAGGCACATTAGTGGGGTTTAGGAAACGCGATTATATTATAAAACTTGATTAAGTATTGGTAATTGGAGGGAAGTACCCTCTGTATACTAATTGTTCAACCAAACCGTGATTATCGATGTCAGTTTATAATTCTGCTAGAAAATTATGAAATGACTCTGTAACGACTTCTTTCTCCTAAAATATAATCACGGGGCGCCTAAGCTACCTTTTCAACGGTAATGATGCTGATTTTCGATTATAACCATAATGATTTAGGATAGTATAATTCAATTGCCTAAATCTCTCTATTATTTCGAATAATACGTACATATTTTACGTGTGCTCGTTGGCTCAATGCATATTATCTCTCAACATAATACGTATTATGTCGCCAACGAGCACGACCCATATATTTCGATGTATTATAGTATTAAAATACTTTGCATATATATTTTGTTCTTCAAAGAGTTCCATTGCAGTTTTCACTTCCAATACAACCTGATAGGTCCGGATCCGGTTTTAAAATGAAACCTATAAATTGTGAACAAAATTGGTGGTCACTTGAGTTCATTCTTACCCTCGTCGAATCTAAGACAGGAGAGCTGACGTGCCCTAGGTATCCAGGCAAATTCAACCCACAACTACGGGACACAGATGGTTTCGCCCGACCCCGCATTGCTCATCTCTGGCGCCATCTGAACTGAAAAAAAGGTAGCTGCGGACTTAGTATTGATCCTGCATATAATGAGGACCATCCATGCGGATGTACCATTTAGATGCGGATTTCTTATCCGCGTATCTAATCGAAAGTACTTTTAGGAACGAAACCTATTCCCATCGGCGTGCACTTCAGATTTGCCACATTTTTACATCGCGTTTATGTCATTTCCCGTCTTGAACTTCACGCCAGACGTGACGACAGCGGACAGGGAACGAGTCCTACGTTTGGTTAAAGTGCCGACTGAGACGCTACGCAGAGAGAGACTCGCGATGGCGACGCCACATACGTTCACGTCGCTCCTGGTCGACAGCATGGACGCCGCGCTGCTGTACCACAAGTGCCCCTTCGACGAGCCCATGAAGTCGCTGTACTGCGGCGCGCAGCTTCGAGACTCGATGGACACCGCAAGCAGCAGCAGCAGCTACAGCGACGCCGATAACGATCTGGACGCGATGACGGAGTTTATTACCGAGTGGGGTGACGACGTGGATATCGAAATGGTGGTGCGACACGAGAGCGGTGGTAATAACGCGTGCGCCTTCTCACCCGTTGGGGCAGAAGATGCAGGTGACGTCAGCTGGAAACCCGAATCGTCCAGTCCGTCAGCTGCAGGGAGGAGGAAGAGCAGCGGAAGTGGCGGACGCGACAACTCGGCGAGCCCCCGCTCAGTGGAGGAAACGGCCGAGATCGAGCGCCTTGAACACGAGGCGAGGGTGCTGGGCGAGACACTCACGATGCTGCGGAAAATGCGAAGCGGGATGAAAATGTCGCCTACTGCGGCGGGGGCGATCATGAACGTCTCGCGGTGGCACACTAAGGCACGGAAACAGCGCCACCTCTTGCTGCATGCGGAAGGCGAGAGTCGGAAACTGAAGGCCGAGATCAGGGTCCAAAAAGACCGCGCGAGGAGTCTGTACCGGATTCTGATGAAGCGCGTCGCTAAAGTCGCGGTACGCGTACTTTTACATCTCACAAAACACATGTATGTGTGACTGATGGAGACGTGGCTTTCTTGTATGTTGTTTCTTTTTAATCTGCTTCTTCCATACAGTGCCTAGAAAAGGAGTTGTACTGCGTGGTTCCTCATGTGCCCAACGCAACGCCATTCGTGGATACAAATGATTTTTTCCCTAAGTTGTTGGTGGAAACGAACGCCATGGTGGCGCAAATAGACGCCATGAAGAAGCTTCTTCGGGAGAAAGTGTCACTGCCCACGAAAAATGGGTCGTTCCGCAAATGGAGCGCCAAGCACGAAGCTTCGTCCGGCGTGATGCTGGAGTTGATCGACAGCGAAGAGCTTCCATTTTCGCAATCCCATGTGAATCGTGCGATCGAATCCATGTACCGCGCGTACGAAGTGGATCAAGTGACGCGAGAGGTAGTCGTGTGTGAGTTTTCTGATTTTGTACTAAACGAGATGTTCCGGCTGACGATTCTGGGCGTTATATTTGTAGAGCTTTAATGCCTCAGATGGCACGATCATCACGACGACACTCACGCAATTCGTCCAAGACGGTACGACCGAGTACACGCGGCAGTGGCAAGTTGCGCGAAGTTTTATCACCGACGCTGCCTCAGTGTTTGTGAGTACGATGCTTTTTGAGCCTATGACAGACAAGTGGGAGCCCATTGTCGGGACGATGGCGAAAATGCAAGAATGGCGGTTCGTCTCCAAGTGCGAGGGTGGCACGACGGTGCAGGAAACAGTCGCGATCACGTCGTTCGAAACGTCGTCGCCCGCCAAAATGGTCCATCGCGGGTTTCCCTACACACCAGAATCGATGAACTGGAGCTTTTCCATGACGAATCGACTGCTTGAGACTCTTTTGATGAAGAAGAGGCTACCAGTGCCAATGCTGCCCTTTACTCAGGTTGACGAGAAAGTGTGTTGATGCATGTATATCAGTGAGTAGTCGATATGCCAGCAAGGTTGGTGCCCCCATTTGAGTGTATTCCTGTAGTTCTAGTAATATATTTGTATACTCCTGTAGTAGCTTTCGCTTCATTTCGTACTTCCTAGCATGCCGCAGTAGATGACGAAGACGTGCCGCCTGTATGTCGTGGTTCATCAAGATGTCGCCGCCGATGGTGTGAATGCTCCATGTTTCCAGCACCATGTCCGAAGTTGCCATCTTGGACAGCAGCGAAGGCGTCTTGCTTGCGTCTCTCGCGTGTCGCCTCGCGCAGCCGCACAAAGCGACTCGTCTCCTGGCGTAGCAACCCATGGAGCACGACCATCGCCAGCACGACTTCCCACACCAGCAACGCCACGAAAATGGTTCCGACAATCGTATCGAACGCGATGCGGTGCTCGGCAACAAAGTTGCAGTACACGACACACGGGAGCAGCGGACAGAGCGAGAGAAACAGAAACGCCGTCAAGTGGAACACCTGGCGGTGCACGTTGCCATGCGTCCCGAGGTAGTATCGAGCGCCATCTGCGGCCAGCAGGAACAAGAACGAGCTCACGTGTAGCAGCCGCGATAGTGACGACGTGTATGAAAATCGCGAGAGCTAATACAAGATCGAACAAATGGAACCACTTAGCAAGAGATAGTTGGAAAAAAAGATAAGGGGGCACAATGGATGTACCTTTTCAAGGAGAAGCAGGAAGGAGACCGGGTAAAAGAGGAAGCCGAACCACGTCTTGTAGCAGATCGCCATCTGCAGATACACGCGCGCGCGACGGCGGCGGCGCTCCATTTGCCGCCGTCGTGGGGCTGGAAGACTTGGATATGACGATGGGAGCTGCTGCTTGCGAGGTTGGAGTCAAAATCGTGGCGCTTGGTTGTGTAATTGCGCGCGTGCCTATTATAGTGCAACGTCCATGAATGGTCGCTCGGCCAGATCCATCGATTCTAGAAGGCGCACTGTCTAATAGATTCACGTGTCGCCATCATCATCATACGCAAATGGCATGGCATCACGATGTCAATGCCTCGTGTCTATTTGTGCTTTCGTATATATAGTGATATCAATTTCCTCGTCTCTCACTGTGTTCTCCATCTTTTTGCCCCCTTATCCCTCTCACGAGTATACAAATGTGGGGGATGGGCACGTTGTACGCGTCTTTGGACGTAATGCCCTCCTTGGTTTCTGCTTCGGTTTTCGCGTTGGCGCATTCTCTCTCTTGGGCATTTGTTTTCTTTAGCAGTCCAAGTAGTTGGCGGCCATGAGCAGCTCCATGGCGATCTCGGGTTCAATCACAAAGTCTGGGAACCGCGACGTGCTGTCCGTGTACTGTGTCTTGTAGTACATGTACTGCGACACTTTCTCGAGAATCGGCGCGCTGATGTCTGGGAACGTGATCTCACCCTTGCTCTCCGTGAATTGACCTGTTTCCTCATACAAACACAGCGCAATTCCACCATCAGCATTTAAGAACACATACAGCATGCATGCGCGTATGTGGGGATGGATAAGCACGTGCGCTGTGATCGTGTACTCACCGCTCAGCATGGCGCGAATGGTGCCCGACACCATGGCGCACTTGCGGCTGATGTAGATCTCATGGCCCTCCGCGCTACAAATCGCATCCACACAGTACGCACATTAGCCACCACGCGCCTCTCTTCCATATACATACATATACACACATATATATATATATCTTTCCGCATATACTACTTACCTAATGAGCTTGACCATGTCGAGTGCGGTGGCGGCGTCCTGTGCTTCCTGCGCCATGTTCGCGGCTTGTGTGTGCGTGTGTGTTTCCCTTTTGCTTCGCAAGAATGCGGGGTTCGTTCCCTTCGGTATACTGAAACACAGTATAATACAAGCAAGGAAACGACCGCTTCTAATAGTGGACCTGTGCAGCGCCAAAATAGCTCCAATCTTTTGGGCAATGCTAATATGCGAATGTGCATGCGCCTGCATAACCGCAGTGCATAGGGCACCGCAGGGACGTCCACTAGCTTTATGGCCGTGACGACGAGCGCGTTTGAGGCGGCGCTGCTGCTCTGCTGGGCGCTGCTCGTCGCGGCGGCCGTCGCGAAACTCGCCGAGACGCTCTCTAGAGGCGCGCGCCGCAGCAGCTTCGTGACGGCGGTCGGCGTGATCCTCGTCGTGGTCCAGTTCTATTACGTCTACCAGGCAGCGCGCATGACGCTGCCGGCGAAGGAGCCATCGACATGAATGACTCACGCTCTGAGGCAGAGACACTGTGTGAAGCAAGAGAGAGTGTGTTTTTTAGAGGGAGAGAGTGGGGAGAAGCTTAGCGGCATGGAATGCATGGCGAACAACGGCTGCACGCAGAGAACAAGGATTCGAGTAGAGAGCAAAGCCGAAAAACGCGCTCATACGAGTGGTAAGACTACGACTGGTTTTAGACAGAATGTGCATTTCTAGGGTGGCAATAGCGGCGATGCAGACGAACGTTGAGACTGCAATCACGTCGATTTAAAGTGAACTGTTTTACTTGAAGGATTGTCCGTGCAGGGCCATGTTTATCTTCCTCTTGCGCACTCCGCACCACATCACGCCACTATTCAATTTTCTTTTCTCATACGGCAACACGGACACTGACGACGGCAGATTTAACCGGCCTGGTTCTTGAGCACCTGGAAGACCTTCTTCTTGATCCACTCCTTGCCGCACGGCAAGTAGGTCTTGGTCTCTAAATCCAAACTGAAACACACACACAAACAAACAAAAAATCAATGAACATATGCAATGCGTTAGATATGCACCAAGCCAATTGCAGTAGCAAAGCAAGAGACAGCAGCACGTACACTAGCGCACTCAGATCCACCAACGAGTCGATGTAGTTGTATAGGTCCTGAATGTCGTAGGTGATGTTTTTCAGGTTGGGGTTCAACTGCTTCAACTTGGCTTCGTACATCTTGACAACACCATCCATGCCGCCGTTCACGGACTCAAAGTCCAGGTACGTGCGCGAGTTCGGGTCGCGCGTGTACTGCACGAGAATGATCGTGTGCTTTGCCTGACGGAATTCAGCCTATACACAAGCACATAACAATACGATATCACCATCATACGCACATACATGAGCAACATGTCCTCTCCCTCCCGCTTCCCCTGATTTATACATGACACTCGCAGCCAACGAAGAGCTACGTTCGCCACCTAACAACGGCAGCGAGACGCCGCCGAAGCGTACGCCAATAGGGATCCTATCAGCACGCGCTACTCACCATGACGATGCTGGAGAAAGTGTTCTTGACGCCACCCACAGCGCTCCGCGTTCTCGAGTGGAGTGCCGGCCGGACGCGTGCGCGTTTGCTTGTCAAATGCTCTGTGGTGAAGAACAGCAGCAGCAGCTCTCGAACCCAAATGAGGAGACGCTACCGTAGCTCAATATGTTACAAGACCAACGAATTCTTGTTCTCTTTTTTTTCGATACACCTCGATAAGGTTTTTTCCTTGCAAGCTGGCACATGGCTGTACTGTGATGCAATGTGTTAAAAGCAACAACTATCAAAACCTCAAAACCTGGAAAATGGGAGTTGTTGAGGTTTTATCGCACCTGGAACGTGAAGAGGCGTATGTAGCAATATGGTAGCAATGCGGCGGCACATTAGCTCTTTGTGTCGCTCGCTCCGCGCACCACAGCAGCGTTCCTCCACGCTAAGTAACTTGAGTGCATTCGCAGGATGGACGACGACTCTCAATCGCGCCGCAAAGGCGACGCTGCGGCTGGAGGCAAATCCGTCGTTGTGCTCTTCGACGCGTCCAAGAAGGAGATGTTCTACCCGACGAACGGCCTCAAGAAGCTCGCGCGCAAACTCAAGCCGATCTGCAAGGTGGACATCAACAAGGACGACCTGTCCAAGGACCGGATAAAGGACGCGAGCGTGCTCGTGTTCGCCGGCGTGCGTGAGCGCTTCAGCTCGACCGAGTTCGCGACGCTCAAGGAGTTTCTCCACGGCGGCGGCAGCATCCTCATGATGCTCGGCGAAGGCGGCGAGCAATCGTTCGATACGAACCTCAATGGATGGCTAAAGGAGTAAGTTCGTACGAGTTTGAGAGGTGGGCGTCTCGTGACCACTCTAATGCTACTGTTGCCTGTAGTTATGGCATTTTCGTGAACCCGGACGCTGTGATCCGCACAGTGTACCACAAGTATCATCACCCAAAGGAAGTGCTCATCTCGAATGGCGTTGTGAATCGCGAGATCGCTCGCATGGTGCGTGGACTTCTGTCACAACAGACACCATTGCACCTCCTCTCAGATACTCATAAAGACTCTGATTTTGTCAACTCGGTACAGGTTAATGAGCTGTCGGGGAAGAAAGATATGATGTTCACAGGCGATTTCCCTGGCAACGAGAACAAAGCGCACAACCTCGAGAAAGACCAGAAAGGGCTGTCCTTTGTGTACCCGTACGGCGCGACGCTCAATGTGAAGAAACCATCGGCGCCGATCTTGTCGACGGGGTACATTTCCTACCCCGTGAATCGTCCGGTCGTCGCCGTGTGGCAAGAGGGTGGCATCTCGGCGCCAAGTCATTCCGTCAAATCTGGTCGCTTAGTTGTGTTCGGATCCGCACAATGCTTCACCGATGACTGGATCGACAAAGAAGAAAACGCCAAGCTCCAGGAAGTCGTGTTCCGGTGGCTCTTGAAGGACAAAGCCATCAACTTCAATGCCGTCGACGCCGAGGACCCAGACTTGAGTGAATACAACCGACTGCCAGACACTCAGGCACTGAGCGAGCGACTGCGGTCGTGCATGCAGGAAAGCGAGGAGCTCCCGAAGGATTTCACGCGCCTTTTCGATGACTCGTTGTTCAAATTTGACACGTCGCTGATCCCCGAAGCCGTCAGTCTCCACAGAGAACTGGGTGTCAAGTACGAGCCGCTCACGCTGATTCCACCTCAGGTATGACATCAATTTTAATGAGCTTGTGTTTCGTAAACGCAAGTTCGACACAGCTAACACCATGATGTGATCTATATTCAGTTCGAGTGCCCACTTCCGCCACTGAAATCTGCCGTGTTTCCCCCCACGTTGCGTGAACCGCCACCTCCAGCGCTCGACCAATTCGATCTCGACGAGCACTTTGCGAGCGAGTCGCTGCGGTTGGCGCAACTGACCAACAAGTGCTCAGACGACGACCTCGAGTACTACGTCAAGGAGAGCGCCGACATTCTCGGGATCCTCTCGAAACTCGACTCCGACCGCAACGACGCCAAGCACATCCTTGAGTTCATTTTCCAGAAGATCGTGCACTTCAAGAAACTCAACCAGGACGCGCCGGTCACCGTAGGGAATGCCGTTTCGTCATCATCGGCGAAGGGCTCGCCCTTGCAACACAGTAGTAGTAGCAGCAGTCGAGGCTTTGGCGACCGAAGTCGAATGGACTATGACGACAGCAAAGTGTCGACCCCATAATTCTGTCCAAAGAAAAAGAAATCAATTTGTGTCTATTACCTGAGAATTGGGCAAGCGTCTGATTCATTTCCGCGTCGAGCTTAGAACGGTCGTCTTCTGGTAGGCGGTGCTCTCTTTGCCGAGGGAATACCCTCGCGCGCCAGCGAGTTCGCTGCTGGCTTCGTGACGGATATGCTGCACGTGGTCGTGTGTCGCGGTGCGCAGTTGCTTCTTTGTCGTCGACAAAATCGCGCCAAACTGCTTGGCGACGTCTTGCATCTGCTTTTGCAATTGCGCGCGCTCGTCGTGGCGTTGCTCGAGTCGTTTGCACATGGGCGTGTACCGCTCCATGATGTTTTTCGCTTCCTTGTCGATGTTGCCCATTTCGCTCTCGTAGTACGCGACGGCCGCCAGGCACGTGGCTTGCTGCTGCTTCATCTTGGCGACCAGCTTGTCCAATTCTCCAATCTGCAGGTTTGTCAGATAAAGCAAAGAGCGACACGGGCATCACATCATCACGATCTGCTACTCTTTCAGGCGAAGATTGGTCTCATGCATGCGGGCGTACCCGCAGTGTCGCTAGCATCGAGACGTCGCCTTTCTCGAGAGCTTGCCGCTCCATAAGCGTGACCCGACTCGGCTGAAACATTTTGGAAATAAACAACATTTACTTTGGTTGCAATCTCACACATACCGCTGGTTGGGATGCAATGGACGTACGCTGGTGCTCCCGCCATTCTTCGGTATCGATTTCGGTCCAGAGCCACTCATACAAGCAAGCTACTGCTTCTTCCAATACCCTTATGCTGCCACTTCCGAATCCCATTAGCATTGAAGTTGCGCGCGACTCGTCCTCTGTCAAAAATAGCCTCGAGAACCAGGTTAAGCTGACCAAAATGGGCACAATAGCCTTTTTGACTGAACTGGAAAAGCCTGGAAAACAACATATCCACACAGCACAACACCAGCAAGTCCATCCACAAAGAACCGCATGTTCATATACGAAAGATTACGACGCTCGGTGTCTCAAAAGCAACTCAGTTTTGTCTTGATGCTGATCTGGATTTTAGTAGAGACCTGGGCTTAGCAGGCTGCTTCTCCTCCTTCGCCCTTGACTGGGCACACTCTGCAAACTAGTAGACACGCAGTTTTTTTGCTGTTTAACCGTACTGGAGACGGAAGACATCGTTATGGATGTAGTACGCGCCCTGCTGGTGCGCGACCAACTGGAACACTTGAGTGAACTGAATCGGGTTGTTGTCTTCAATCTGCTCACAGAATACAACCACAACCGCGCGTGAATCTCTCGATTCTCCGTAACAGCAGCGCATACGCAACCATCACTGATAAAACGCACCTTGAGCTTGCCCTGCACGAAAATAAGGATGGCGTTCGGCGACGTGGACGGCTGGACGTCCACGGTTGGGTACTCGTGCAGCACCTGCGGCAGCAGCGAGAGCTTCTGCACGATCGCCTGCTGACCCGTGAGCATCGTGCCTTCCCAACTCATTGTCGACACATCTTGCTGCACAACACACACACACACAAATACCACAACGTCAGTGGCTACATACACATGAGAAAGAACAAGAAAAGCACAATTCCGTCGAACTCCCTCCTATAAGAGAGAGAGAGAGAGAGCGGTGCGTGTGGGACACGAAACGTACGTAGAGGTTGGCGAGGCCCGCGCGATTCTGGTCAAAGGTCGTGTAGTAGTGCTGCACGAAGGCAGTGGCGACTTGTTCGGCCGACATCCTGAGCAAGCGAGCAAGCGAACGTCTGCCTCCGAATATGTTTCTGTGGGAGAAACAAAAGGCGAACTCGTGGTCAGCGATCCGACCGCGGCCAACTGTACCCGCTTTTGCAAAAAATCGAGCGGCTACAAACGCCTCTTATTGGTGGAATTTAAACATTACTATCCAATGCAAGCAACACATGTACTTTTTGAACGATTTAATTGGATGAAAAAGAAAACAAAGAATACCGTTGTTATAGTGGGTGGGTTGAAATCGTTGTTTAGAGATAAAGCTCTTCGGCCTGGCGACGAGGTTTGTCTTGATGGTGGGTGGCTGAGCCATTGGGAGTAGCGTCGTCGGTATTGCCAATGGACAGGGGTGCGGCGGAGACGTTCTGCGCCACGAACGAGTGGAATTGCGCAAGGGCAGCGTCGCATTTCGGCGCGACGTGGCCTTGGCCGTGGATGGAGGTGAGCACTTGGGTTCCGGGAGTCTGTCACGAAGCAATGCAATAAACAACTCGGTCTTAGACAAAGTTCACAACCCCTAGTTTCCACATAAGCCATGGTGCGCATACATACCTGGGCTTCTGTGAAGACATCGACAACTGCTTGACTCTTGGCGGCGGAGATGACGTGGTCATTGGCGCCAAACATGTGGAGCGAGTTGATACTAGGAAGAATGCCGGAGTTGAGGGCGTACTGCTGCGGGCCAACGTAGCTGCCGATCAAGACTGCAAGCTTCGGACTCCATCGCAACTCCAGACGTGCCTGAATAATCATAGAAGTGCCAGTCAATGCACACACGTGTTAGTTTAATATGTAAGTAGCACATAAAATGACACAGAAATACGAACAATTATGCGCATATCATCCATTCGTACCTGTGCGGAACAAAGCCACGCTGCGAGGCTCGCACCTTGAGAGAATCCCAGCACGCCATCAATGTCGCCCAATTCCTCGAGTTGCTCTCGCAAGAACGACAGCAGCACCTCTCGATCTTCATCCAGTTGCACAGGTTCCGCTTGATGGGGACCCGACGGACGCCACCACGCTCGGAACAGGTTCTCCGTCTTCGCACATCGCGGTCGCTGTCTGCTGCCACTGCTCTTGCCTCCTTGTGAAGAAGGCGGCTGCTGGTTTTGCTTGGCGAGGATGCGCGGCGTGACCGTGAACGGTCCATTCAGGTAGATGTACTCGACCATCTCGTCGCTCTCATGCGGTGCAGCATTCGTCCCTGCTACTGTGACCGCGCGCAGATGCTTGGTCTTGGCCGCGAATGTGTCGGCGTTCTGGTACATGCCGTGCAGACACAGCAGCCGCAGCTTGCACGCCTTGTGCTTGATCATCGCTGCCTCCAACAATAGCCCGCGAAGAGCTCTGAAGCACAGACGCGGGGAGAACTCGCGCTCCCAGTCGCACGTGCGTACCGTACGGAGGTGAGGAGGTGAGGAGGTGACGCAGGCGCTTGTCACGCTTCTGAGGACGAACGTCGGGTGCTGATAGGGCGTGTTGGCGTGTAAGCAGCAAGCGGATGATGCACGTTATGCAGGGACAAAGGGACCGACACCGCGGTCCTGCTGAACCGTCTTATGATAAGTAAGTATATCGGAAACAGGCGAAAAAAATGAAATGCAGGATTAATGTGGTAAAAAAATCGTGGGAATCATATCCCTCAAGTTATCTCTTATGGCTGTGGGCTTGTCCACTCATTACTGTGGAAGTGGAGCCTAAGGGGCAGGATTCGGCGGAGCCGGTCTACAGATCAGGGTCTTTGAGGCTGCCTTCTGACGATTGCAATAGCAGTGGATCTCTTGCGTTTATTTGATGAAGAGAAGGTGGAAGCGGTTACTTTCCGCAACTCAAGTGCCGTTGCGGCTTTTCAGGGATCCTGCGTCCTGCTTGACACTTTTTCGCTTTAGAGAGAAATCACACAAGATACTTTCGTGGCGAAGATGTCGGCGCTGCGAAACATGGAGACGACACATAAGAGCACCGTGAGTACCATTTGTTGTGCCCCAATCCCCATTGTGCAACGATCAGAGAGATGACTCACGTGGCAACGTTGTGCTAAAAGACGGTGCTCCGCTGCAAAGTCGCGGTTGTCGGCGACGCAACAGTCGGGAAAACAGCGCTGCTGCAGGTTCTCAAGAGCAGTGGGCACGAGTACCCAAAGAACTACGTCATGGTATGCATCCAGCATCAAAGCTCATAAAGTGCATTTTAGTATTGCAGAGCTTCTGAGTTTTCTGTGGGTTTTCGTAGACTTCGGGCGTGGAGCTGTGCGTCAAGAGCATCCCGATCCCGGAGACGAACGTCGTGGTGGAGTTGTATCTTTTCGACTGCGCCGGCCAGAGCATCTTCAACCAGTTGGAATTTGGCACTTCACACGTAAGTTTTTCTCGTCGTTTGTCTTCTGTTTCTGCAATGGGCTGAGCTCAGCATGGTTGGTGGCGATGGCAGTACAAAGGTGCCTCGATAGCGGTCGTGGTCTTTGACGTGAACAGCAAAGAATCGTACAGATCGTGCTCGAAATGGTACCAGGACGTCAAGGATGCCTCCTCAACGCACAACATCCCAGGTAAATAAAACACGTTCACTATTACTCAAAATCACGATGACTTACTTCACTGGACTCATGGGGATCTTGGAATCTTCCGCAGGCATTCTCGTTGCAAACAAGACCGATTTACGCGAAAACAACCGCGACGCGATCTCCACGAAAGACGCCGAGGAATTTGCCGAACGGAACGAGTTCAAGTACTTTGAGACTTCGGCTGTAGGTTGACTTGCTTTGCTTTCCTTAAGATTGGCGGATTTGTCACTGTGTGCCTCATTGTGTGTTGTTGCTTTGCATTTGTTCGCAGCAACAAAATACGGGCATCGAGGCGCCGTTCACGTACATCGCAGAGTGGTTTTACAAGAAATACCGGCACGCAGCACAACGTGCTTGATCCAAATTACCACGGACTGGAGAATGAACAAGTATGGCACCACTCTTGACACAGCAAGGGACAGATAAATAGCGCCAGACGCACTGGTGTAGCCTTCGCGCGACTTGGTGATATAGAGGACTAATAAAGTGGGCAATGCTCTTGGAAACGTGGTCACACGTGTTGCTCTGCCACCCATTGTTTCTCCGGCTCACGACGAAGTGAAGGTGGTGGAATCGTGGCTGCCTCCCGCTTTTGCGTTCTGCGATAGCACCATAGGGCGACGAGAACCCAGGCATACTGCAACACGTGCATTGGGCTCAGAGGCATTTTCAGTTCGTCGCAATTCACGCCATTCGCGCACTCGAGCTCGACTGCAGGTGCGTGGTACCTCGTGTAACCAAAGTACACCTAATTGCAAAAGGCCACATCAAACAACCGCACTTAGTATTCATGCTCAGCGTCCAACAGCTACCCTCTACTTTAGAAGGATGTACCTGGGAAGCTACGCAGAGAAGCGACATTGACTCCGTGACGAAAAGCACTTTGCGGATGCGATCGGCCGGTCGAAGCGGCCTCCGCTTCACTTCTTCGAGCACAGCCTGCGATTCCTCGCTGTTGTAGTCGATACTTCGGCACGTGTCGATCATGCGCGAGTCGAACAGGACGCGTGGATTGTTCATGGTGACAGTGTCGATCGACTCGAGTCGGCGAATCACTCGGATCCCGTAAATCGTGAAGCCCGTGCTGACGGCGCAAAGAAATCCAGCCGAGACGTACAGCTGAATCGTAGATCGGACGCCGCCGAAGCCTTTCTTGCTGATCGAACTGATGTCGCACGCCATGTAGAACGCCCAGATGAGGCAGATTGCCGCTCGCTCGCAGACGACCACTGACTTGGGCTTCGTCACGGCGCCATGCTGCGTAAGCGAGATGTAGAAGCTCAGCGACTTGATGCTGCAATATAATATAATCAATGGCACGGTGGTCAGTTCAGCAAATCCATGGCACGTATAGTTTAAATGAGCAGCTTCACGTACTAGATGGTGTACAGCGTCGCCGTGCACGAGTCGGTGAGGAAATGGCTGATGGGCCGGGGCGTGTAATGGCCGTAGCTCATCGGGTCGACACCGCGCACGAGGATCGTGAACGATGCGTACATACACAGCAGGAAGATCTGCTGCTGCAACTTGGCGCCATTGCGGCGCACGGCCTGGATGTACTTGAACGCACACACAGCCATGGCCAGCAGCCCCATGACGCAGTACACGATCTGGAGGAGGATGTACTGGTTGTGACAAAACGAAGACAGCGTGTGCACGCAGCCCTCAGCTGTCTGCGCGAGTCCATAGTCGCAGGTCGCGTCCGTGACGTTCAGCATCCTCAGCAGTAGTTAGCACTCAGCCAGAATGCGGTGGGGTTGCTGGAAAGATGCGTGCGGAGACGCCAAATGGAACACGAGAAGCGCGGTGCGCCTGAATGGACTGATTGCTTGTGGAGGACGGCGAGACAGTCATGCAGAAGGGTAGGACGCTGGTGGGGGCACGACGATAGCTGCATAGAGGATAGAGAGAGCGCGCAGCAGAATAAACAAGGCAACGTCCATGTGGTTTTCGCGTGCTCTGGTTGCGAGCTTGGAGCTATTGATGCCCACTGTGGTCAGCTGCTGGAAAACAACTGATCTCTTCGGTTTCATCCAATCACCATCGAATATGTGGAGTTATATCCAATCAAGTTGAAGAGTCAGACTTGAACTGAATTATTTGGGAGTCCAGCTGGAAAAGTGGCCTATCCTTTCTATACCAATGCGCGCATCATCAAGCTTACATGAAAACATCCTTCTTCGCCGCACGCAACCTCAAAATCGCCACGGAGAAGCTCAAGTGTGTACACCTTTGATAGGAAAACGACCTACCAGCGTTGAAATTGCTGTCATTTTCCCCCAACCTGATGTCTAGAAGATGCCAAAATTCGGCCCAAATGGCATGTATCCACCGAGAGGCCACATGGTCTGCAGCGTAAAGTCTGATCAGCGTTTGGTATAAAAGTGGATTGACACCTGGGATTTGCAGTTCTACTACGGACTCATCTGTTTCAAACACTTCCACGAGCGTATTCAGTATCCTATTATATAGGTTGCAGTACAATATCCGCACATGCACCTCACGGCATGAGGCTCATGCACAATAAGCACGTCTAATATCCTGGAGTGATGGCAAAATGTCCAGAAGTGGATGCCAACCTGGGCTCATTCCATTACAAGGCTTCTGCGCGCCACAACGCCATCGATAATCACGCAAAGGACTTCATTTTTTATAGTAAACATCAAGCGACAGGGCTTTCTCGCGTAGAGCTACTCCTGCTATTCTGTGGAGCGAAAGCGCAGTTTTTGGTTCATGACCGCGGACTGGCCTTGCTGCGATTCGTCTTTCACTCTTAGAACCGTGCAACTGAGGACGGTCTAAAGCTTTGTGAGGCGCATGTTACGCCATTTCTACTCGACGCATAATAAACAATACTTGACGACTGGACTTGGTCCTTTTCGCTCATATATGACTGACTTTATACGCGTTCATCAGCCGCGGGCTTTTGTTTGTGGATCTTCCGGTAGCACCACATCGCGACCAATATCCAGAAGAACTGGAAGATATGCAGGAGACTGACATTGGTTTTCACCTTTTCACAGTCTCTACCGTTCGCGCACTCCAACTCAATGTCGTACTTGGCCTCATTTCTCTCCATGGCGAAAAACACCTATGATATACACGCAGATCAGCGGCAAGGTCAGTGTTGCCTCAATAGATATGGCATCAATAGTCCGTGGCCAGTAATCCTTGCCGTACCTGTGCACCAATGCACAAGAGTGCCATGATCTCCGTCGTAAACAGGATTTTTCGAATGCGGTCGGCAGGCTTCAGCGGTCGTCGCTTGACTTCGTCGAGGATCGCACGTGGATCCTCCACGCTGTAGTCGACTGTGCGGCATGAGTCACTCCCCGAGTGGTCTTCATCCAGATGCCGGTCTCGATGCGTGTTCATTGCCTCCATGTACTCCAAGTTTCGGATGAGCTGGAAGCCATACATGAGGAACCCGGTGCTGATAATAGCGAGGAATCCCGCCGAGACGAGCAATTGGACCCGGCTCGAGACACCACCAAAGCCGTGGTCGCTGAACGTCGACATCGCAGTGCCCACGTAGAACAACCAGACTGCACCGATCGACACGCGCTCAAAAATCTCAAGCGATCTCGCTTTCCGGATATCGCCAAAATGCGACACAGAGACGTAGAAGCAAAGCGACATGATGCTGCATCATGAGCAACGCATAATGGCGAACAGTTAGCCCTCCCCCCAGAGCAGTATAACGTTTAAATTCATCCTCAACATGCACACCTACTAGATCGTGTAGAGCGTCGCCGTACAGGAGTTGATAAAGAAATGACTCAGCGGTCTCGGCGTGAAGTGGCCGTAGCTTCCTGGGTCGACGCCGCGCGCCATGATGGTCAGCGACGCGTACATGCACAGCATGAAGATTCGACGTTGCAGGATACCGCCATTGTTGCGCATGGCCTCCACAAACTTGTATCCACACACGAGCCATGCCAGAAACCCTGCGATGCAGTAGATGGCCTGAGCGACTCGGTACCGGCCTTCATGGAACGACGCCAGCGTGCGCACGCAACCTTCCGCCGTGAGCGCGACTCCGTACGAGCACGTCGTGTTGGTCCACGTCGACATGCCGATGCTTAGCGCCATGGCTGTCTGCGCTGGTCAATGAAGGTGGTACAGCGTGAAAGCGCAAATAAAACGTGAAAGCGGCCACGTTGCAGCCCATTTCGCGCCTGCAGCGTTGGATGCGTGGGCTCTTGGCAGCATCTTTGCCCCGCAGCTTTTCGGGCATTTTCAGAACCAGCTGGATGGGATGTGTGTCAATACAGAAACGCTGCGTGCGACTGCTTTTGGGCCACTCGATTGCATTTAGGATGATTTTCAACGAATCAGAGAGCGAATGCCGAAACGACCGATCTTAGATAAAGCTCCATCGCCTGTCTATTACTCACGTCCCACTTGTTCAATATTAACAAAAATATGCCTTCGTGCATATATATCCTGTTAAAACCAATGCATAGTACTACATTGTGCGAGAAAGGGTTTACATCTCTTACTGCTATTGCGGTAGCGACTACCACTTTTTAAACGGATATGCTGCAAAATTGTATATTGATACCCAATCTGATAATGCCCGAAAGCCTCCTGTGACTGAGGAAGTTCCTTGGGTGCAGTCAGTGCTGTTGGCGGACCATGTCGTTCGTCGTCAGGTTGAAGCTCGTTCATGCCTCCACTGGAACGGAGCGAACCACACGCACGGACAAACTGACTTCGCATTCGAGGGACAAACTACCAAGAGGTCCCTCCCACAGCTGTAGTTCGGGCACGGTCAGTGGGCCTCGGCAGCACGAAACTCCGATTTGCTCTTGTCCGGCTCACTCGCAACCTTCCCGCCCACTCACCGCTGGTCGGCAGAGATGTCGAGTTGCCTGCAAAACCCCTTCGAGACATTATTACTTCACTACCACTCCAGCCTTTGCTGTACCCCCAGGAAGCGCTCGGTGCCAATGGAGGCGTCTGTAGAAATGCCGTCAGTCTCCGATATCGAGATGCCAGGCTTGAGATCGAGCAACGCGAGAATTGGACGCTGTAGTAGACACCGAAAGCTCCTTCCGTCCATTCCATGATGCGGCAAGAATCAGCAGATGATTTCTCACACGCAACGAGTCAACGCGAGGGATACTACGTGCTGCAGTCCAAACGTACACGCTCTCCGTCTTGTGACACGTGTTGTCAGTAGCAGTTGTTGTAGTTTGCATTTTCACGCAGCACGTGTCATCGCGCATCGTTGCACATGTGCTGTGCGTTACGTGGTGCATTACATTCCTACGGTGCAGTAGCTTTCTCTGCGATGCGACTCCTACATCTGCCGTTGACGGCGCTGTCAAGCGCATGCGTCAGTCATGATGCAATTGTACGCACCAGAATTGCTCCACCGAGAACTGTAACTATTAACGTGACTGCTCCCCCGAGAGAGATGCGGGGGAGGGGTGATAGCTCAACGCATAATCTACCAGATCTCAGCTATAAAGCGCGTAGTTTTCTCGTTCTGATCATCACAGTTGACAAGGCTTGTTGATACTATTTGGGACGATGAAAATACTATTAGTTTACTCTATATGCCTACATGGCCTTCAGACCTCGACCCCTTTCCAATCCGAGTCGCTTGGTTTCCACTCCGAATCCATACTTGGGTTCCACTCCGAACCACTACTTGGTTTCCACGCAAACTCGGATTGCGACGACGAAAAGTCTGAATTCCGAGCTCGCTTCTGAATTGTGCGGTAGCACCACAGAGCGATCAGAACCCACACATACTGGAAGACGTGCAGGAGGTCAATCTTTGAGATAAGCTGGTCACAGTTTTCACCGTTTGCACACTCCAATGCAATAGTAGATGACGACTCACTGTTATCTAGCGCCACAACGACCTGTGCGAGTACGCAGACAAGCGCCGCGCTTTGAGTCGCGATCAAGATATTCCGAATGCGTCTGGACGGTCTCTGCGGTCTTCGCTTCTCCTCCTCAAAGCTAGTCCGAGAATCCTCGTGATTGAAGTCCACGGTACGACAGGAACCATCTAAAGACGGCTTTTCCAACTGCTGATTGCGGTAGCTGTTCATCGCCTCCATGTATTCCAATTGTCGGACAACCTGAACACCGTAGACCGTGAACCCGAAGCTGATGACAGCCAAGAAGCCTGCGCCAATGAAAAGCCGGATCTGTCGGTCGATTCCGCCGAATCCTTTGTCCCTCGTCATCGTCATCGCGCTCGCCACGTAGAACACCCAGATCACGGAAAGCGCAACTCGCTCAAACCAGACACGTGAATTCCCAACCCCAACCTGGTTAACTTGCGCAACAGTGACGTAGAAGAACAGCGACTTGATGCTGTGAAACAAGCCAAGAAAAACGATACAAAAGAGGTTAGTTTCAGGGGCAAGAAAAACACAAGCAATCACCAAAGTTCAGCATCAGATTGACGCGCAAATTTACTAGATGGTGTACAGCGTCGCATTGCAGGAATCGGTGAAAAACTGGTTCAGTGCTCGTGGCACGAAATGGCCGTAGCTACCAGGGTCAATGCCGCGCAGCATGATCGTCAGCGACGCAAACCCACACAGCACGAAAATGTAGCGCTGGAGCTTCCCGCCATCGTGGCGCACGGCCATGACGTATTTGTATGCGCAGAACGTCAATGCAAGGAATCCCGCGACAAGGTAGACGATCTGGGAGATTTCATACTGGTTCCGGCAAAACGACGACAGTGTGCGCACGCAGCCTTCAGTTGTCTGCGCGAGCCCGAACTCGCAAGTGTCGTCATCGATGAAAGTCGTCATTTCGATACGAATTCGCAGGCAAAATTGTGTCACTGGTTCACTTGAGCGCTGCACCGAAAGTACGAGAATGCTACGCTTGCGTTCGTTCGTTTGGCGGGTGCCACGATCCCCTGCTACCACAGCTTGATGCGAGTAAACACGACTCCAAGATGCTCATCGTTTTTTGCGAGCATCTGCAGTCACGCCAGCTGGTCAAGAGGTACAGTATCTTGCATGTCATTGCCGGGCCACGGCATTCCTCCCGAGTGTTTTAGCCGGGGACAGCCCAATATTCGCTCGTTGACACTGGACCTTCGGCAGCGTGTGCGATTGATTAGCGATATTATCGTTGGACAAAGAAGCTATCCATTTTCTCATTTCTCCACCGAATATGCGAACGAATTCCATACGGTCTGGTTATTAACAGTGTGGTTGTAGAAAACGCGAAAGGACTTGCAATGGATCCAAAGCAAGTGAGACCGTAGCGTACATTTTGCCAAAAACATATTTACGGACCCTGTCAGAATTGTAAGAACAAAAAGTATCGCAGTGCAACAGTATTGGAACGATAGCACATTTACACGTGTTGCTCACAGAACAGCGCTGAATGGGAGCGCGCGGTCCCTTCTGCAGTGGTGACGGCGGCTTGTCTTTGTGAGTAACTCGTTGTTTGCGTTCACAGTGCTCAGATAGCAAATTCAGCTTTGCAAACAGGCATATATGAGGATCACAGATGGATGGATAGACTCATCTCAGTGCAGTCAGAACCACTTGTAGGCCGTGACTTAAGTGACTATGGTAGTATACACGAGGTCCTGGTCTGCGTTACCGAGTGAAAGGATACACTTGCAAATGATTCGATTCTTGTCCACGCATGGCACTACAGTACTACACAATTGGCCCTGGGGTCTAACAAAACTACATGTGATTTCTGGGGTTGCGTAACAGTGTGGGCAAGTGGTCTCCTATCATACACAGCGATAAAAAGGCCCTTTTTCATCGCAATCATTACGTGCATATGCTGCGTGGCTCCCGTGACAAGGGCTGCATCTGAGGTCCGCTTGCGTGAAAAGGGATGATCAAGAGACATCGCTTCTTGTTTCTATGTCAGACTGACTGTAAATCCGAGTGGCTAAAGTCCCTCAAAGCTCGTTTGTGTTGGGAGCAGCAGCACGTAACGCATTGCGGATCTGTTTCTCACATCGGAGCTGGACTCGGTCTTGTCATCCCTAAGCGTGCAGTAGAAGTTGATCTAAAGTTTGTCCCAACTTCATGAGATTCGATCACCTGAATGTGTTTTTCTCGAGTTTCGAGTCGTGCATAGTTTTTTGCTTTGTGCATGGGCTTTGACCATGTTGTTTTTCACAAGTCGCATATTGCCTAACTTTGCCTGCCAAAGCCCAATTTAACAAGTTCAATGAACTGCCTACCTTGTTAAAAGGGAATAAAATAGGGAATGTAAAAAATATACACCAGAATAAATCAAAAATAAAAAATATACAAAAAGATTTGAGAATACAAAAAATATACAAAATATACAAAATGATGCGAAAATACAACAAATGTACAAAAAGATCCAAAAATACAGAAAATATACAAAAAGATTTGAATATAAAACAGATATACCAACCACGTATACTATACGGCAAAATATACACATTGTCCAGATATCATTAAACCAGCATCACGTAGGCTTAGACAAACGTGAATCTTAATCAATGTGTACATATACAGTATATTTTTCTGTGTTTTTGACGAGGAAAATTCAGTCTAGGATGAAAAACCTCAAACATGCACTATGTAATGGACAAACAAACTCAACCAAGTGAGCTAACCAGGGCAAGTCTTACAGTTGTGGCCAGTTTGCTTGCAAATTTCACATCTTCGAATATGTCGACTCTCCAGAATCTCGGTAGCTTGTTGGGATAAAATCCTCTTCTTCTTTGGCCGTCCTCTCTTCTTTGAAATAGATGGAGACATACACGCACCACTCGTTAGTGACTATTTCAAGACAAGCGGTAAAATGGCATTTTCTGATAGCTCAGAGTAAGCGTCTACAAATGCCGATGTCTTCCAGGAATCATGAAAATACGCTGTCATATCAGGAAGCTTGTCCATATACTTCAGAGCTAGAAGAGCATGAACACACGGTGCATTGACATCTTCGAAGTATTCCCACGAACATCGCACAGTTTTATCACAAAACTGAACTGCAAACTTCACTGGAATACTCCCAATTCCTGGCCGGCTTGTGACAATGTGTAATGGGACGCTGTTCACAACAGTTCCCAATACACGGCACACACGCTTGTGCAACGAGGAAGCGATCTCCCGACTTGGAGGGAGAGAAGACGACTTGAGGACTTGGAGGTAAAATTGCAACTGAATTAAAATGTGGTTATGGTTCCTGACACTACATATGAAACACCACTAGAGATCCTAGAGGTTTTACAACTAAAACCTACACATGCAGAAATAAAACCTATGAATCTGATATATAAAACCTTGGGTACACTGAGGTTGAACCCAGGGGATCTGCTGGGAACTTGAACTTGAAGTACCGCAGAGATTCCCTGCAAAGTGATTGGCTCCCGCCACTCACTTCAGAGGATAGAGACACGTCGGTCTCGTCACCAGTGTAGATTCCCAAGTCGGAACCATCACTCTGTACTTGATTAGTACATGGATACTTGTGACATCATCAGATGACGTCACACGTGCATGTGGGATCTGTTGTACCGTAATCCCTTTGTTATTTGCTACCACAATGCACGCTGAAGGTGGTGTGTCCAACACTAAAGTAGGGCACAGCCGCACCTTCATGTAATGGCTAGGTATAGCCCATTACATCATCCCCTCCTTAAAGTCAAAAGTACCTTGCGTACTTTTGCAGACCTTTCGGAGCAGTTCACTTCCCAATTGGCAATGAAGCGACCAAGTGACCAAGTGAACCGAGAAGAACTTCCGTCGTCCAAGCGACAGCGGACTGCTCCAGAACTCTTCGACATCTTACCCATTCTGAAGAAGAAGGGGGATGTAGAGTTTTACAAGGAGCGGTTCTTCAATTGGCGTCGGGTCAACAATCGTGATGACCCGGACCAACCTATCGCGGCCCAGAGAGACTCATGGCGAACGTTTGTTCGTCTTGAGAACGAGAACAAGATGGAGCGTCTTCTTCGTCGTGGCAATGCTCATGCCCAAAGAAGAACTCCCGCTGACGACAGAGTGAACCTCAGCTCTGGTCGTCGTAGTGCCGCCCCTGGCGACGCTACAAGCGGTTCTCGTAGCTGCGGACCACGTCAGGAACATCAGACTCCAATGTCTGACGAGGTTCCCACGTGTCCGAGCTCGGTGGGTATCCACGCCACCGAACTCTGTAGAAGCGCTGATGGTTCAACCGCTTCTTTCCATGACGACGAGTCGGTCGATCTTCATGATCAACAATCGACTCAACCACCCAGCGATGCTCTCCCTGAGAGTCTAACAGCGGGGGTGGGGCTGAACGCCAAAACGATCGAGCGACTCTGGAAGTGGAAGAGTGCTCATCGCGCTCAGATCGAGGCATTGGAAGTTCGCGACGCGATTCTTTCTGATCGGTGCGAAAGCCTCGAGGACCAAGTGAGGGAGCAAGAGTCGCGGATCGACTCGCTGTCCGATGGCCCCGCCCAGTATCTGGCTTTGGAGTCCCGTTTCGAGCAACGGTTCGAGCAAGTCCAGGGCGAACTTGAGCGACTCCAAAAGGCTGAGAAGGCCCGTGAGGTATATCACGAACGTCTACTGCGCTCTGTGGAAGAGGCAGGGACGGCTCTTGAGGTACTTCGGACGGAGTACCATTCTCGCCTTCTCTTGCTGGAAGTTGTGAAGGAGGAGTCCTTCGATGTGCTTCAGCGCCTTTATGCCGAGAAGAATCTCCAGAGCGATGAGCTGTTTGCTCTTCGCAATCAAGTGGAGAAACTTCATGATCAGTTTGATCATTTGCCAAAGGCTCAGTAGGATCTGCAGATCCACTCGGAAGGTAAGGCTTTAGTCTACCCACATAAAATGTAGGATGTAGACGCATGCGTGTAGGTATGTCTAGTGTGTAGGCATCATCATTGCATTTAACTACCCTGAACGGTCCAATATATCTTGGCAAAAGTTTCGAACTTCCCAAGTTGGACACTGCATGTTCAGGCAGATTAGCCGTACTAAGCAATACAAGATCGTTGACCTTATATACTTGCTTGTTCTTCCTTCCACTCTTATCTGCTTGTTCCTTTTGCAGATCCTGAGCTTTTGCAATTGCGTCTCGAACAAACCTTACAATGGCTTGTCTTCTCACAATAAAGTCGTCGACTTGCTGTGCCTCACGACTTGTCATGTCGTTTAGAGGTTTCATCGAGTCGAAATTGGCTTTCAACTCGGCAACAGCATTCAGGTCAGTGACTGACTGCGGCTTATTTCCAAGAGCCGTAGTCCCTCCCCCACTCAAGGTAGAGACCTCACCCATTATGGAAGCAGGCACTCGGGGATGAATGCCGTAGTTCACATAAAATGGAGAGTGACCTGTCGAGACATGCGTGGAGTTGTTCAACGCAAACTCAGCGAGAGGGAGAAACTCGCTCCACTCTCCGAAAGATGTTGCATAGCTGCGCAATACATCTTCCAGGACACGATTCACTCGTTCAGTTTGACCATCCGTTTCCGGGTGTGCTGCTGTTGACATGGACAACTTGGTGTCCAGAAGTCTGAACAGTGCACGCCAAAACTTGGATGTGAAACGAGTGTCACGGTCAGACACGATCTCGACTGGTAGGCCATGTAGACGGAAAACAACGTCTACAAAGACCTTGGCCGTCATTTCGGCTGAGATCTTGTCCGAAACCGGTGCAAGATGGACCATCTTACTGAATTGGTCCACAAACACAAGGATGCCATTGCGTCCGTGTTTGTCACGAGGAAGTCCGAATATGAAATCCATACTCACAGACTTCCAACTGTCCGATGGGACAGCCAATGAACGAAGTGGGGCTTGCGTGGAGCCAGATGGCTTCACACGCTGGCAGATCTCGCAAGTTCTCACATACTTGCGAACCCACTTGTACATGTGTGGCCAGTAATAATCCCGGGAAAGACTGAGAAACGTTTTCTCACGTCCGAGATGGCCACCCGAAGGACTGTCATGGTACTCATACAAGAGTCGATGACGTAAACCTTCATCGTTGGGAACAACAACTCGTGCTGTATCCTCAACTTCCACCGCATAATACAACAACCCATTGTGTACTCGGAAGCGGTGAACGCGCGATCTTGTTCTAGCAGGCAAGCTCTGCAGTGCCTTGTCAGAAGGGTCTTTGAAGTACTTCAACAAGTCCTGACAAGTTTCGTCAGACTTGTACCCTTCGACAATCTCTTCTCGCACTGTCGTCGTAGCTTGAACTGCGGCCGCTTGAACATCTTCGCAAAGTCGACATTCTTCGTCCATATTTTCACTCTTGGACTTTGGATCGTAATCCGGACGTCTTGATAATGCGTCGGCTAAGATGTTCGTTTTGCCTGGCTTGTAGTGTACAACAAAGTTGTACTCCGCAAAGAAGGAGAACCATCTCGCCATTCTTTGCGACAAGTGAGGAGTCTTTACTGCTGTCCGCAGCGACGCATGATCTGTGTAGATCGCAAAGCGCTCTTCGCCAAGCAGATAGACACGGAACTTGACAAGAGCATACTTCATTGCCAGTAGCTCCTTGTCGTGAACTGGATAGTTCCGTTCTGCGGGTCTGAGTTGCCGTGATTGATACGAAACAACTCGCTCTCGACCCTCATCATCGTGTTGCATCAATGCGCAACCGATGGCATAATCGCTCGCATCACAGACGACGTGGAACGGCTTGTCGTGATTCGGTAGAGCCAACACAGGAGCTTCACGAAGACTCCTCTTGACTTCTTCGAACGCCGTTTGATGGTCTTTCGACCACTTCCACTCAACGTCTTTCTTCAAGAGCTGTGTGAGGGGTTGCACCAACGCTGCATAATTGCGCGTGTACTTGTGCAAATAGTTGGCCAGACCCAACCATTGGCGTAGCTGTTTTACGTTCTGAGGCACAGGCCAATCGTCAATAGCTTTGACCTTCTCCGGATCAACTCGAACACCGTTCTTGCCCACAAAACATCCGAGAACAGGGATCTCGGGGGCGAAGAACATGCACTTCTTCAAGTTTGCGTAAAGTTTGTTTTCACGCATGACCTGGAAAACTTGACGAAGATGATCAAGATGAACATCGACATCAGATCTCCCATTTGTGGCCTTACTATGAACGAAGATATCGTCGAAGTAACTCGGTGCAAATGTTCGTAAAGGACGAAGAACGTTCGTGACCATTCGATTGAAGGTCGCGGGTGCATTCTTCAGTCCCTGTGGCATCACTAACCATTCCCACAGCATACCGCTAGGGGTACTCACTGCAGTTAGTGGGACATCGTCTTTGCGCATTCGAATCTGATAGAATCCATCTTTCAGATCGATAGTACTAAAGACGGTGCTGCCAACCATCCCATCAAGGATCATATCCTTGCGTGGAACCGGAGTCTGAGCAGGAATAGTCGCGTCGTTCAGCTTGTTGAAAGCGTGAACAATGCGCCATCCGCCAGTCGCCTTCTTCACACAAAAAGTGGGGCTACAATGTGGAGACTTGCTCTCCCGCACATGCCCAGCCTTCGCGCGTTGCGCAAAGAACTCGTCAATTGCCTCGACTTGTTCCTTTGGCAACGGCCACTGTCGTGTGATACAGTACTTCGTGCCAGGAAGTACGTCAATCTCGTGACGAATGCCTCTATCAAATGGCAGTTCGTCCGGCACCTTGTCTGGGAAAATGTCTTCAAATTCCCTGGCAAGTGCATACACGGGGTTCATCTTGAGAGCATCCCACGACTGCTCCTCGAACCTTTCCTTCCGTGTCTTTTCATCGAGCACTTCGGCTTCCGTTGCTGATACCGTGCCGATGTCCTCTGCATCGTCAACATCGACGATCATGCAGATCTGCGAGATTTCGCCTCTCGTTAGGCTACGCTTCAGCGTCTTCTTGCTCATCCATGGCAAGGAAATCAATTCTTCGACTGAACTTGGGGGATTTTCAATCTTCATGTGATGGATTACATCGACGTCACCATCTTCGTTCGAAACCAGAACGTTCACAAACTCGCTTGAAATGTCTTGTGCTTGGACACTTCCTTCGTCATCTTGACTTGTACCTTGATCAGGGGCACTCAAAATTCTTGGCGGAACACTCTTCTTGCTGGTCTTCTTCTTCTTGTCTTGGGATGGGTCTCTGCCTCTTTTCCCGTCGTTCTTCACACTACCATCGCACGCAACTCTGTCGTCGATGGCAAAGGAGACAGTCTTTTTATGGCGCCTGACTGCTCCACCTCCGTTCGTCTTCTTCAAAATGGGTGCCGCTTGTGAGCATGGGGGGCCATCGCACACCGCAATATCACAAGGGCCATCTGGGACTTCTTCCACAGATGTGTAAACCCATACCACTTCATCCGTTGTCATGCAGCTCAAGTCGGCGATGCACGACTTGTCAACGGAGATCTTCATCTTCATCCAGTCAATGCTAGGTTGGTAACGCTTCAACCATGGCATGCCCAGGATGATATCAAACTTGTCATCGAGGTCGAGTAAAATGAACTCGTCTTCACCTCGGAAATCTTCATACTTCATTGCCAAGCGAACAACTCGCTTTGGCATCTTCACAGTTGACCCGTTGGCCAACCGAACAATCATCATCTTCTCTTCATTCGCAACAGGCACAGAGATGTTGTGCCTGGTGATCACTTCATTTCGAACAAAGTTGTTCGACGCACCAGTGTCAACTAAAGCACGTAGAGGCGTTGCAATACCGTCTACATGAACTTTGAGAACGATCAAACTTGACGTTTGACTGACACTGCTCTCACTCGTGGAAACTGCATGTGCATCATGCACATTGGGGCCAGAGTCCTGTGTTTCCACAACATCCACAGTCCTCTTCTCGAGCCCAGTAGGAGGCCCCGCCCCTACTGGTCGTTCCCGTTTTTTGACCTTTGGGAACGATCGAACCGACGACCATTACTACGGCCGTAGTTGTTCGAGCGCGAGCCCTGTGCCGTTTGCCGATCAGGCAAAGACACTTTGCAGTTTCGAGCGAAGTGGCCCGACTTCCCACAACGGAAGCACTTTCCATCGTTGTGAGGACGTTCATTTCCAGGAGTGGAAATGTACGAGATGTCCATTGGCTCTGGACCATCATGAACGACGTTCGATTGCCTTGGTGGTCTTGACGGAAAACCTTGGAACTTGGCTTGTTTGATGCTAAACTCTTCTTGCATCGCACGGCTGATGGCTTCTTCAAGGGTCTTTGGGTACTCACGGAACAATTGGTTCCGGATTGGACCGTCGTTCAGACCCGTCATGAACGTCACAACTTGCGTTGGGGCGTCAATCGGCTCGTCCACAATGCTCGAGACCAGATAACGAGCTCGCTGAGCATATGAGTGTAGATCGAAACGACCTTGGCGAAGCTTGAGAAACTCGGCGCGTGCACGGAACTCACTCTGCGGTGGTTCAAACGCCATCTTGAGTTCTGCCTTGAAATTGTCGTAGCTATAGAAGCAGTTTGGATCGGCCAAACGCTTCCCATAAGCCCAGCTCTTCGCACGACCCGCAAGGTTGGACATTGCGAGCAACACTTGCTGCGAGGGGTCACGGAGTTGTCTTGCAGACATTGCTGCATCCAACTCAACGAACCATCTCGAAAGAGGCTCGTTCTCTCCGCCGCGATACGGAGACACGTTCAGCTTCAGAGGCGCCGTCTTGAAGGACGAAACAGGGGTTGCGACCTGCTTTCGAGATTCAACAATCTCGTGGTGCATGAAACTGACCGCAGCGCTCTTTTGGTCTTCAGGAGATGCCGATCGAAGCAGGCTGACCACAGCAGCCTCCCCGATGACATCTCTCATCCGCTCCAGCGCTGACCACTCATGAGAAGACAAATGAGGAAAATACTCATTCGTCAACTCGACAGTTTGCGGTACTGCTGAACCGAGTGGCACATCAACTCCTTCCATGTTCCCGGACATGGGTAAGAGTAGGTCTTGAACAGGAATGCGCGACGTGCTTAAAGCCGCGTCGTCAAACCTTTCACTTCACTGGGTCGTTGGAAGGACCGCTCGAAGTGCTACCAGGTGTAATGGGACGCTGTTCACAACAGTTCCCAATACACGGCACACACGCTTGTGCAACGAGGAAGCGATCTCCCGACTTGGAGGGAGAGAAGACGACTTGAGGACTTGGAGGTAAAATTGCAACTGAATTAAAATGTGGTTATGGTTCCTGACACTACATATGAAACACCACTAGAGATCCTAGAGGTTTTACAACTAAAACCTACACATGCAGAAATAAAACCTATGAATCTGATATATAAAACCTTGGGTACACTGAGGTTGAACCCAGGGGATCTGCTGGGAACTTGAACTTGAAGTACCGCAGAGATTCCCTGCAAAGTGATTGGCTCCCGCCACTCACTTCAGAGGATAGAGACACGTCGGTCTCGTCACCAGTGTAGATTCCCAAGTCGGAACCATCACTCTGTACTTGATTAGTACATGGATACTTGTGACATCATCAGATGACGTCACACGTGCATGTGGGATCTGTTGTACCGTAATCCCTTTGTTATTTGCTACCACAATGCACGCTGAAGGTGGTGTGTCCAACACTAAAGTAGGGCACAGCCGCACCTTCATGTAATGGCTAGGTATAGCCCATTACACAATGTAACTTGACGTGGAGCTTGCATAAGTTTCACCATATCCAGCGTTTGCCAGTGTTTTATCGACCTTGCGGGATACATGTGGAGTTAACTCTCCCCCACTCTTTGACTTTGTTTGCTTTCTCCGTCCATTTGCGGGTCACGTAATACTCAATTTCCATCAAGCAACCAATGATAGGAAGACTGCAAATACCTTTCAGTGCACTGTTAACAGCCTTAACATTGCTGGATGCCAGTATGTTGTATCGAGGACGTGGTGAAAAAGCCGTTGACCATTTTTCAGGGCCAACCTCTTGTAGCCAATCAAGCGCTCTTGTCCGCGTTGATGAGGTTCGCTTTCACCTTCTTGTACGCCAACTTTGTACGCGATCGTGCCAATACCCATGCTATGTTCTTTAATTGCTTGGACTTGAATTTTTTGTTAAAGTTGTCCATCAGGTGTCGAAAGCAATAAAAGTGAGGGACATCAGGTGCAGTTGTCATTATAGTTCGTATTAATCCCTTCTTCCGATCCGAAATCACAAACGCTGAAGCAGGTTGGAGGAGAGAGAGCACATACTCCAAAAACCACGTCCAATTGTCTTCGTTCTCCGCTGAGACAACGCCGACTCCAACGATTTGGACCTCGTTATTCCCATTGCGAAACCACACTACAAGTAAAACTCCACCAATGGAAGTCTTGAGGAAAGTTCCGTCCACTGGAATGCCTCGCTCAAAGTATGGCCGATAGGCTTACATTCCTTCGCGGAATACGATACACAATCGCTTGAATACACCATCCACGACATCCAAATTGGTTTTATGGCCTCTTCGATTGGGTTCAGTCATGTATGATGGAAGAAAACTGTACTGCTCAAGGTCACTGCCAAAGAATTTGAGCTTCAGCCTTTTGAGAGCATGAACACAATTCATGTAGGATTGCGCCAACAATGTACCTTTACACTCCCCATAAGCGTGTGCATCATGTCACTCATTGTGTAGTTACATACTACACAATATAACCTTGAACGTCACGTACAATAAGTTGAAGTCAACAGTGATCATTGGTTACATAGACTGGCCTGATCACACAAGACTGGTGAGCACAGAGTTGAATTTTGCGGGGCTAGCATATAAATCAATGTACACCAGACCTCAATTCAGAGTGTATATTTTGTCGTGTAGTATACGTGGTTGGTATATCTTTTTTATATTCGAATCTTTTTGTATATTTTTTGTATTTTTCATTTATCCTGGTGTATATTTTTATATTCCCAATAAAATAATATAAAATTGGACAGTTATTATTCATAAAATAACACAGGAAGTAAAGTACTCTCATGGAGTACTGTACTAACGGTGTCATACTGGACAAGTACACAACTCCCAACACATTTTGCTTTAACACTCGCTCTCGGCAAATAAAGCTGCGTTTGACCGCGTTTAGATCAACACCGTCCTCCTCGCAGTCAAAATTTAATTTCTGCACTCACTGCGAGCAGATTTCTTTGTTTGTTTGTCCTGTGTTTTTCAGTAAAACCTCGGAAGCGAAGGTGTCCGAGCTGGATTTTCACTACAGTTCACGTATGCCTCACCACGTGTTCGAAATTCACTTTTTGTTTGCCATGATTTGCTTTGCTCTAAGATGATAAAAAAAATGTTGCATATTATTATTCTGTTCTCGTGTACCACAAAAAACGATGTGTCAGACCTGGTAACTTTTTTCCCATTCATTCTCTGACTGCGGAGAGTCAAATGCTGCTGTCTCTGGCTGCTTCTGAATGGTTCGGTAGCACCACACTGCAATCAAAACCCATACATACTGGAAGATGTGAAGCAGACTGATACTAGCCTTGAGTTTGTCACATCCCACGCCGTTTGCACACTCCAATTCAACATTGGATGACTCGCTGCTCGATATCGCAAGCACCACCTATTTATTACAATAACAATTATTACAATAACAAGTGGGCATTAGCAAATTGCATATAGGTGGTTGGTTGACTTGGTAAGGTGAGTCTTACCTGAGCACCAACGCAAATAAAAGCCGCCGATTGAGTCGCAATCAGGATTTTCCGAATCCGATCAGCAGGTTTTTGCGGCTTTTCATTTTCCAGCTCGAAAATGCTCTCTTCTTGGGGATAACTGTCATTATAGTTCACCGTTGGGCAGGACTCGACGGATTGGAGCTGGTGATTTCTATAATCGTTCATCGCATCCATGTACTCCAGCTGTCGGATGACTTGAAGGCCGTACACAGCGAAGCCGATGCTGATGATGGCCAAGAATCCTGCACCAACAAAAAGTCGGACTTCTCGTTCGAACCCACCAAAGCCTTTCTCTCTTGTAAAACTCAGCGAGCTGGCGGCGTAGAAAGCCCAGATCAGGAAAATCGCCGTTCGCTCGAAAAAGGTACGTGCTCCTGCTTTCCCAACGTCGTCCAGATGGGACACAGAGACGTAGAAGAAAAGTGACTTGATGCTGCACAGCGATATGACGAGGTTAGCTAGTTTTGTCCAAGGGACGACAGCCAAACTCAAAAACACTTACTAGATAGTGTACAGCGTCGCATTACAGGAATCGGTGAAAAACTGGTTCAGTGCTCGTGGCACGAAATGGCCGTAGCTACCAGGGTCAATGCCGCGCAGCATGATCGTCAGCGACGCAAACCCACACAGCACGAAAATGTAGCGCTGGAGCTTCCCGCCATCGTGGCGCACGGCCATGACGTATTTGTATGCGCAGAACGTCAATGCAAGGAATCCCGCGACAAAGTAGATGATTTGGGAGGTCTTGTATTGTTTGTCACAATACCACGACAGAGTTCTCACGCAGCCTTCGATCGTCCGCGCAAGGCCGAACTCGCAGGTGCCGCTCGTGAACGTTGACATACTCAAAACACAAAACCGCCGGACTGACTGGCGAGTCACTTGAGTTCTGGGCTGAGAATCAGAGACTGACGCTGTCGCAGGCACGACCGCGCATCACACGAGGTCAGCACGGATACTGCGTATCGTACCAGTCACGCCAACTGGGTCTGTAGGTTCCATGTCAACGACAGTGCCAAATAGACCACTGTAACTCCTCATTCAATGACGCAATCGCACCTTTTATGTGTCGTATTTTCGAACATACTAATTCGCGGCATATCATTGGCGGGAAACAATAGGTACCCGCTCTAAATTTTGGTTTATTGACCAATCACACTCTTGGCGGATTTGAAGAGAGTCCCCACCGAAGAACACATGTTGTCGAATCGAGACAATACGATTGTGTCGTCGCAGTACGATTCGTACGGTTGACTGCAATGAGCCATCATAAACACACATTTTTCTGAAATGTTGAAGCTTGGTTGCCAAAGAAAAGATCCTCGAGAAGAAAATTACCCAAGTAGTGACTAATGAACGCTCGAGTTGCCCATCCAAACGTCCAGCTTCATGAGGTATGCACTTGGACTAGCTTGGAGTGGAGAATAGAAAAAGGTTTCGTGTACCGGGTACAGACAGATCTGTCCTCGCGATTTGTGCCTTTGATGAAAACACCCTTATCAACTTCCTGGGCTTACTACGCGATTTGTGAAACACCCGCACCAGACTCTTTTACATACGTACAGCGTGGGTGGACTGCCGGACGCACGCACCACCATGATCTGCTGCACGCAATCTATGCTCGTTGGATTGGATGTAGATGCAAACGAAAAAAGGACAAATTTTGGCTCTGGGACAGACAGGTACACGTGACCATGCACACTGTCTGAATTGAGCAGCGGGAGTAGAGTGGGCGAACACGCGATGGAAACAGCTTTTTCTGAGAATCGTTCTCGGACCATAGGAGAAAAGATTATATACAGGCTCCACACAGTCAATTCACCAGACCACCCGAAAGTGGTCAACTTGGATTAAGAAAAAGGAAAAACCTGGCGTTTACCGTGAATGGCAGGTTAGCGAATCGTGAACGCGATTTCGGTGCCGGCAAAATCGCGCTTCACAATCGTGGCGAAACGAATTTCCATTCGGCTCCTTTGATGTTTTGGATCAAAGCCTACTTCTACATCAAGAGTTGGGTCCCTCTGACGAGGGCCATCAGTCTGGCTCATCACTGTGGGAGGATGCTTCAGGATGCCTCTTCCCACGTTCCGCGTTGCACGCGTCAGCCACAACATTCGAATCGCACACACAGTGCGCCACCGTGTTCCTCCATTACTGATGGATATGTAGTTGAACGCACTTGTAGAGGCTGTGCTCAGTGCACGACAAGATACACTCAGCTAGCAAGATACAAGGGAGTCTCTCGGTCTCAACCCACCGTCAGGATTTATTTACACACTCCACGAAATGCACGCTGACTGGCCTCTGAGATGTGAGAGTGGCACGAACGGAAAGGATACATCCAAGACGCTCTGATTACGGGGGTTACTTCACCCCAGAGCGGTGTAACACCTGTACTTATGTTGCAGTATCGAGGCGACTGGATCGTATGTTCAGCTCAAGGCTAATTCTTTCATCAAGTAGTGTACAACGAAAACCAAGGCTCTTATTATTGTAGAGCAATCTTGTATCTAAATGTGATCTTCAGCAAGGTCCGCAATGCACAAAATGCACAAGTCACGAATGAAATTTGGTTGTTTTCGCTTCTGAGATGTGAGAGTGCAACGGAGAGAAGGGCTCTACTGTAGTTCTGAGTGATGATTGCAGCACTGGTGGAATCGCGCCCAAAGCTACAGTTTTATGTAAAACGGCTGGTTTGAGGGTCACGAACCCCTGGAGAGCTCTGTGCCGCACTGAGCTTTGGCTCGGCAGTCGAGTCGATTATCAAGTCTGGCAGCTTCGATCGTCAAGTTTTCACAAGTCGCATCAAAATGCAGCTAATGCCCACAATTGATATTTTCACAACACCCAAACTTGCACAAACGACCAACAGACGAGAAGCCAGTCAAAAACTACAAAAGGCTGAACCGGTTCATTCCCCAAATTGAACCGGTCCCAGTAGGTTTCAGAAAAAAAGGTTCTATTCCGGTCCCATTCGGTAAAAATACACCCATTCGACCCTTTGGTGCAGGAAATATTACCCGTCATTTTTGAGTCTAAAGATTACCCACAGCATTCTCTTCAGATAAGGTACCTTCTAAACAAATCTTAGATCAAACAGGATTTTTGTAGTAATTATACAATGGATTGTTGCCTCCACACCAATTCTTCACTCTGCAATTAGTAACGAAATCAAACCCATATGTGGTCATCTTGTCAGTTATTTTTCCGCGCTTGCACTAATTTTAGCGCAAGAAAAAAAAGGCCACTCCCTTCTCCAAAGTGCGCGGACGACTCCATATTCCTCCTCAGACCGCGAAGCAAAGCGAATTAGAGCAGGAAGGTCCGTGCGGCAGCGCATTCGCGATCTCTCTATAAGCAGCAGCAGCAGCCACCATGATGAACGCGACGAGCGTCAACATCGACAGCGTCGGCAGCGGCCCCATGGCGTCGCAGGAGTCGGCCAAGGAGAAGAAGAGCGTGATGCAGAAGATCAACGACGTCAACAAGATGGAGCTGCCCAAGTTGCTGCGCTACATGCGCGTCGGCAACGTGCTCTGCTCCATCCTGCAGATCATCGCGGGCTTCATCGGCATCACGTCGTTCATCACGCTCAACATCACGGGCACGCTCGTGTCCATCTACGTGATCATGTTCGGCATCCTCTTTTTGCTCTTTGAGTGCCGCTTGTCGCGCATGGAGAACAAAATCCGCGCCAACTTCGGCTTCCTCTACTCGTACAAGGGTCGCGCCGCGTTCATCTTCTTCATCGGCTTTTTGGACTTTGGCATGAGCTCGGCGCTCGGCACGCTCGCGGGCATCCTCATGTGCGTCAACGCGTTCATCAACCTGCTCGTGATGTGTCGCCACCCGGAATTCAAGAGCTCGCTCAGCGCCAACGCCGATCCGACCGCCGGCTACACCACGGGCAGCCAGGAAGCCGCGTCGTTCATGCAGAGCAACCCGGCCATGACTGCTCAGGCCTCGCAGTTTGCGTTCTCCACGGCCATGAACGCGCACTCGACGGGCAAGTAAGCAGGAGGAAGCGCGGAATGTATTTTCAAGAGCGAAGGAGAGGACAATGGAGCGCAGCAGCAAGCAAGAACGACATTGGCGATAAGGAGAGCTGGCGGGTCGTTCTCGAGCCACTGATTCCCCATTTCCACGTTGCCATCCAGGTATAAAGTTATCACGTGCTTGGCATTATATTCTGCTGTTTATTTATCGTGTCTAATCTCCATTTTTTTTCTTTTTGTGCTTTTGAATTCTGTTGTAGGCATCCAAGTGGCGATTTGGAATCGTCAATAGTGACACGGTGCTTTACTTCTTTCGCCTATTTGCATGTTTGCGATTCTTTCTATTGGTCGCAATAAAATATTTTCTTCTTTTCTTACATCGGCTCAAGTTTGTTGCTCTTCTGTTCGATATGAAACAGGAGTTTATGGAATGAGCGCTCTCTTCTTCACGAAGCTCGATGCGGACGACAGGAGCGCCAACAGACGCCAGTTGATTCCGTAGGAGCCTTCGAATCAAAAAGTCCGATCTCAGCGTCATCAACTTCCAGTGCCTAGTCTCGATCACGGCAAGTTCCTCATGGAAACGCTCTTTAATGGGCACACAATGGGCACAATCTAGCGATGAAAGATCGGCGTGGTCTCGTTGAGAGTGGCCGCTTTGTGCCAAAAGTTTGCCCATGACTCTCGTGGCAACAGAGTTGGACATGACCAAATGACGACATCTTTCGTCGACTGGACGAAAAGGATTATGTAAAAACGTGCCCCAAGTGAAGATGGAGAGTTGGGTTCGTAGCCGAACCCGGTGGTACGATTTGAGAGGTTTCCCGTGCCGGGTGTGCGTTTGCAACAGCAAAAGCTCGCCGCCAGATGATGTCGTTGTTGTTGCAGACGCAAATACTGACCGCGATTTTTGAATCCTGACTAGGCAAAACAGTGTTGCGAGGGGAAACCAGTTGAAGCTGCCTGCACGTGAGTTAGCAACCGAGTGTGGTTGTGCCTCTGTCCTATGCAATGTTTTCATCAGTGGAGTTGTACGCTAACTTCAACAGTGACTTGGGTTCAGTCGGCAACATGGTTTTCCAGAAACGGTTGATCGAAAACCAAAGCACCGCAACTTTATGCGTCACAAAAGTTATAATGCAATTCAAGTTCTTGTTGGAAAATGTCTGAAGAGAAGGTTGAACAATTGATTGGCTGCGTGCGCGTCTTCGGTGATATCGAATTTAGACATGGTCTCGGAGTTAAAGCTGAAAGAGCTCAACAAGGGGGGAACGCACCTGGTTCCAGCTCGGCTTTGGTGGCATTGACGCAAAAAAATATGCAGCATCTCAGGTTTTGATTCACAACTTCAAAACGACTCGATAAGAGTTCTGATGCGACAAGAAAAAATTCAATTACTTGTGAGGAGCATTCATACGATAATTCAATTTATTAACATGGTAGATAATTAGATATCATACATTAATCTTACAGTGCGCGCCAAAAGTAAACGGACGAAGAGAAAAATTTGATTACTTCGCAAATATTGCAGATTAAAAGACGAGAATTAGATCAACGTAATCTACAAATTAAAAGGAGCCTCCCTGTACAATTTTCAAGCTGATTCGATCATCCAGTGCAGAGTTACGACCGAAAAACCGAAAATTGGCATTTTGGTGTGCGACAAAAATAGCCGAATGCCTGTATTTTCTCGTAGTGTTTGGTACGAAACTACCGCTTTTTTGCCCACTTTTACCGGTTTAGTACTTGGTCTTACGTCCACGGTTCACGAGGACGTCGCTGCAGCGATCAGGCATCGATTTGACCAGCTTGGAGATGGTTTCGGGCGTGATACCTTCCCAGGCCGCTCTCGCCGCCTCCTCCAGCTCGTTGACCGAGTGATATTGCTTGCCACCGTCATAAACCAGTCCGTGT
>GL376617.1:225665-281331 GCA_000143045.1 Globisporangium ultimum DAOM BR144 | reverse complement strand
TACCTACCAACTCAAGTAGGCAGAGCGGAAATGCTGCGGCGACGGTGCTTCGACTACTGATTACAGTGCTGCTCGGACAGGCTACCTTACCACGGATTGAAAGGCTGATCCCCCGTCAAGGGGAATACCTTCTCTTCTTTGATGGAGGCTCGCGCGGAAACCCTGGCCCGGGCGGATCAGAATCGGTCCTCCTAAAGGTTCACATACACCTGAGGCAAGCCCATATCATTTGGGCGGCAAGCATGGCTTACGGAAATCCACGTACCACCAACAATGTTGCCGAGCACATGGGGTTGATTCACGGGCTACGCTACGCGAAGCAACACAGTTGTGAACCCTTACACATAGTGGGGGGCAGCGCAATGATCATTAGGCAGCAGCTGAGACATCACTCACCAAACAACAAGAGGCTGGCAGCACTATATTTTCAATCCAAACGCCTTGCTGACACAATGGTGATCTCCAGTTGGACACATCACTATCGAGCATACAACAAAATGGC
Source organism: Globisporangium ultimum DAOM BR144 (assembly GCA_000143045.1). Lineage (NCBI taxonomy): Eukaryota > Oomycota > Peronosporomycetes > Pythiales > Pythiaceae > Globisporangium > Globisporangium ultimum. Next base: position 280,829 of record GL376617.1, on the reverse strand, counting down.
CGACCTTGCGGCCAATCACGCTATGGACTCCTCGACATCGACGCAGTACGCTTTTCCGACCTCACGACGCACGGGAGCAGAACTCAACGAACGAATGGAGGGCGACGTCCAGCACTGGTTCGACCAGCGTTTACGCGAAGATGGCAACGAACCAGTCTCTCGTAACGATTTGGCTGTCTCCATGGGACACCTTATGCGTCAATATTTGTAAAGGTCGTGGTGAAGACGCTGAAGGCGTCTCCACCTTGACATCACTCCCCGCTGAAACCACTATAGTGACGTAACTGGGAGAATGGATATTCTAGTTCGTTCTTCGTAACATAATATACCTCACTGTTATCATCTGAATTCGAGTTCCCTCCGCCACTATAATATATGCAGCAACGTAGCCACACCTGGCAACCAGAGGTCTTGCTGCACATGCAGCAAAGTAGCACGAGAAACAGTAGCGAGGTGCCGATCGCCACCAATGCGACGAAAGTGTTCTGTTCTATGGTCTGGCTCAGTATGGCGAAAATGAGCAATTGTGAAATGGTTGTCGTGGAATAGGCAGGAGATGAGGAATTTGGCGTCAATGATCCAGACATTGTGGGTGGAGGGAATGGGTTATCCGTCACCGAAAGCATCTGTGCCACTGGTAATGCATCCGTCATTTAGCACAAGTGGTATATGGTATATGCATAATCCAAATGCGAATAAATACCTCTATATAACTAGGATGGTACAATAAGGGTCTTAGAGTACGATATATATCCTTTTGGTGCACAATACGCATTATTGAATGATCCTTTCAAACTCAACAATAAATGGCGCCAATGGATTTTTCTCCCTGCCTCACCCTGTTGCACTCGACGTGGTATCCAAACTTTGAAAAATTCTGGTTGTAAAGTTTAGATTCAAAGTCCCGAGAGTCGACTGTAGTGTGTGCAATAAGAAAAATCATGCAATCAGCTTGATGGCATGATGGCTGTCAATTGTAATCGGCATCCCAAGTAAAGCGAGAATTTTAAAGTTACCCAGTACTTCACGCAACTCTCTTGACAGAGTTGGAAATTTTGGAATCCTGTTTGAGCACGATGAACCTCTAGCAGAGAGGATCTCTTCGTTTCGAGTCTCACTTCCGAGCACTGCTTGTGCTAAAAAATTGTCTTAGGTAAACTAGTGGATCCTCAATCATTGCCAACATGGTCGATAGTTCAGTTTCAGCGAAGCTAATGGACAGCGCGCATCTCGGAATGTCTATTCATGCCAATTTCGTACTCATGCAGCACTACTGTAGATGCTAAACTAAACTTAAAGCACCGAATGGAAGTCGTCTCGACACGCTTCCGTTCCAGGCACCGGGTGTGTGTGTGTGTCAGATAACATTGCGTATTCGCATAAAAATCAGCACAGCTTGTTGTCCCCAAACGCGATGGCAATACGATGGGGGAGAGGGAGCATCCGACGTCTGTGAATAAGGGGTTAAATACCGTGACCAGCAGCACGACGATCATCGATGCCGGCGTGCGATACTCTTTGCTGTGAATTTTTCATAATAGACCAATTTGACGCTCACTATCGAATGGAAAACGAAAAAACATCTTATTGGGCCACCCCGTTTGATTTGCATGCATAGTGTGCGGCAACGTTTGCATGATCAAAGATTTGTATCCACAAAAACGAAATTACAATCAGTCTTCTTATGAGATGGGTACAGACTTTCTTGCAATCTTCTCAGATACCCTGTCGAAATCGTTAACCTTTATGCAAGGTTGATATATTTGAACGTATGAACTTTGGCGGGAAAGATCAACTGGCCACAACCACCACGTGTTTGGAAAGTAACACCCGGTCTTATTTGGAATTTAGTCCAAAAAGCGCTGTTGAAGGTGCATCTACGAGAACATCCGCATGTGAAGCTCGCTCGTGGTGATGTGTGCATGGGCCAAAGAGGCATTTGCACTGGCGAGCGCGCCGTCGATCGCGCACATGTTACCACTAATTGCTGGCGCCATACCAGAATCATTGACGAAAACCTTGTCAAGCTCGTTGAGGAAAAGGCAAGCTTACAAATCTCGCCTGTTGATGCTGTGCGCTATGTTTTCGTTAATAACTGAAAATCACAGATAACGAGTGCCTTATTGTTTTTATATTGTTCACCCCTATATTTGAACCTCGAACAGTTTATACGAGTGAAATTTGCTCAGTGCGAGGAAGTCTATATACTGTACTGGATACTTCAACAAGATCAAACATAAGTCAAGGTCGTGGTGCCCCTTCGTGTAACAGGATCGTACTTTGTGGAGATACGCTGCGAGTGATCTCCAAAGATCTAGCAGCGCACGAGCCTGGTGGATATATATCCATTGTGGTGAAAGTATTCACTGCAAGATGGGTACAGAGAAAATGCATGCCGCAGTAGCTCTAAATGGGCACTTACTGCCACATTACCATCGTCACTCAAGCGCTCATACTCAGAAGCAGGGTAATCTCACACTGACTTGAAAGCTTCGAACAGCCCATTTTTCACACATTGGTTCTCTTGAAGCACAAAGTTCATTCGGTAATTTTACGAAAAGTCCACAAGCATAGCAACAACTCAGCCAAGAAGACAACACCATTATGCCCCTGAACGCTTTGTTCTGCTGTTTCAAGAAGCACGCGCAGAAATCAACGGAGCCGGATAGACCCCAAGCAGCAGTACGTCACGAAGTTGTCCGTCGAGATCCAGAGCCGAAGCTCGTGCCGCAAGCTGCACCAAAGCCATCAACAAACGGAACCGGAACCAGAGCTGGAGGAAGGACTGCAGCGAGCCGCCCTCCTCGAGCCAAGGCAAGCATCTCCTCGTACACGTCGTCTACCCCTGCAACCACTTCGTCTGATTACATGCTGTACACCGACTTTGGAGGGAGCAGCTATGGCCACCACAGCAGCCATGGTGGAGGGCATTGTGGTGGGCATTCCAGCTACGATAGTGGAGGCGGCGGATACAGCGGTGGTGGAGACTCTGGTGGCGGTGGTGGTTGTGGAGACTAAGGCTGGGATGGGACCCTAATGGGGGATGTCTAATGTATCGTCGCTAATTTTTCTCGTTCCCTGCATTGTATTCGATTTAGCTCTAGATTTAGTAGCAAGAGAACATATTTTTAAGATATTGTTACTCGATGTACAATGTCCAAGATTCACATCCGACTTCATCAATGCACACTACAAACTCTCTAAATGCTGGTATCACGCCAACGCCATCGGTGTCCTCATTAAGGTCGCTGAACTCGATCATATTTGGGTCGTAGTTCTTTGCGGGAAAATATAAAGCCAAAAATGCCTGGGCGTTTTCATAGTTTGCGCATGGTACTTCAGCCTCCAGCGCGTCGCCAACGTACGAGAGTATTTGATCAACGCAAATGTCATCAACACAAACGATGCACCCCAGAGTCGAACGCTCGATATAGTTAACGGTGGCCATTCTGTACTCGATTGCGCTCGGCTCGCGTCCTGTCAGGTTACCACTTGTCTGCATCCAATCGACCGCATTAACGACTTCAGTCATCAACGCATCAAGTGCTGCTGCAAGTTGTGCTTCTTGTTGATTGCGCAGCGAGTATAGCCTGCCAAACTGCTCAAGATCTCGACCGACCGTAAGGTGACCTTCACTGCGAAACGATGCTTTGACGAGTTCGGTCACGTGCTCATGGTCTTCAGCTGGTGCGTACTCGTCGACAATGCCACCCAGAGCGTTCACCTGGTGATACAGACGATCGTTCTCTGCTTCGACCATCGCCTCGCAAGAGCGCACGGTAACGATGTGACTACGTAATAGAATACGAACCGATTGATAGAGTCTTGATGCGCGCGCTTGCATGGCGGCTGGAACGGAGTCCGACACCTTGTAAGCGAGACCGTCTAGTCTCTCCGCCTGCTGTGGGCGATGGTAATTGCGAAATGAACGCTCTCCTAGTCGCCGCATACGCATGCGTCTTAAAGTGTGAACCAGGAACCTTCTCGGTAATGCTGACGTGTTTCTTAGTTGCCTTGCAGCCTAATAGTGTTTGCAGCACGTACTTTCGCATGATGGGAGTGCATTCATCCAGTTTGGTAAAGGATATGGAGCTCGAAAATGTATGTTTCGCTGTCGTAATCGGATCCGACGATTAGCTCCCGCCATCTGAAGCAGACTACGCAGGGTTTACTACGATTGCAACCGCGAGTATCCCGACTTATCTTTATTGATGCATAGGAGCGAACAAGATAAATCGTGCTACGATGAAATGATGGGAGTCATGCAGGTTCCTAAATTCTAATACAGCCTGCTTCGCCACGTCATCGATCAACAAAGTCTGCAACATGTGCGTGTACGAGAATGAAGCGTGAAGGGCTTCTTCTCATAGTCGTACTTCCTTCTTGTCATTTTCGAAACCAGTGCTCCCATAGTCAAGTTGAACTTGAACCACGTCTCTTCGTCTCGAATCGCTCGCTTTCGTAGATCCTGAGGATGTGCCATCGGTCGATGCAGACAGAGAAATGATACCACTCGAGTATGCCTCCATTCGACTAGCCTCGTTGAAAGTGTAGTTGTAGCAGCCTTCCGTTCTGTTTCGGTGCAGGAATTTTGCAACACGTAAATGGCCTCCCACCGCGATCCGTAGTGAAAGCAGCGCCCATGGGTGCTGCCATGACTATTGCGATCGCAGCTCTTGTCAGTGCGGTCGACGCAGTATGAAGTCGTTGTGACCGCGCGCACACAACTCCATCCTGTCACATGCCTCGCATCGAGTTCATCGAAATCAATACACCAGACTTTTATCGATGACCTCGTCCAAGCATAAAAGTTCAACATATTTACCCATTTTCTTATGATACGCTCTCAACACTTTACCACAATTGACGCAAACGCTTTGATCAAATGGCGTGTTAGTGCCAAATTCCGGCTTCAGCCACGTAGGTTACTGAGCGAAGATTGGGCGGCTACGCCGCAAAGGCGGAGTTGCTGTCAGAGAGATAAATCATCTTTGAGCTCATACACATCCCAGCAGTTTTTACTTTCAGTATCCGATTTTTTCCTGTGCGAGCATCATAGCAATGCGAGGGCCCTTCTCGTTGTGGGTGCGCTAAAATCATGTCTAGTTAGCTTGCTCACCTCATGGGTGGATATTTATTTTCGGTACGTCGGCATGACCGAGGTCGTCTACTAGATGAAAAGCGCGCTATGTAGTCCAGCTGCCCACGACATGATTTCTCCTGCATTACCACAAATACGGGTGGTGTGGATTTCACGCGCAATGGCTTTCGAGAGAGCCCTTCATCTGGACGACACAAGTCACTTCTCCCGCTCACAGACAGGCACATCAATTCGTTGGCAAATATGGTGGACAACAAGCGATGGACGGCCAGCTACGCGTTGATCGTGATCGTCGTGCTCTTCATGTTGTGCCTCGGCTTGTGCATCTGCAGGAAGATCAGGGACGAAAACGCCAAGAAACGGAAGCGTGATGCCCACCAACCAGCTCAATTGAAGACTGATAACATCGCGACGAGTAGTCAAGCGACAGTCACGACACATCCAGGGCATCATGCAGGCGACGCTGGTGGTGGGGATGCCGGTGGAGGTTGCTGATAAGATTTGTTGTTGCAAACGTTGTCGCGGGCGAGAGAACCGATTGAATCAAAGCACGCAGACCAGTTCAGAGTACTAGCGGCGCATGAGAGCCACAGAAGCGTCATGAAGAGCGGCCAGAGTCTATGAGTAGTTCAAATTTCGTGCGTGATGAACAACATTGAGATTGAGTCCTTTCTCTATATAAGAATCGCCCAACGAGTATAGCATTTCGCCAGTATGGAATGCCGTAAGCCCTCTTTTTCTCAATGCGATGGAGTCGCCGCAGCAGTCACAGGGTCCATTTGGCCGGATGCCTGGACGCCACCATCACCATACAGCGTTTCACGTGACACCACGTCGCAATTTTTCTTTCCTGAGAGCAAAGACACCGCAACAGGAACGATTAGTAGAGGTGCAAGGTACGAGGAGTTCGAAAGACCCGCAACAGCATGCGGTTTGTGTAGAGCCCAAGGTACGTCAGCGTGCTTTCCCGGAGATGGCATGAATTTTAGCCTCGTAGACTAGAGAATGCGTTCTGGGAGGGGGAAATATCCAGTCTACATGGCTGTGGGATATATACTCAAGTGCTGGGAGACTGACTCGGATTCTGTGTGAGCCCAACCACTTTCTATCTGCAAGTGAGTCACAAGGACTTCTTGAAGGAGAGTCTCAGTGGGGTTCCCCCTAACTAAAAAAAATACATTCTGAGAGGGAGTTGGCTGTCAGCACTACTTCATGCTCCTTTACGTCGTCTTCCTTTCTCTTTCTCACTTGGCGACAACGCTCAAACGTGGCAAAATCAAGGCTGATACTGCTTCAGTGGCTAACGCATAAGCTGCCAGCCATGCATGATAAACTATTGATTAAACACCTTGCTCCTCACGCACAAAATTGCGCACCACATCCTTCATTCTTTTTTCAGCTGCAGCATCTAAATGCTAATGTACTGAAATAAGATGCATTTCCACTTTGACAAACAAAAATGAAAAACATTCACTCTGTATTAGTACCTTCGTGCAACCTCCACTGCGTCTCAGGTTTGGTTTCCAATCAAATGGAACAAAGAAAGAATCTTTAGGCATATTTGGACGATGGCGCCGGTGACACCCGCGGACGAAGACGACGGCGCCAGGACGGCGGCCGCGGTACGTTCCTTCTCTCTGCATGCACATGAGTGTGCTGCTGGTCGTTGCACCTGTGGCTCATTGCTTGCTCTCCCTCTTTGTTTCCTCTCGATAATACACCGCAGGAAGCCGACCAGCAGCCGCAGCAGGAGCCACTCCTGAAATACGAGCGCGTAGGCGGCCACTTCCATGCGATCTTCAAGGATGACTCGCTCAGCTGCATCGCGCTGCACGTAAACTTTATATGCGCGGGCACGTACAACGGCAACGTGCTGCTGCTCGAACTCGACGGGCGGTTCATCCGACGGCTGCACCAGCACTACAAGAAGGTGAACCAGGTGTGCATCGATGAGACTGGACAGGTGAGACAGTAATTTCTCTTGGTCTGTGCAATGGACGCTAGCAACCGAGCATGCTCATCTCCCCCTCTGTGTGCGCATTGTACGTTAATGTCATGTAGTACATCGCGTCGTGCTCGGACGATGGCACTGTGGCGGTATACACGCTGTTCCCGCCCAAGACAAGCAGTAACGGCAGCGGCACGCCGTCGACGCAGGTGTCCGTCTCAAGTACCGGCGGGGAAGTCAACATTTACAATTACTTCAGCGCCGTGTACGCCGTGCAGCTGGAGGACCGGTACGCGATGAAGCGCGAGCGCAGCTTTGCATGCGGCGGCATCGCCGGCCAGCTGATCCTGAACAAGAAAGGCTGGATCATCGACAAGGAGAGCACGATTCACGAGGGTGAGGGACCCGTGCATGCGATTCGGTGGAAAGACGGCCTCATCGCGTGGGCTAATGACTGGGGTGTGAAGGTGTACGATGCCGAGAAGGACCAGCGCGTGACGTACATTGAGCGGCCCCCGAACTGTCCGCCCATGGAGCTCTGTCGGTGTCATTTGGAGTGGCAGACCAACTCGGTGCTGATCGTCGGATGGGCGCATACGCTGCGTGTGATCGCGTTCAAGAAGGCGTCGCCGTCATCGCCGACGTCGGCGAGTGCCTCGAGCGCCGAGCTGCTGCCAGGTGCCGTGACGGCGGAGGTGATTGCGCTTATCTCGTTCGATTTCTTTGTTGCAGGCATCAGTCCGTGGGGGACGACGGCGGTGTGTGTGTTGGCATATCGCCCTCCAGGTAGCACTGCAGCGCCACCGCCTGGCGGCAAGTCGCCGTCCCGAGAGCAAGGCGAAGGGGATTCAGCGGAGATGCCGTTCCCAGAAATTCACGTTGTCAACCTCGATGGCAACCAAGTCGCTGCCGACATTTTGAATCTGAAAGGGTACCAAAGACTACGTGCGTCCGACTACAAGATGCCGACGCTGCAGTACACGAGTTCGAATCATATGCTCATGACGACTCATGATGATGCATCGATCTACGATGCTGGGTACGGCCGATTGTCGTATATTTGCACGCCGAAAGATGTCGTGATCTGTCGTTTGCGCGACGTCGATGACCGCGTGCAGTGGGCATTATCGCGGAAGCAGTACGAGCAAGCGCTGAGCGTGGCCTTGCGCGATCCGAAGTCGCTTCGCACGCACACGATGGACGAACTCATCGAGTACTACATTGGCGAGTTGATGAAGAACAAGCAGTTCAAGAAAGCTGCCGAGGAAATCAAGCGGCTGTTTGTCGGCGATGAGTTTGCGAAATTGTGGGAAAAGTATGTGTACGTGTTTGCGCAGCGCGGTCAATTGAGTGCGATCGCGAAATTCATCCCTACGGCCAACCCGCGGCTTCCCAGAGTGCAGTATGAAATGGTGCTGAAGCTGTTCCTGGACTCGGACCCAGGCCAATTGCTCGAGATCATCCGCAAGTGGCCCAAGCCGAAACCCCACGAGGTCGTTGGCGGACGTTCCAGGGACGCAGTCTCGTCAGCACCGGAATACACGGAAACTGCGTTCGTGTTTGAGCCGTTGTATGACGCGCAAGCCTGGATCAATCAGCTTGAAGCCGTCGTGCGGCGTCGACGCATTGCTGAGTCCGACGCCGACAAGATCAGCATTGAGACGTCGTACGTGATGGAAGCGCTCGCGGAGCTGTACACGGCGACAGAGCAATACGACCACGCGCTGCGCATTTACCTGAGTCAGGGTGCGTTCTGTACAAACAAGGACCACGCGTTCAAGCTCATCACGGAGCACCAATTGTGGCCACTCGTACAGCACAAAGTGGTCAACCTGATGCAAATCGATCGACCGAGCGCCGTGCGTATGCTCGTGAACCAGACCGAGCAGCTCAAGATCATGGACATCGTGAAGCAGCTGGAGGACGACCGCGAAGTGCTCCACGAGTACCTCCATGAGCTCTTTGTGTATCGATTGAGCGAGTACAACACCGAAGTGTACGCGTCGCTGCATGAGACCCAGGTGGCGTTGTACACGGAGTTTGCGCCGTCGTATCTGTTGCGGTTCCTGCAAACGAGCAATTTCGTGCCCCTGGAAAAGGTAAATCTCCTACATTCAACGAGAGAGATGGTGAATCATTGCCGATTGCTTACGGATGTTTTTTGTGCTATGTTTTATGCTTTTGAAGGCGTACAAATACTGCAGCGAGCGAACGCCACCGCTGTGGGATGCGATGATCTACATCTTGGGCCGCATGGGCCACCACAAGAAGGCGCTCGATCTCATTCTCACGCAGATGCGCGACATCAACCAAGCGATCCAGTTTGTCCAGGTACGTTAAACACAAAACCAGACCTGCGTGCCAATGCCTTTACTCACCTCAAAAACTCACGTGGACGATTTAATTATCAGGAAAACGACGAAAACTTGTGGGAGTATCTGATCGACTTGAGTTTGACGAGCAAGGAGAACGTCGAAGAACTGCTGCGATTCGCGTCGCAGCACAAGATTGACCCGATCAAGCTCATCCGCAAGGTATGGGGACCAATTGTCCTTATTTGTTGGTCGAAACGATCCCTTAATCATGATTATGCGCTGCTTGTGCTTCGTTTCGTGTCTTGTAGATCCCTGAGGACATGGAAATTGATGACCTGAAGCAGAAATTGATCGACATCATCGCTAACTACCGCATCCAGGTGCGCTCTATTCTCTGGTGTTTTTCATAAGGTACAAACCAATTTCCTCACTATTGGACTGATATATCACTGTCTTGTATTTCTAGCAAAACCTCTGCACAGGGTGCAACAAAGTGTTTGAGAACGATCGCGTGACGCTCTTGCAGCGGCAGGTCAAGTCGCACAAGAAAGCGCGGCGTGTGGCGAGCAAGACGATGTGTCTGATCTGCAACGACGTGCTGCGCGCCCCCACGTCGGGGAAGGCGAGCGTGCATGTGTGCGTTTTTGAGTGCGGCCACTGCTACCACCTGCCGTGTCTGGAGGAGAACATGCGCATGTGGAAGCGGGCCGACGTTGTCGAGGGCGGCGACCTCAGCGCACTGCGCAAGTCGCTCGGCTGCTTTGTCTGCGATCACTCGACGCGCGCGCATGCGCGAACGGGGCTCGGCCATCAGATCGAGGCGTTGGCGATAAACCCGTTCTCGCGCGGCCTCACGGAGGATCAACTGCAGCGCGCCAAGGACACGCTGCTGAACATGAGCTCGTAACTTGGTGCGTTGGTGGCTCTACGACGCGGACTAAATGGGAGTGCAAGCGGAGGAGGATACGCTTTTTAATGTTGATATGGCGTGGTGGTAATGCAAAAGGATAATAATTTTTACACAGTGAACCTGGAAGAAATGAACTGTTTCCCCAAATTTCGCATGATATTATATTTATCGCCGACACGTGTGGACTACGTGCCGTTGATCCCATGAGACTACGCGCGCGTGAGTTCGATCAAAAATGATCCAAACGTATTGCGCGCTTCATCCAATTCACACGCACAACTACTGGCAAAAGGCGTAGAAGAAGCGGCGGACAGACGCTTATTCGTCGTCCTCGTCACCACCGTTGGCGGCGGCAGCGCGTTGCGCAGCACGACGACGAGCGACACGGCCCTGTAATTTAGGAATGAACAAGAGAGCAACACACACATACAGCCATTAGTAAACCTGCTTGCTGCATCTCTGTATGCTGGAAACACCTGTGCGCTCCCGGCTGCGTTGTGCAAATGAAAAAAAAAGTATACTTACAGGACGGCCTTGTCCGTATGGGGAGGTGACGGAGAAGTCAATGTGCTTTTCAGAGTCGAGACGGACCATGAACGATGGGACGTCGACGAGCTGCTTGCCGACACGGATGTGGCGCTGCTTGATCAACACACGCGCGTGGTGCACCGACTTGGCAAGGCCCTGCTTGAAGACCTTGGTCTGGAGACGACGCTCGAGCAGCTTCTGCACGTTCAAACGGAGCACGAAATCCAACTCGTTCTCTTCATCCGACAAGAGACCGTAACGCTTGAGGCGACGCAGGAGCGCGGCACCCTCGAACAAACGCTTTGGGTCCTTGGCGTCCAGGGTCAGGAGCTCACGAGCGGCCTTACGCAGCTTCGAGAGCGCGAACTGCACGCGCCAGATTTCACGCTTGCAGCGGAGACCGTACTCGCCAAGCAACTTGAGTTCTTGGTCGAGACGCTCCTTCTCGAACGCGCGCGATGGCGTACGGTAGGTCTTACGGTAGTTGCGGTGACGCGAAGCCTTCGGCATTTTGGCGGGTGTTCCTTGCTGCTATGCGAATGCGATGGGAGTGAGCGCGTTTGGAAGCCGCGCGCACGGCCGCATAGCCCCCTGGCCGCTCGGCGCTCTCCACCAGCCAACCACCAATGCAAACAGCCAATCAAAAGGTCGAGGCATTTTGGCCAATGAGAACGGGTACAAGAAGGCAATACCCCTAGCCACAAGGGAGTGCAATGATACGAACGTGTTAGGAACGTGTCTGTGGGATTTCAACTCTGTGTTTGAAAAGAAAAAGTTACATTAGTGGGAGAAGGTTAGAAAAAAGCGCACTTAATTCAATGCTTTCGATCCTCTTGTAATCAAGCTTTTTTGGCGTTGGTGGACATGCATGAAGTTAGTGCGCCGTAAAGAGACTGCTCTTGTGTGTTTGCTTTTCATTTGTGGTATTCGATATTTGTGCACGTGTTCGCTTTTGATCCCGTTGAGTTGCTGTTACATGCTCCTACTTGCAGTAGATTCTACAGGTGAGGCAACTCGAATACTGACAACGAGGACGATCGAGTCCCGAAAAACGAGGCTTCAGGGATACTCGCACGCACTCTTCTCTAACGTCCGCACGCTCGCATTGCATGAGCAGGAACACACACGCAATGGAGCTTTCTGGTGGTTATTCTCTCCAAACATTTTCCGCATTCGTGTTGTCTATAACATGCACTCTTGCATAAGTTCCACCAACACTCTGTCTTGATCACCCGTGTGCTATTGGGTAATTGGGTTGTGAACCGTGGCTCCGAACCGGTCCGGATCCGATTTTGAACCGCGCTCGCTGTGAGTGTGTGTGTATGTATGCCCCCGTTGCCGCGTTTCAGCCGGTCTTGTATCGTGTGGCTGGTTGGAGAAGCGAGGAGAGAGGTCATTTGACTGCGCAGCAGGAACAAGCACGATGGACAAGGGCAAGCAGGCCATGGAGAACATGAAGAACATCAAGATGCCGCAGGGCGCGGGTCGCCCAGCGCTCGCGCTCGTGCAGTTCGCGGCGTTTGCCGGCGCCGCCACCTACGGCGTGTACCACTCGATCTACAACGTGCCAGCGGGTCACCGTGCTGTCGTGTACAGCCGTCTCGACGGTGTCGGTCCGGCCGTGATGGAGCAGGGCACCCACTTTGTTGTGCCATGGGTCCAGCGCCCGATCATCTTTGACGTGCGCACGCGCCCACGCACGTACGCGTCGCTCACCGGTACCAAGGACTTGCAGATGATCAACATCTCGATCCGTGTGCTCTCGAAGCCAGACCGTGGTCGTCTGCAGTGGATCTACACACACCTTGGCCTCGGTACGCTGCTGTTTTGTGTTGTGTTTCTTTTTTGTGCTTATAATGCACAACGTAGATATCTGAAAGGTGATGTTTCTTGCTTGATGTGGAACCACAGACTACGACGAGAAGGTGTTGCCATCGATTGTCAACGAAGTCGCCAAGCAGGTCGTGGCGCAGTTCACTGCTGCGGAACTGATCTACCAGCGTGACCACGTCAGTCGTTTGATCGCCCAGCGCCTGGTATGTGCATCCCAATACTGTGTCTTTTGTGTCGCAATATTTGTTCTGATGCGCGACATTGGCTAACGGCGACAACGTTCTTGTGTCACTCATTAGGAACAACGTGCGGGTCGTTTCGCCATCTTGTTGGAAGATGTGTCGATCATCCACTTGACTTTCGGCCAGGAATACACGGCCGCTATCGAAGCCAAGCAAGTTGGTACGTGACAAAGCAGGACATGTCGGAACTTCAAGCTCATACTCACACATTTGTTTCCATCTGGTTGTGCCTTTTTCTTACCACAGCCCAGCAGGATGCTGAACGTGCTCGTTTCGTCGTCGAACGTGCTCTTCAAGAAAAGAAGAGTACTATTATTCGCGCCCAGGGTGTGTCCAAGTCGGCGGAACTTGTCGGCGAAGCCATCAAGAACAACCCAGCATTCGTGCAGTTGCGTCGTATCGACTCGGCCAAGGAAATTGCCACCGTGATCTCCCGATCGGCCAACAAGGTCTACTTGAACTCGGACTCACTCCTGCTCAACTTGATCCACGACAGCACTGGAAAGTACGTCCAATGCACAAAACACGCACATGCATTTTGATGATGCCATTGGCAGTTTCTGAGCGTCATGCACTCATATCGTCTTGTGTGTTTCCTTTTGTTCTTACAGCAACAACTACACCAAGAAGTAAGCGAGCAATTGGAAGCGCGTTTTACTTGGAGAAGGTCAAAGCTGCTACATGTCGTGAGCATTTTTGCTTTTTTTTGTCCATGGAGTTTATGATGAAGACGCAACGTCGACTCCGTCAGCCCTGTTTTTGTGATGTGGCAGACAGCGTCACGTGGCGAGTGTTAACGCCGTGTCATGCGTGTTGCGCAGTCGTCTGGACGCCTTGGACGAAGGAACAGAATGCGATGTCCAAGCCTCACACAATAAAGATACCATTTGATTTTTTTCGTGTGAGATCCGTGGCGCATTGTAATCAATCGATCAATTCTCCTCGGAAACAAGTGCTTTTTGTTCCAAGTTGGCAACAAAAAGTATTTTTTCTTCACGTCGGACGTCAATTTCGAGTCTGCCGTGGCAAAGAAATCTTTTTTGGATGAATTAGTGGGTGGACCACTCCAAGCATGTCGCACACACTCCCATCAATAGAACGGCATAGAAACGTCGAGAAGACCGTCATTCTGCATTAAGCTCAAGTTGAACCGGTCCACCGGTCCGTGAACCGTAGCTGCTCTCGTTTGCTTGCGCGCACGCTCTCTCTCTTTTTGTGGGGCCATTGATTTCTGCATTCCCAGTTCATGCACCTTCGCTTTTCCGGCGTAAACGGCAGGAACGCAGGAGCAAAGCGCCGGCGCCACGCAGCAACAGTAGCAGCAGCTCAGTCCTCCATCTCTCTCTATACGTAAACCATGTCGACGGGCCGCTCGTGGGATTCGGACGACCAGTGGCAGGAGCTGTCGGCATCGCAGTCGAGCACGGGCTTCGACTCGGCGGGCTCGGGGGGGCTGAACTACCCGGTGCTGCCGACGATCCCGTCGGGCGCCATCGACCTCGGCTCCATCGCGCCAGTGTTTGGTGTCGCGGGCTATGATGATGACAACGCCGACTACTTGGACTACGACAAGGCCGGTCGACCGTTCATGGAGCAGATGAGCGGCTCGTGCGGCACGGCGTACTTCACGGGCATCCTCGGCGGCGGCATCTTCGGTGCGGGGCAGGGATTCCGTCGCTCCCCGAGCCCAAAGTTCAAGATTCGCATGAACTCGCTGATGAACGGCGCCGCTGTGCGTGGCTCTAAGGCTGGCAATGCGCTGGGATGCTTAGGTGAGTGAGTTGTAGTTGTATTATGCAGTTGCGGTGTGTGACGTGGGGATCTCACAGTGGTCTCTTGTTTTCGTTACAACAGCGATGATCTACAAGGCGTTTGAATACGCTGCTGACACCGTGGAACTGGAAAATGTGCTGAAGTTTGACCAAGCGACTCCGATTTTGGCGTCTGCTGCTACTGGTATTTTCTACAAATCGACTGGTACGTCCATGCACATGTTGCTTGGCTTTGTATTTGTATTCATGTTGCACAAACTTATCTAACCCTCTCTATGTGTATGCTTACAGCTGGTCCAAAGGCGATGGTGCTCGCTGGTGCGCTCGGTGCGGGTTTGATGACCATGGTGCAGTTTGGCGTGAAGCCGTTCTACCCACGCCTCTAGACGCGCTACAGTGCGTCTCTAGAGCCACGTGACGTGGATCCTGTGTATGTGCCCGCCGCTGCCTGGGCTCCATTGTGATATAAGTGGCGATGCGTGCCGTTTGCGGAAAACGAGCAATTATTACGCGAGAGTGGGAGAAAAATCACATTGGAAGCAAACGAGAAGACAAGCAGCAAGCGCACGAACACACACACAAAACACACGATAGACGCCGAAAAGTGCAGCAGCTTTGCGAAGAATTGGTCATGCACGTTTTTCCATTTTCCTGTAAGTTAGTAAGAAAGCAAAGGAGCAGAGGAAAAATAACCGAACTGATCCTTCAAGCCCGTCCATGTTTATTACCTGCATCTCGAAAGATCCGAAAGCGGGAGCCTCTGCCAAGTAGCCTATTCCATCCATGTATATCGTCTGTATCTCGCTCACAATTGCAAAAGATCCAAAAATGGTAGCCTTTGGCAAGTAAGCTACTCCAGGCAAACGTGTACAATGAGGGGAAGGCTTGTGTAAAGTATCCACCAGAGTGCTGCTAGGTATTGCACACGTGCTCAGCGTTAAACACTGCGTGACGGCAACGCGCTCGCGTCCCGCGCATCGCATCCGTCTGCCCACATGAAAAAGATTGCGTTGCACTTGATTTCCTATGTATCTACCGTATCATCTCTCAACATTCATAGTCTCTTTCATTTGATATCAGATTGCATACAACTGCATTATGCAACTAGAGAGGTTATTTTGTAAGCTGCACTTTTCCCGCCAGCCGCGCTGATTGGCGGCATTTGAATTTTGTCCGGACCGCAACACAAAGCGAATATGCTGGTGTCGTCGTACGCGCAGGAGCTGCAGGCGCTCAAGGCCGAGCTCCACACGACGCTCGCGCGTCTCGGCGACGTCTCCACCAGCCACCAGCATGCGAGTGTTTCATCCGCTGGTGCGTTTGTTACGCCACGAGAACAGCAGCACCACCACCACTCGGTAGTACCTAGTAATCCACAGCATGCGTGGACAGCGCCATCGACAACGCACACGTCGTCGTCGTCAGTAGCAACGCCGTCGTGGTCCGTTGCGACGACAAGAACGATCTCCACGACGGCGACGCCGGACACATACCGTCAACTGCAGACGGTGACAACGGCGAGCGTGCGCGTGCTGATGCACGAGCTGAGAGATGCGGCACAGCGACGGCGAGAGCTCGAGATGCAGTTGGTAAGCGAGATGAGACGCGAGAATGAACAGTTGCAGCAACAGCAGCGAGACGCGCGGGCGCCGTGGCAGAGTGCGATCGAGGCGCTGCAGCGGCAGCGAGCTGAGATCATCCGGCAAATTGAAATGGAAAGCCAAAAAGACCATTTTGCCAATGGCAGGAGCCAGGAATCCGATCGTTTTATCGCAGGCAAAGACACTGAGGAAACAACACAGAGGGGTCGTGGACAGCAGAATCAGAAACAAACGCAGGGTAAACGCTCAGAAGAAGCGCATTTGCGTCCTGGTCCTGAGCATCGACGATTAGAAAAGCATTCGATCGTGGGGACTTCGGACAATCAGTTCTCGATCGAGGGAGTCGTGACACTCGAGCCACTACAAAAACGCTCGCACCCGATCCGAAGCAGCACACATGAACCACAGCACGAGCCACAGCATCATCAACCACAAAAACAGCAGCAGCACCGACTGTCGATGGCGTCGGCCACACAAACCCCATTATTTACGCACGACATCTTCGGAGGGCGCTCGGAAAGCCACCACGAAATACTCAATGAGGTCTTTTCAATTCAACTGAAGTTTGCTGAAATGATGCTCAAGCTAGAAAAGTCGGTCCAGGTCCGCGACGAGCTTCTTCAAGGCCGTAGTGGAATAGCAGCTCGCTATCGACGTGGCGGTGCTCAGAAGTCATCGACACATCGACCACGAGCTGCAGCTCACCATCCAGTGTCGCCCGATACCGACAACTACGAAGACGATATGAGCAGTGACAACGATTCGTTCAGCTCGGGGGCTTCGTTGGGTGACTACGCATGGAAGCTGAAGCGGTACATGTCCGACAACGATGACAGTATTCAGGAACTTCATCCCGCCATGCCCTCAACAGCGCATAGTTGGGCAGCTCCAGGCGGGTCAGCTTCATCGCCACTACCCGATCTGCTTCATGAGCATCGAGCCAATCTGTCAGCAGTTGAGGAAGAAGGCAGCAACGATGACGATAATGAAGACGAAGTACGACACAGGGATCCAGCCGGGTCGTCAAATACGGCCGCACGGACTCCAAGTACCGAGAGCAGCGACAAGACAACAAGCAGCTCCGCAGCCAAGCAGGTACGCTTCGATGATGACCGAGGCGAGTACGCAACACCGCTGATTGCGCGCAAGTTTTCGTTCGACAACCAATCCGATGACGACGACGACTTTGATGACAGTCCATTGAGCTTCATGGGCGGTTCCAGTGTCACGAGTTCCGAGTTGAATGACATCTCGTTAGTCAAAGCGTTCGAGGCATTCCGTCGCGAGCTCCCGTTCGCGAAAAAGCAACTATTTGCGTCCTCTACCGCCGCAAGAGCGCTGTTCCCGAGCGACGACGACAAGGATGGCGTCAGTAAGGCGACCAAAGATCTCGCAAACCCAATGAAGAGCGACTTCACGAAGCCACAAAAGAAAGCAGACTCGCTGGGATACGACAGCGACCCGATCAAAGAAGCGACTGCATCTGTACAACCTCAAGAAGCGCATGAAGGTGCATCGAATGCCGACAATGCAGCTTTGGAAAAGCCACAAACGACAACTGCGCCATTAAGTCGTGCGGAGCTGGTCGAAAAGCGGCGTCAACTGTGTCTGGACATCCAGGCCGAGAGCGCGCACCTGGTGCTCACGTTCGGCTCGCAGAACGCGCATCAAACGGAGCGCATCAAGCAGAATCTGATCCAGTTGCGCGCACAGCTCCGCTCTGTCGACGAGCAGTTGAAATAATGTAACCGAAATAGCTAGTCTGATATAACAGGTAACTTAACAAACACGTTCCTGGGTTCGATCCTCATTTGCACCTTCAGCAACACAACAGTACAAGAAGGGAGAACAAGAGCAGGAGGAAAGCAGCATGTCGTGGTGCACGATTGAGTCCGATCCAGGTGCGTAGCGTACACTAGACGGATGTACTGCATATGCAACTCTCTATATGTATATGTGATCTATACGCTGGGCTCTCCTGTGTGTACTCTAGATCTCGCTAAACCACGTCTTCTTCTCGATCTTTTCCTTTGGCGTGACTGCACTTAATGCGTATCCACACGTAGGCGTATTCACGTCGTTGATCGAAGACATTGGCGTCAAGGGTGTGCAGGTGGAGGAGCTCTACTCGCTGGATCCGGAGCAGTTTGCGGAGCTGTCGCCTGTGTACGGCCTCGTGTTTCTGTTCAAGTACGAGACGTCCCATGGCGCGGACGAGGACCAGCAGCGCGTGCAGTACGCGCACGACGCCGAGGAGAATGGCTTGTTTTTCGCCAAGCAGGTGATCAATAACGCGTGCGCGACGCAGGCGATCCTGTCAATTCTGATGAACTGCAAGGACATTGCGTTGGGCGAGACGCTGTCCGAGTTCAAGACGTTCACGAGCGACTTCCCGTCGGATCTCAAGGGGCTCGCGATCTCCAACAGCGAGAAGATCCGCATCACGCACAACTCGTTCTCGCGGCCCGAGCCTTTCGTGATGGAAGAGCGGAAGGCGACGGGCGACGACGACGTCTATCACTTTATCGCGTATGTGCCCGTGAACGGCAGGGTCTATGAGCTCGATGGACTTCGCCCTGGCCCCATTGACTTGGGCGAGTTGCCGCAGACCCAGCAGCAAGACGCGTGGCTCCAAGTCGCGTGCCCCGTGATCCAGAAGCGCATTGAAAAGTACGCGGCGTCCGAGATCCGCTTCAACCTGCTGGCACTCGTGCGCAATCGGATAGACATTGCGCAGGAGAAGCTCGCGCAACTTGCACAGGTGGAGCAGCCGACGCCCGAGGTCTCGCAGGAGATCGCGCACCTGCAGGCCACGATCGCCGAGGAAACGCACAAGCGCTCGAACTGGGCGCTCGAGAACCGACGTCGCAAGCACAACTACATCCCGTTCGTCGTGCAATTGCTGAAGACGCTCGCGGAGAAGAAGCAGCTGGAGCCGCTGATCCAGCAGCAACTGGATGCCCAGAACAGCAACAACAATAATGCGGCGACGACGCAGTAAAAATGAGTGCGACGAGTGCTTGGTGTGTGCATGGAAGCATCGACTGGAGTAGGATCGACAACAGCAACGTGACTTTGGAAGAGATAATGAGATATGTAGTCAATGCGCAACATAAAAACCATTGCTTGCTTCTGGTTTCGTTCGTTTATAGCTTGTTCGTCGTCATCTACGTCTATGTTTTACCAATAGCGCCGTCGACACTCCTTTACTTTCATTTTTTATTTCTTTCGCCATGATTAGCACCCGCCACGCAATTGAAGCACCATGTGGATGGTGCCGCCGGCGGCGACGTTGTAGTCTTGGAGGGTCTTGTCGTCCGCACTAGATGCCAAACAAACACGTTGAGATACACATCAGCATACTGATAGCCTACGCTCACAAACACAATAGCAGAAACACCACACGACTCACAGTTGCTTGCCACTGTAGATCAATCTGGAAACATTACACAATAATAACAACAAAAAGCGCCATGAGTGTCGGTACATGCATCAAATTGTGATGCCTCGTCACGCGAGAGAAGCAGATGCGTACCGGATTTGGTCAACTTGGATGCCTTCCTTCTCTTGCAGCGCCTGCTTCACGTGCAAAATCTATTGCAGCAAGAACAGATTACCAATAGCACAACCCATGTTAGTCCTTCGCGTCGTATTTCCTCAACCAAGACACTAGACGCACCGTGTTGTCTGGCTCAAAGTTGAACGTTTGCTGAGCGTTTACAACATGCCAAGACGCACGAAAAATGTTAGCGACCAATGCGGATATCGACCTGAATCGGCTCACACTCGCTGCCTTCACGTCGTAATCGGTACCTTTCGTCCAGTCAGGGTCTGCAGCATACCGCAACCGCATACATCAGCACCACAACAGCAACAGCGCACACAGCAGGTCAGCACCACGCACGAGACGACACAAGGACATCATATTTATATAGATAGTGATGCATAGAGAACCGCATTACCTTGATCTGGATCTGCATGCTTGTGGCCGAAAACTGCGCGCTTTCCTCCTTTTTCTTCTTTTTGTGAATGAATTGTGAAGGGGGAACAGTGGGGGGGTACACTTTTTTGCAAAGGGTAACCCAAACGGTTGCACGAATGTATATTTGTAGCGGATGTGGCACGAAGGTGTTTGGTTTCCATTGTCAGCCGATTTGACTGACACAAAAAGGCACACTAGAAAGAAGACGGCGGCGGCGATGTTTTCGCTGTTTATGGGGCTGTGGGACTATTTATTCTCCAAGGCGGAGCTGCATCTGCTGATCGTCGGGCTCGATGACGCGGGCAAAACGGTACGGTACGTGTGGCTGCGCTACTACAGGCCTTTCTGTAGAACGGCGGAATGCGCGCTCCCTGACGAAAATGGCGCTAAAAGCGATGGGCTTCTTCTGCGTGCGTGTGCGTGTGTAGACGCTGCTGGAGCAGTTGAAGGGCATGTTCGGCAAGAAACCGGGCATCCCGCTCGACAAGATCCCGCCCACCGTCGGCCTGAACAGTACGTTTGTATGTCTGTGTTTGCTGTATGTGCGTGCGTCATGTGCAGAGTGCTTTCGTTGCGCTAATGGTGTTGCTAAATGGCGCTTTCTGCTAGTTGCGCGCGTTGATTTGAAGCGCTCGCGGGTCATTTTCTGGGACCTTGGCGGACAGGTACGATACTAAGACACATGGGGACGTTATTGACACGTCGTTAAAAGTGAGAGTGTACGTGTTGTGCTTATAGGAGCGGCTTCGTGTGATCTGGAACAAGTACTACAGCGAGAGCCATGGTATCGTGTTCGTCATCGACTCGGCGAACGAAGCGCGCTTCCAGGAAGCCAAAGACACACTGCGTACGTTCAGTATTAATATGGGGGTAATAACCATGTGCTGAGCAACAAATTGACCAGTATGATTGTTTGTATGCTTTGTAGAGACCATGCTGTCGCACCCCGAGCTACAGGGGATTCCGCTCTTAGTATTAGCCAACAAGATGGACCTCGAGGTACGTTTCGTTTGGGTTGGCGGCCATGTTCGCTTGCCTGGGTGACGTAATTGCTGGCTCATGTGTGTATTGAGCAGGACGCGCGCAATGTGAACATGATCTCGCAGGTGCTGGACGTCGAGTCGCTCCAGGGCGCCGTCGCCGCGCACCCGATCTGCGCGCTTACGAAGGAAGGCATCGAGGACGCCGTGAATTGGCTCATCGACGCCGTCAAGTCGAGCGACCGCTACTACGAAAAAGCCGCCGCCAGCACGTAAGAGCTGCCAATTATGAGCTGTTCACCACATCCACACAGAGTGAGGCAGGCGCATAGACTTTGTTTTAGTATAGAGGGGAATGGAAAAAAAGACGCATGGGTATGCATGTGTTGTTGCTTTTTTTTATTGTGTGTTTATCTATCAAACACTACAAGAGAGAGCAAGGGGCTCATCTTGCAGCATGCACCACGCAGAAGCGGCAGAATTGTGCCGCTGTGGCACTTACAAGTTGCGCGATCGGGCCAAGTTACTAATCTCGACGAGCGAGTGGCCGGTCTTGAGCGCCACTTCCTCGGCCGTCTCGTGCTTGGAGAGCGCGTCGAACGTGGCCTTGATCACCGTGTACGGGTTGCGCTGGCCGTGCGTCTTGGACACCACGTCCGTGATGCCGAAGCAGTCGAGCACACACGCGACCGTGTCGCTGACCGTAAGGCCCTTGCCCTGCGGCGCCGGGCGCAGGAACAGCGTCGAACTGTTCCACTTGCCGCGCACCTCGTGGTACAGCGTGCGGTTGTCGAAGCGGTCGATGAACGTGAAGTTCTTCATCGCGAGCTTCGTGGCGCGCAAGATTGCGTCTGGAGGCGATGACGCCTTGCCGACCGCGTACCCGGCGCAGCCCTGGCGGTTGCCCACGACAACCATGGCGCGGAAACGCAAGATGTTGCCTTGCGTCGTCACCTACACATTCATTTGCACACGACAGCAGCAGCAATTAGACAAGATGCCGAACAAAGTCGTTCATAGCTTATTTTGCAAGCCATACCTTTTGCACTTTGTCAACGTGCACGATCTGTCGCAAGAGACCGAGACGCCCCAAGTTGAGCGGCTCAATATCCTCCTCCTCGTCGAACTGCATGTCCTGCTCCTCCTTGTTCATCTCGCGGATGTCGCGCAGGATACCGGTATCAGGCGTCTGGTACATGCCCTTTGTGTTGACGTCGTCGAGCGAGATCTCCTCCTTCTTGAACTCCTCGAGGATGCGACGACGCACTTTGCCGCGGTTCTCGGGCGCCACGACCATGAAGCGGTTCTTCTTGGCGGCCTCGGGCATCGTCTGGCGGCGCGGCATCGAGTCACGACGGTCCTTCGAGATGATCGGGTCCTCCGGGTCCTCGTCGTCGCCGTCGTCCATGTCTCCGCCCACGAAGTGCGCGACTTGGATCTTGGTCACCGAGTTGCCGTGGGCAGCGCCACGGGCGCGCGCCGTCGCCACCGAACGCACGGCAAATCGCTGCAGCATCGTTGGTTCTCTGGGCTCTAGAGTGCGCGACAAGGGAGGGAGCAGATACACACAGATACACAGGGTGAGTGAGGTCCATACATGCATACACACGCATAGAGAGAGGGAGAGGGAGCGAGCACAGAGCCACCCCATCCCGCATTGCTACGGCACATTACCTGTTCCGGTCGGGCGTCGAGGCTCGCGAATGAGTGGCGCTGCGCCGCAAAAAGCCCTCTCATCCCTCTACAATTCGATCGTCCTGCGTTGCAGCGTTTTGTGAAGGTTTTAGGTACTTACTTTTCCAGCCTGGTAAATTCGCTCTGAAAGTTAGGTGCTTGAGGCGATTTACGTCGTTACGTTCGCCCCGGTCATCCTTAAGTTCGCACTATGGTGCTATAGACACGTCTGATTTCACCGTATTTTGGCATTTTAATCCACCTTCTTTTGTGAGAATAGCTCTCCACAGTTTATTCCATGCGACGTGGGTGTGACTGGCCCCCATTTATTCCACAGAAGACAAAAGCACAAGAGCGAGATCCATGACGAGTGACGAGCAGCAGCGCCTGAAGGCCGAGGCCGAGGCCTCCGCGGCGCAGGACGTGGAGATGGACGACGACGACGAGGACGACGCCGCGGACACCGCCGGAGTCAACGGTGTGGGCGACGCGGCGGCCAAGTCCAAGAAGAAGAAGAAGAACAAGAAGAAAAAAAGCAAGGCTGCCAAGGCCGCCGCCGCGGCTGTGGGCGGTGCTTCGGGCGCGTGGGGCGCCGGCAGCAAGCCGCCTCCGTTCCGTGGCGTCACAGGCTTCACGGACAGCTTCACGGCTATCGGACAGACCGAGCCGGCGTCCATCCCTGTCGCCAAGCTGTACCCGAACGGCAAGTTCCCTGTCGGCGAGATCCAGGAGCACCCGGGCGACTTCAACACGTACCGCACGACGAACGAGGAGAAGCGCGCTTTGGACCGCGCCGAAGAGGATCTGTACGAAAAAGTGCGCTTTGCGTCGGAAGTGCACCGTCACGTGCGCAAGTTTGCGCAGGGACTGATTAAGCCGGGTATCCCGCTCATTGATCTGTGTACCCAATTGGAAAACAAGAACCGTGAGCTCGTGGAAGAAGCCGGCTTTGCGGTACGTTTGGGTATTATTGCTTAGTATTGCGTTGACGTGGGTACATGTGGCTAACTGCTTTATTGCGATGTCCTCTCTCTATGTGATGTGAACAACAGCGCGGTATTGGTTTCCCAACGGGCTGCTCGCTGAACCACGTGGCTGCGCACTACACGCCGAACATGGGCGACAATACGGTGCTCTCGTACGGCGACGTCATGAAGATCGACTTCGGCACGCAGGTGGACGGCCGAATCATCGACAGTGCGTTCACCGTCGCGTTCGATCCGAAGTTCGATCCGCTGCTCGAAGCCGCCAAGATGGCGACGTACGAAGGCATCAAGCACGCGGGTATCGACGCGCGTCTGGGCGAAATTGGTGCCGCAATCCAGGAAGTCATGGAGTCGTACGAAGTGACCATCGACGGCAAGGTGTACCCTGTCAAGTGCATCCGCAACCTGTGCGGCCACTCGATCGGTGCGTACCAGATCCACGGCGGCAAGAGCGTGCCAATCGTGGCCGGTGGCGACAACACCAAGATGGAGGAAGGCGAGATCTTTGCCATTGAGACGTTCGGCTCGACGGGCCGCGGCCACGTCGTCGAGGACGGCGAGTGCTCGCACTACGCCAAGACGTTCGATGCGCCGCACGTGCCACTGCGATTGCCGCGCGCCAAGAAATTGCTCACGCACATCACGCGCACGTTCGGCACGCTCCCATTCTGCCGTCGCTGGCTCGAACGAGAAGACGGTGGCTCGACGTTCATCAACCCAAAGGGTGCCAAGCAGGAGAAGTACTTGATGGCGCTCAAGAACCTGGTGGACACGGGTATCGTCACGGCGTACCCACCGCTCGTGGATATCAAGGGCAGCTACACGGCGCAGTACGAACACACGCTCATCCTGCGACCGACGTGCAAAGAGATTTTGTCCAAGGGCGACGACTACTAAGCTGGCTCGGAGGGTGTTGGCCTATTGGTATCAACACCAACGGTCTGCCCGAGAGCTTACTAAGAGACAACAGAAGACAGGAGACCAGGTGTTTGATCCTCATCGTGCTTTCGTTTTCTTTCATCACTTCAATCTGATGCGTTTTTCTAATTGTTGCTTTTCCCGAACCGCTTGCGCGTACTTGTACTTGAGGTCCTCGATTTCCTCGAAAAACTCTTCGTCAAACGCTGCTAACTCGTTCTGCAGTTTCGCATTTTCCTCCTCGAGTGCTTCGATATGCGCTTCCAGTTCCTGCACGAGCTCATCGTTTTCCGCAGAGTCGCCATCGTGCGTCTGCCGCGTCTCCAACTGGAATTGGAGCTCTTCGATCTGGGTTTCCTGTCGAGCTAGACGCTGCTTGAGCTCCTTGGTCTCCGTTTCGAAGCGCGACAACTGCGTGTCCTTGTCCACCAACTGGGCCTGAAGATCGTCGACTGCTTTCTGGGCAGTGCCACTACCTCCAGACGTCAGCGTCGATGCGGCAACGCGCAGTTTCTGCTGCAACCTGAGCTTCTCCTTCTTGAGCTCTGCGTTTTCCGCTTGCAGCTGGTCCACCTGGGTATCCAGTTGCACACGCGCATCCTTATGCTCTTTTAACTTGCGTCGCAGGAGCTCCACTTTTTCAGGTGAGACCGCAGGTCGTTTCACCAATTTCTCGTTCTCGGAGCGCAGCTTCTCGATCACTTTTTTCATATTCTCGATCACTTCTTCGAGCTCCAGACGCTCCTGTGCCGGCGAACGAACATTGTTGATTCGCTTATTGCTTGTTGCTGCTGATCCTGATAGCGTATGCCTTGGAGGCTGCTGTGATTGCGGAGTTTGAGTCTGCTGCAGCAACGACGTCTTGCGCTGCAGTCGCGTGTACTCCAAGCGAAGACTCTCGAGTTCCAGCTCCATGCCCATGATGCGCGTATCTTTCTGGACAATTTGTTGCTCCTTTGTGCGCAATTCGTCGCCCAGTACCATCAATTCGTCCTGGATATCCTGGGAAACCAGAAATTGCTGCTCCTCCAAGTGCAACTTACTCTCAGCTCTCTCAAAGTCGTCATGGCGTTCGTCTGCGGGGATGCCATGCTGTGTGAGACGACGACGCACTCGTTTGAGTTCGGTCTCGTACTTTTCCATTTGCATCGTAAACGCGTCTTCCCATTCTTTTCGCTTGAGTACGAGCGTCTCGTGAAGGTACCGATTCTGTCGTTCCAGTTCCTCGAGCTGCTGTCGATCCCCGTCACTTTTCACGGCGCCACTGGAGGGCTTTGACCGCGTTGTTGGCTCCGGCTTCGTCCGCATCACGTCATGTGCCTGTTGTGTCTGCGCGAGGCGATCGTTAGTCTGCTCCAATTCTTTCTCCTTCGCGTCAAGCTCCGTCTGCTTTTCTTTGAGGCGCAACGTCAAAATGTCAACACGACGCTGCAGCTTCTTCTCGATTTCCCATTGCTCACGGCTCTTATGGCTGGTGCTGGCTGCATCACCTGCTGTTCGCTTCTCGTTGTCGTTTGGTGCGTTGGTCGCGGCAGCAGTAGCAGCGGGCACGGACGACGCAGACGCTTCGCGCAACGCCACGTTTTGCGCTTCAAGGACGCGCAGTTTCTTCTCGAGCTCCTCGACGACCCGAGCTTCTTGGACCACTTTTTCCTTTACGACGCGCTTCAGACGCTCGATCTCATCTTCCAGCACTTTTCGATCTGCGATATCGTCGACCATCGCTTCCTGACGTTTCGCGAGTTTAGCGCTTTGTTTCTCTTTCTTCTTCGATGTTGTGTCTCCGTGTTTCTTTTGCAGCGCCAATTTTTCCTGCAGCATCTGAATTTGGCTTTCGAGCCGCGCTTTCTCGTCCTTCCACTCGTCTTCGTCCTCCTCGCGTCGCTCTTTCCTCTTTTTGTTTGCGGCACTGCTTGCGATCCGTGCGGCTTGCTGCGCCTTGACGATTTCGATCGCATGGCGGTCCTCGGCCTTGAGGAATTCCTCTTTCAACTTGATAATTGCTTCGCGCAGCAGCTTCAGCTTGTCTTCTTTCTTGACCATGTCGCGTTTCACGAACGCGAGCTGGTTCTCGAGCTGCTTGTTAATCTGCTCGCGTTCCAACACCACATCCTTTGCTAGCACGATCTCTTCCAAGGCTTCTCCGGCGCGCGCTTCTGCGATGTTGCGCTCGTTCTTCAGGATCTCGACTTCCATCTGTAGCTCTTTGGTCGTCTGCTTGGCTTCCTCCAGTGCCAATTCAACTTGTTTCCACTCCTTGAGCACATACTCATGCCGTTCTTGCGCCGCTTGGATCGCTTTCTTGTCTTTCCCCGTCCGTTCCAAGTGCTTGATGGTCTCCATGGCCTCCTTGAGCTGCGAGATCATGCGCTGGTTCTCGTCATAGAGCTTCTTGTTCAGCTGGGTTGTCTCGAGACGATCTTGCGCCTTCACCTGCGCGGCATCGTGGCGCACACTCGCCATTTTCTTCTGATACTCCTGAATCAATCCGTTTTTCTCCTCCACCAGCAACTTGAGGCTCGCGATCGTCGCCTGCGCAGCTTGCTGCAACTCGGCTTGGTCTTTCTCGTACAGCCCCACTTTCTTGCGCATGAGCGGAGAATGCGACCCCGACTGGTTCGATCTATCCGTGTACTGATTGCTGCTACCACCGCCATGTAGCTCCAACTGTGCCTGCAGATGCTGCAGCTCTAGCTGCAAGTCCTCCTTCTCGTTCGCGACCTGGCGGCGCTTGCCGTCGAGTTCTCCGTTTTGCGCAATCAGCTCGGAGATGCGCGCTTGTGCTGCTTTCAGTTGCCGCATCACGTCTTCGTTGAGCTTTTTCGTATCCGCGAGCTCTGCTTGCAGCATTTCTTCTTGCTCCAAGTATGTCGCCGACTTGGTGGAACTCTCCAATTGGCCCATGAGAACGCGTTCGCGAATCTCCAGCGCGTCAATACGAGACTTGAGGCGACTCACTTCCAGCGATTGTCCAACCGCGTCTGCAGAGGATCGCTTCGACAGCAGCGGCAACTGCGACTGCTTCTCCTCCAGCTCTTTCTCGAGCTCTTTTCGCCGCTCTTGCTCGACTCGCAGTTCGTCCTCGAGGCAGTCGAGGCGCTTGCGGAACGCTTCCCATTTCGTGTTTCGCACCGTGAGATCACGTTCTTTGACGTGTGAGATCGTCGTCTCGAGCACCACGAGCTGATTCCTGGACTTGTCACGCAAATCGTTCAGTTGTTTCGACCGCGTCTCCACTTCAAGCTCTAGCTGCTGCGCGCGGATTGCCGCCTGCTGCTGATCTTCCGCGACTCGGTCATACTTGTGAAGAAAGTGCTGGTAGTTGGTCTTGAGTTGCATCAGTTGGTGCTGCAGTTGTCCGACAATCGCGTGGTCTTCCGACGACGCCATGAGCTCACGGACGCGGTGCCCGTCGTCTTCGCGCTTGGATTTTTCCTGTGACACCCGCTTGGAGAGCATGTTGGCTTGGCTCGCAGCGAGTGCTGCAATGTCCTTGTATCGTGCGCATTCCCGCGTCAGACTCTCGTAGAGCTGCTCGACTTCGCTGATGCGCTCCAGCAGCAACGCGTTCACTTGCTCCAGGTCGTTTTGTTTCAGTATATCTGTTGTGATTCCTCTTGCAGCGCCGTCAGAGCCAAGTGGGCTCACGCCATTCAGTCCCGCGGTGTGGCGTTTTGCTTGCGCGTCTTCCATATCTTTGGCTCGCTGTGTTTGCACCAGCAGCTCATGCTCCAGCTGGCTCACCCTTGCTTGCAGGATGCGTTCGGCCTCTGTTGTTGCTCCTGCATGGTTGTTCTTGCTGCTGCTATCAGCGTGCTGCGCGCGCTTCTCGGCAAGTAAAAGCGCATTCTCATGCTGCACGTGACTCATCTGGTTCGGCAAATCGTACATTTGTAAATACTTGACGTGCATCTCCGAGAACGCCTCACTGAGCGCATTGTACTTGTGCATCAGTTGCATCAGTGTCTGCTCTTGTTTGCCGGCAAACGTCTTCAAGACGCTCTTGTCAAGCGTTTTCTCCATACGCTCCATGAGTTCATCGGCTCCCTGCTTCCAGCTCTCCAGGTACAGAATGCGAAGCTTTAGCGTCTTTTCCATGTCCAGCCATTCGTTTTCCAATGTGCGCTTCTGTGCTTGCGCAGCCTGGTACTCGTCGTGGATCTGCTGGTACTTGCGTCGAAACCGCGCTTCGTTGACTTCATACACGGCGACTTTGCGCGTCAACTCCAAGACTTCGATGCGAAGTCTCGTCTCCGAATCCACACCAACCACACTCAAGTCAGCAGGTTGCACAAGATGCAGGCTGGACTCGAGGCGTTGACACTTGAGCGTCAGGTCGTGGTTCTCGTGCTTCATCTCGACCAGCTCGCGCTGTAGACGGGTGTCACTCTGCGTGTATTCCTCGTGCATGTGGAAAAAGTGCTGGTACAGAATGGTATGCTGGTCCGTGAGTGCCTTGAATGCGTCCTCGTGGTGTGCTATTTGCTGTTGCAGCTCTTCGTTCTGAGCTTCGGACTTGACCAACTCGTCCAGACACACGTTGAGCTCTTTCATTACATCGATCAGCAGCGTCATCTCCTCCTCTGTCTCGAACGCCACGTTGTCGACAGTAGGGACTCGACTCGGCTTGCTGGCAGCAACTTTTCCCTTTGGCTGCTGAGGTGAAGGCACATCCTGAGGTGAGTGCCGCTCTATGGCTGTCTGTGGTGGCTGTTGCTGGTGCAATCCAGCGAGTCTGCTCTCTAATGCCTTTGCGACTGCCATCGCAAAGCCTTCAGCGGATGTCGGCCAGTCATTTCGCTCTGATGAAGTTCGAGGATTCGGACTCTCGCTCGCTGGCCGCGATATTGTTGCTCCTGAGGAGCCTTCTTGATCATTGTTTTTCGCTGGAGATGTTTGCGTACCGTTTTGTTGCTTGGCTGCACTGTTCGCTTCAACCCGCTCACTCGGTGGTTCATTCGCATCACCAGCATCTTCGTCATCGCCTGACAAAGAGTCTACGTCGTCGTCGCTGTCCCTCGCCGTGGCTGATACATCGACAGCTCTGTCTGGTTTTGCATCATTGAATGATCTGCCTCCTGCTTCCCGCTTGCGTTTCTGCTTTTCTTGCTCCTCCTGAAGTTGCTGGATCTGTTCTTGCATGCGCTTAATCGCCTCTTTTGACGCGCTGTGTTTGGGAGTAATAGTTGCTTCCTGTGCGTTTTGCGATACTAGTGTCTGGGTTTGACTGCGCTCAACTTCGTCTCGGAGGCGATCGATCTCCTGCACCAATTCCATCTTCTCTGTGTACAAAGTCATCAGTTCCTTTTCATGCTTCACCAGCAGCTCTGCATCCTTTCGATCACCTTGTGGCGGAGAAGAGCTGTCACTGATTGCCACATGGTCACCAACACCAGAAAAAAGCAGCCGCTTGGTTACCTCTGGTGTGCGTTTCACGCGGTCGATGAACTCTTCTACGACCTGCCACTGCTCTGTCGTTAGGCCATGCGTCTCGTACAACTTGTGGCCCGTCAAGCGTGCCTGGTCTCGTAGTTTCTGCAGCAGCCGCACGCGCTCGGCTTCGAGTTCCTGGATCTGATGCTCCATTTGACTCATCACGGCCTGGTTCACTGCGAGTTCTCCCTTCAAGTGGTTCTCGATCGCGAGATCGTCGTACTCAAACGACGGTGGCTTGCCGGTCTCGACCTTGAGCCGATCGAACGCGATGTGGAGTTTGCCGACAGCGTCCACTTGGTCATTCAGCTGGTTGCGCAGTGTGACGTTCGCGTGCTGCTGCTTCTCGAGTTGCTTGCGCAACTGTTTCTGGAACTTCATGACGTCTTCGAGACCCGCGTTCTGTTCATATTTGGCGTTCCACGCTTGAGCGTCAACGAGCTCTTTCTCGAGTTGTGCCTGGCGAAACTCCATATCACGCAGTACGTCCTGCTGCTCCTTGAGTCGCCGCGTGAGCTTGACGTGGTCGTGCCGCATCGTGGCCGTTTTTGCCTGTTCACTTGCAATCGCCGTCTGCACCGCGGTCTCTGTCGCGACATCGACGTCCAGGTGCTCGACGAGACTTTCGAGATCGCTTTGCTGCTGCGCAATGCGCTGGTTGAGCTCGCCGATCGTCGCCTTGTCCTTGATGCGGAGCTCCTGGAGCCGCTCCAACTGCTTCTCGAGTTCTTCCATTTCGGCGGCGGCTATATCGTGGCCATCGTCTCGCTTTGCTGATGACGCAGATGCAGAAGATGGTGGTATTGACTTTTGCTGTTGCTGTTGTTGTTGTAGCTTCTTGAGGAGCTCGTCCAGTTCGGCGCGCAGCACAGCTTTCTCCATGTCGCTCTTCATCTTGGCCTCTTTCAGCAGCACCTCGACGTCGCTCTCGCGCTCGTCCATGTCGATGAGCTTAGCCTCGAGAAGTTGCTTCTCCTGCTCGAGTGTCTCGATCTTGGTGTGTAGCTGCGTGATCTCGATCGTCTGCTCGTCGATGGCCTCGCGGTAGTCGTTCTGGTGCTCGTACAGCACTTTCACAGTCGCCTCATGCTCCATGGCGATCTCCGAGATGCGTTTCAGCGCGTCCTCTAGCTCACGCATCTCACCGCGCAGCAGCTCGTTCTCCTTGAGCACTTTGTACAGCTCACTCACCTTGGCGTTCGCGTCCTGCGCCATGCGCTCCATCGTGTGCGTCGCACTCGCGGTCTCCTGCGCCTTGGCGCGCAACTCCACGAGCTTCACCTCGAGCGCCGCATTCTTCCCACGCAGAACGAGGCACTCCTGTTCCCATTGAGCACCTCGCTCACCGTCATTAACGCTGGCACCTTGAGCTGGCGCCTTCGTCTCACCGCTTGTTGTCCTTTGCGTAACCTGTTGTTGTTGGAGACTCGCCGTGAGCTCGTGCACGACCTGCGCGAGCCGCTCGATCTCGCGGTCCTTCTCGGCCACGGTCTCGAGGAAGTCTTCCTGGTGGCGCGCACTCTCCTGATGCTGCGTCTGTGCTTCGGCGTCGCGCTGCACGATCGTGTCGTGCAGGTGCTCGTTCTCGGCCGCGAGCTCTTGCACGTCGCCGCGCAGCAGCTCGAGCTCCTCGCGCAGCGAGATACAGTCGGGACGCGCGCACCGCGTGGTCGTCGACGGCGAAAAAGGAGCAGCGGACTCGGCCATGGCGCGCGCTGCTGGGGATCGCTCTCTCGGTATCAATGCAACGGAGTGCTGCGCCCACCTAGCTAGCTGCTCATACCCCTTCGCTATTGTGCGAATGGCGCGACGGCTCAAAGTGGCGATTTTTCAAAATGGCGACTCGAGCCGGATTTAAGAGGGAGTATGAACTTCTAGCTCATGCGAACCTAACAGTTAGAGTGATTGGCAAAAGTGTGTAGCCATTTCGAACCCGAAATAGTTCTCCACTCATTATTGGGAACAACAGGAGAGCGGACACGAGAAGAGATGGCGGCGATGGCGATGGCGATGAGCCCGATCCGTGGCGGTGGCGGAGGCGCTTGCACGCGCAAGATTACGGTGAACGAGCGTGTGGAGCAGATCCTGCACGGGTCGCTGCAGGTCGAGGAGGCGCGCTCGATTGGCAGCCCAGCGGCCCACAACGCGGCGATGGCGCGAAGCCACGAGCTCTCGAATCTGTACTCAGCGTCGACAGAAGATAGGTTCGTGAAGCATCGAGCGATGAAAGCAGCGCAGTCAGTGCCGAAAAACAACAGGCAACAGGACCCATCAACGCCTTCGTCCTCACAGCAGCAACAGAGAACGCGGCGCGTCCCGCCGATCGCGATTGTGCCACAGGATCGAGTTGTGTATAGTGACAAGCCGACGAATCTCGTCGCGTCGCCGATTAAACCTGTGCGCTGTCTGTCGCAGCAAATGCTCGAGCTGCAACGGCAAGAAGACGAAAGGAATGCGAAACGCGAAGATCCCGTCTTGACGCCATCGCCTGTGCGCGCGAAACCGTGGTACAAAGGATACTCGAGCAATTCCAAAATACCAACGTGTTCGCTCGACGCCAAAGTGCGCCGATACGGAGCATATGGTACGATCAAGATGATGGCGTCGGAGACTTTTGCTGGCACGGCTCCACCTTTCTGCCTCCACGAATCGCAAAGTCTCGACTCGATTGCATTCAAGAACGACCCGAACGCATGGTCTCCGTCGCTCCATGGATCACCGACACTGTGGCCCGAAGATTCCAATTACGCGACGGGGTCGAGGCTAGAATCTCACGCCATGATCCGATGTCCGTCACCAGACTTTCGCTTTCCAACGCACAGTGTCGGGGTCGTGGAGGACGACGATGCGTACTTCAAGCGTACGAAAGTCATCCATGCACAGGAGAGCATCGATCTCGAGCATGCCTTTGACAGCGAGAAAGCTCTGCGACGAAAAGAGATCGCATACAACCGAAGCAAGCTCGAGTTGTGGAAAAACAACCTGCATTTTGAGCCGCTGTCCAGTAAAATGGACCATCCGTTCGTCAAGGTGAACGCGAAGCGCGCCACTCAGGTGACGATCTTGCACACACCCGAGTACTCCCCCAACTCCAAATTCCATGCCCAGGTCGAGAAACTGACAGAAAAGCGATTCCCATTGCGGTGGCGCAATATGACGATTCTTTTGGATGCCATGCGCCGCACACCATGCAGAAGACCGGTGCTGCAAGATATTGAGAAGTTGTTCGCGCTCGCGTATGAGGTTTCCTACAAGAATGCAAACTCATTTGAACTGAGTCGTCAACAATACTGGGACATCCTGCAAAAGGAGTACCCAAGCGTGGAAATTCGACACGCAAACCGCCTGTTCTCGTCCTACGACTACAAAATGGTAGATCGTATGGACATTCGCGTGTTTCTCGGCACGATCCGCGCATTGCGCGTACAGCAGGGTACACCGTTAGAGATTCTGTGTCTCTCGCTGCAGGATTTCGACACGACGAAGCGAGGGATCGTCACATCCTTGGACAACTTTCAAGCCGCGCTTATGTGTTATTGCGGCCATGAAGATGAGGAAAAGCAAATGCGAGCACAAGCGACTGCACTGTGG
Source organism: Globisporangium ultimum DAOM BR144 (assembly GCA_000143045.1). Lineage (NCBI taxonomy): Eukaryota > Oomycota > Peronosporomycetes > Pythiales > Pythiaceae > Globisporangium > Globisporangium ultimum. The sequence goes on along the minus strand of GL376617.1, from coordinate 247,015 downwards.
AAGCAGATGGGGATGGAGTTCCAGGTCTACCAGTTGCAGCACCACCGATATGGCGGTGAACACCGAGACAATGCTAGTCCAACTCATACAGAGCGAGAAGCATACGAATCATGCGAGGACGGTCATTTCTCGTTCAAGTACGTTCGCTTGCAGCTCCAAAAGGAGGCACGTGTGCTCTCGTTCTACTCGGAGATGCTCCTCAAGAGACGAGAAGAATGCTTTAAAGCTCCCATTCCGCCATCCCGCTAAGCAACAAGCTGTCGTCGCTCTCGTGAAGCACGACATGCCACGTGTGGTATGCACATATGGTTGTCTAATTAACGGTTACGCTACAGGAATGCTACTACCCCACACAGCGAAAAATGATGAGACCACAAATGCGGGTGTTGCGCTGCCCCCCCCCCCCCTCAATCCACCTGCAGGCATTTGATCATGCCAACATCACAAGCGCAGCCGTCACGCTGCAAGTGATATATCCCCTTTAAAAGCGAGCGCCTGACGCCGCTGTGCATTCGCCACTACACTGTAGCAGCAATAGCTGATGATGCAGTAGTTCCAGCTGCCTCGTTCTGTAGCCACTCACTCCCAATGAGCTTTCGAAAGCGTACCCATCTCGATAATGGACCAATCAAAACCATCGAGTAATCTATTTATTGTGTCTTTCACACTACACACAATCATATTAATATGTCCACTACAGTACTCTACTTGCGATCTGGGTCGCGCGCTGATTGGTCGCGCCACTCTTAACTGGTTGTGTGAGGGAAAATACAAAGCTCCAAGCGCAGCATATCGACCGCTCTGCTTCCTGCGCCGACAACACCCCGCGACGCACTCACCGACGAACGTACCTTAAGCACCCACAACAACACACACAGACACTGGAAGCGATGTCGAAGACCGTGGGCGTGCCGATCGCGCTGCTGCACGAGGGCGAGGGCCGCAACGTGACGATCGAGCTCAAGAACGGCGAGATCTACCGCGGGCACCTGGAGGAGAGCGAGGACTCGATGAACTGCCAGCTGAGCAACGTCGTGCTCACGCAGCGCGACGGCCAGAAGGCCAAGCTGGAGCAGGTGTACGTGCGCGGGAGCCACATTAAGTTAATTATTCTGCCCGACATCCTCAAGAACTCGCCGCTCTTCAGCAAGGTGCAGGCGCTCAAGAAGCCCGCGGCCGAGAAGAAGAAAGCACGGTCGTCGGCCAAGACCAAGCGCGGCGGCATGCGCAAGTAAAAGAAATAGGCAGAGCGACACAGGATTCCAGCAGGCTACAAGCGGCAACACAGCGATGCAGGAGCGGGGAACGACAGGATAACGAGGAAAGCGAAACGAAAGAAGACACGTGGTGAGTGCAGATGCGTCTGGTGGCATTATCGACGAGATGGGTAGGGATTGGATTTAGCAATTGGCGGTGTGAGTAGTGAGGTGAAGATCCCTGCGTCGAAGGAATAGCGAATAGGCGTGTGGTGCAAAGGAAATCAGGAGATGACGCCAACCGTGTGCCTGCTGGCGTGACGAAAACCGTAATAGAGCTTGTCTGCGATAGACGATACTCACCAGATCGCTACGCTGCTGTCGTATTTGCCTCCTTATCGATCTTTCCATATCTCTGCTTTTGCGTTTCCATTGCGTGCGGTACGCTCCGTTTTCTTCGTCTGTGGGTTGTTCACTGATCTCCTTTGTGTGTGTCTCCACACGACAGGCAAACGGCGAAGCAACAAATACGCATGGAAGAAGACCAACGCTATGTGCCAGCAACTAATACGTTCTCTCTATTATAGTTTGCCTCCACCTTCATCTCTCATACCAAAGTGAAAGCCAACACAAAACACATCACAAAGTCCACCCATTCGTCTACAGACAGCACAGCGGGAGCAGCAGCGCAAACGGCAAGAGGCACGCGGCCACGGCGAGCGAGAGGCCGCACGTGCAGATGCTCACGACGCAGCAGATGAAGATGATGATCCAGAGCGTGATGGACACGCCAAAGCAGCCGCCGCGCATCCGCGTCGACAGCTCCAGCGTCGCGTGATTCTGGATCCCGTACTCGTACAGCGCGCGCTGCGGACGCAACGGCACACCGCCGTAGTGAAGATACCGCGAGATTGATCCTGCTGCAGTCGACTTGAGAAATTCCACCGCACTGCTGCATTCAAAGTCATTCTCGTCTGCATCGTTGCTGGCAAACGCAAAGAACGTGCTGGCAGCGGCCTGGAACCCTTCAAGATTCACCTTTGCACCACGACGATAACTGTATTGCGCGTTGCCATCGATTTCTTTCGATTGCGCGAGCGCCATCACTTCGCCCACCGTCGTGCTGTAATCCACGGCGAGCACGAGCGTCCGTCCTCCACTCTGTGAACACGTAAATCAGCACCATCAGTCTCACATACGAAGCAAACAAGATCTTGCGCTCCACATCCCACGGCAATGTCGTCATAGCCACACAGAAAACACTGGAAAATATGCATTGCTTTTGGCGCATGACATGAGCGGTTACAGAGCTTTGGTTTTACACACGACGCACCGTGCGCACGAAGAGCTGCATGGTGGTGGTCGCTGTGGCTGCGGTCGAACACGCAGAATAGGCAGAATAGGCAGAATAGGCAGAATGGGCAGCGCGTTCGTCTTCTCGGCGGCGGTGGAAGGAAGAACGACGTGATGTGCCGCCGCAGCCATCATCACTACTCTGCGTTCAAAAAAACTTCCACATTGCCTGAAAACGTGTGGTCTACATGGATTCAGGACAGTGTATCTTTTGCTGATTCATCGATTTTTATATTTGATACACGCCCGGAAATTACACTCGCTTTCTATATTTTATATGTGACCCTCCCCCGTTTCTCGATCATTTCTTTGAATTTATATATAGGATCTCAAAGCTGGCATTTGTATGACCTACATACATTCTCGCATTGTGTTAGAAAAACGGCGCGAAACGATTTGGGCCGCTGTGGGCACGCCTGGAGCCACTTTGGATTGGCTGAAAATAGAATGACGCGCTGCCATTGGTTGGCGCGGGATGGATGGAACCTCCTTCCTTGCCAAGAGCTCCACAAGATGGCAGTCAAGCCAAGTGCCGACCAGTCAGCCACCATCGGCGACGCCATTCCGCGACTCACTCGCCAGCACCGCCGCCGTCCGCGACTCAATCACCATGACTGCCACCGAAAGCGTTCCGACCTTCGACGCCCTGCGCGACTCGCTGCTGGACCTGAGCCAGCCCATGGGCAAGCGCACGCGCGCCGTGTTCTACCTGCGCACGCGTGGCCAGAAAGAAGACCTCCAGGTGCTCCTCACAGGTATGCAAGGGCGTTGATTGCAGGTGCTTTTGCTGGTGTGCATATGTTGCGTGCATGTATGCGCTGCATTGTCTGCACTTGATTGGCGATTGATACCATGCAAGGACAGCATTGCAGTGCGCTTGAGAATTGAATGGCAAGGATACTGACAAAGTTGCCTTTTCTTTGATGTGCGCTTTGTGAAATTGCAGCCTTGCTAAACAAGAAGGATTCTGAGCTGATGCGCCACGAGTTGGCGTACGTGATTGGCCAGTTCCAGGACGCCGATGCATGCGAGATCCTGCAGAAGATCGTCGAAGACGCCAGTGACGACGGCATGGTGCGCCACGAAGCCGCCGAGGCGCTCGGTGCCATTGGCCACGAGCAGTCCTTGCCTGTGCTCGAGAAGTATAGCAAGGATCCTGCACCTGAAGTGTCCGAGACGTGCCAATTGGCGCTGCGATTGATCAAGTACAAGGTCGAGAAGGCGCGCGGCGAGATCCAGGAGGGCGAGCATGACCGCAACCCGTACCTCTCGGTGGATCCTGCCCCGGCTGTGAGCAAGGACGTGCCAACGGAGGCCTTGAAGGCGACGCTGCTGGACCCGACCAAGTCGCTGTTCGATCGATACCGCGCCATGTTTTCGTTGCGTAACCGCAACACGCCGGATGCTGCGCTTGCGCTCGCCGAAGGCTACAGCGACTCGAGCGCCTTGTTCCGCCACGAGATCGCGTACGTCATGGGCCAGATGGAGAACCCCGTGACCGTGCCAGCGCTCAAGAAAGTGCTGATGGACGACAACGAGCACAAGATGGTCCGCCACGAAGCCGCCGAAGCGCTTGGCGCGATCGGCACGCCCGAGTGCGAGGAGATCCTCCAGGTGTACCTCAAGGACTCGGAGCAGGTCGTGCGCGAAAGCTGCGAGGTCGCATTAGACGCCATCGACTACTGGGCTCCAACCAAGTAAGTGAGGTAGTAGGCGACGCTTTTCTTTATTTCGTTTTGGACGTTTGATATGATACATATACACGCTGCAATAGTGGCATTTTGGAAGCGCAAACTCCTTCCTCGAGCTTTGTAATCTTTTCGTTCCTTCGTATCTCAGTCCCTTTATATATCACTGTGGGCCGCTTTCCCCGATAATTCTTATGCGTAAAGGTACCCGACGTTCATCTTGTTAAATGTTTGCAAAGTCTTTGGCAACAGCGCTGAGCTCTTTCGCAAACGCTGAGCGATGGCCTCGCAGACCACAGGCGCAAAGAGCAGCTCTTGCGACGCTGGGGCTGGCACTGCCACAGGTAACACTGGCCGAGTTGACTCTTCACTGTACAGGACTTTGAGCACGCGTTGAAACTCTGGGGCCGAGCTCTTCACTTGGATCATCGTCTCCCAACTGAGCAACTGCAGCTGGAGAGACGGCGGTTGAGCAGTAGCTGCAGTAGCCTCTGTTGCAGCGCGCAGCGTATACCGGAACACGCCATCGGAATCGGCAAACTCGAGCAGCTCCGTGCACACGATGCTGTCAACCGTGTACCTTGCGAAAATGTCTTCTTTGGCGTCAATTTTCGAGCCAACAGCAGTAGATGAAGACGACGAGATGAGATGCTTCTCGAGACGAATGGTTTGTCGGTTCTCGAGGTGCCGCATGCCAACAGCAGCCTTGCATTGCGAGCATCGAAGCGGTTGCCACGACTCATCTTTTGTCGCATCATTGTCTTCTTCGGTATCTCTGGGACCAGGTTCCTGGGCTTTGACCGGTGCATCCACATCTTCTAGAGCGTCAGCAACGGTTTCTTGTTCATGCAGCAGGATGTGCGCTTCCCCGACGTACACGCGGCCCGCGTGCGCAAAGATGTCTTCGCGCGGGAGATGCTCAAAGGCCCCGATACCCGCGCCCCAAAAGTCAAACATGTCCATCCAGTTCGCCGACGGCAGCGGCAGCACTTTGTCGATCAGCGAGGTCGTCATCAACACACTGTCGCAGGATCGACACGTGAGCTTCCCGTACTGCGTCTTGTCCAGTTCCTTCGCCATGATCTGACTGAATGACGAAAAGCCGTCGCCTGCTACCTCCTTGTCGCCGTCCTTCACGGGCAGCCGTACATACACATGATCGCCCTAATGCCATCCATACATGATCATTAGATATAGACATTCACAAGGGTCCCTGGCGATATGGCTTGCTGAATAGCTACAATAGCTCACCTTGACCTCAACCGCGCAGCTCGCTTCGTCCACATTACGCTCAATCTCCGTTGCCCACCACACGCGGTCGTCTGCACCATTGAAGCTTCCATGAAGCAGCTTCACGTGCGGGAACGCCACGTGCACACGAAGCGCGTTCGCGTCGATCCTGTCGTACGCATCCCCGCCGACGAATAAATAGCAGTGATAGCAGCCAATATTGCGGTGATACTCGACCAGAGAGTCGACAACTGGTGGCAGCGACTGCTGTGTCTCCTCATTGCGCTCATTGCTCTCATGCAAGTGCATGGCGTGGAGGTCGGCGGCGACGCGCGCCGTGGTGCTCTGCACGTCCTGCTCCATGCGCAGCTCCACCTGCCGCGCGTCCACGTACTCGGAGCGCACGGACTCCAGCTGCGCGCGCATGGCCTCTACGGCCGCGAGCGCCCTCTCGTGCTCCTGCTTCGCCTGCATGTACTCGGCCACGACGGCCGCGGGGTCCATGATGCGGATGCAATTGATGATGGTGGCGCTTTGGGTCAGTGGCAAGGATATATGCGGTTCGTAACATCGGTATGTTTCAAAAACAACGGACTTCTAAATACTAGATGGTCTTCTATTAGAGCGTGTAAATTCTTGCGGTGTCCTTCGATTTCGAGACAGAACTTGCGTCAGGAAGAGAAGGATGCTTATCTATTTAGCGTTCGCTTTTGCGCTGTCTGAATAGCGTTTGCACGAGCTGTGACAGACCCGAGAATGCGTTCGTACTGCCGTGTGTTGAAGTTTGGCTCGCGTCCACATCGTGATGACTCAAAAGATCCGGGTTGCAGTAGTATGCAGGATGGCAACTCCGTATTGATCAGATTTGGTTGCACTCGAAGCCATGGTGAGCACGGCAGATGCATAGACAAAAGACTCACGTTCGAGCAATGAGGTACGGATACTGCAGATGAAAATGCGTGCGTAACTACTTGGTGCATCGTATTAACCGAAAGGTGTTAGAATGCGTCTGCAGTGCTGCTGATCTTGGAGGGGGCGAATGGAGCAGGTGGAAACCAATAAAGGTGGTGGATGGAAGTCTTTGCTTTAAGGTGAAGCTGCTCGCTCAACAACCACTTAGACAACGTGTCTTTTGCTTGAGAAGGACTTTGCGACTCGTTACGCTGTAATTCATGCTGTGAAAACCTCGCACCTTTCTGACTGAAGTCGCGTTGGAAGGTATCACTTATAAATTAACTTGCTGCAACTGGTACCATATTTAAACCCCAGTCGCCACTCTATTAAAAAAGAGGTAGCCATACCTGCAAAACTGCTCAACAAATTCACTCCAGGAACCACTTCGGTGGCCATCCGTAAAAATTGGAACGATACAGAGAAGATTAGCATAGCCCCTGCGCAAGGATGACACGCATAAGTCATTAGATTCACTCTCTGCGGTTGCTGTCGATTCATCCGCGCCAAGAGATGCGCATCATTCTATAGAATAGCGACATAATTCGGCAATACCAGACTACAGTCGTGCGGGTTGTAAGAATGCGATTGCATGACGTAGAAAAGCAAGCAGCAAACATTTCTTAGTGGCTATAAATGCGCTGGTCCTTCTCTTGCATTTCTTAAGGCGTCGTCTCACCATCATTTCTGTTGCAAGCGCCTTGCGCCATCGGTACATTTGAAACAGACACTTGCGCGAAAAATTAAGAACGGAATCTCGTGTCCTGATAGACAGACAGTGTGTCGGTTGATTGCTGCTGTTGGGTCTCTTTACACAAACTACACGCGTGAAAAAGACAGAGGTGCTGGGCAGGAGCATATGCGGAGCACAGCGACCGCCTCGGATGCGTCGCGAGGATCGACCACCACCGACGGGACCAGCAGCCGGCAGACTGGCTTTGCCCCAAATTAGCTGCCACCTTTTCGTTGAATTTGACAACCGCAAATTAATCGCACCTTTGAAATTTGTACCACCCAGCTCCGTAAAATAAGCTGAAAATTTGATAAGAGCTGCAACCCAATCCGACTCACTTCAGTGTATTAATAATAGACAGCACTACAAACGATAGTACTAAGCTAATCTAATACCCTTTTAGAATCTATAATTTGTGTGTACTGAGAGCTGCCACAACATACTAACTCAGTATAATGTACCCTTCAATTGTCATCCTACAAAACATTATTCCACTGTTCTAATTCATTACAAAATGAGAACGACTGCTTAGAAGCGTTTGGAATCTCACCAGAACAAAATTTATAAGTCAGGATCACCTTCAATCAATCGCAACGTCAGCAACAAAAAAACTCCAAAAATCCGAAAAATGCAAAACATAACATGGCGAGATGAAGTGCCAGACTGCAAGAGAATAGGGGTGTGCCTCTTATTATGTTTATCTTGCGTCCACTATGCTCTTCCTTCCAAACAATTTGTGTTACCCTAGACCTGACATCTCCCCTTCGACGTCCGCCCTCTTCCCTGTCCACGTCCACACCCTCTATCGAAAAAAAAGATCGCAATGTAACGCCACGTAGTTGAGGCTACTGCCAGTGTCACGTACACATTCGATTTTCCTCCTGACCTGTCTTACCACCATTACAACAATCTCCATACATGACGTCATCTTTCGATATAAGCAATGATCAAACAGCCTTATAGTATCTAATGTTGCTATTGCTAATAGTGCTATTTGAGCTTGCAGCCGTTCTGACTGTCTTTCTTTCGCCCCAAAGAGGAAGTGCTGAGTGGGCGGGACAACTGGGTTCTGTACATCCTCCCCACGTGAGAAGCCAGCAGCCCATACACCAAGCAGTGCGGACAGTGGACAGCGTCCGCTCCGCTCCGCTTGAGCGGACGGCAGCGGACGACAAGCCCACAACAGTGTAACCACCCGGCATAACCCCTTCTGGCCTCCATACTCATTCCCACATATAGAGAGCAAGCGAGATGACGCCCGAGGAAATCGCCGGCGACTATAAGTGCGAGCTGCGCGTGGAGGACTACCGCGTGAACAAGAAGGCCGAGTTCAAAGTAGTGGCGCACGTGTCCTTCTTCTCGTCGCGCACACACTCGCCGGGATCCTCGAGCTGGCACATCTGGCGCTCCTTCTCGGCGTTCCGCAAGCTCGACGAGCAGCTCCGCCAGCGCAACAGCGCGCACCTCAAGGGCATCAAGTTCCCGCCGCTCTACCGCCGCAAGTCACTCTTCCGCACTAACCTCTCCGCCGACTTTTTGGAGATGCGCATGCGCGAACTCGACAACTACATGAGCATGGTCATCAAGTCGCCGTCGCTCGTGGCGTTCCACGTCATGTCGATCCAGAGCCAGACGCTCAAGGCGTTTGTGGGCTTTTCCAACGGCTTCGGCTCGAACGCGTACTACGAGCAGCAGCACGCGGCGCTGCGGCCGTCCGTGTCGATCCTCGCATCCTCCGAGGCCATCGCTATGAGCGCGACCGCGAGCGTCATGGGCGACGACGACGACGACTTCCGCTCCGTCTCGTCCAGCAGCACCATGTCGTCCATCACGTCGACGTCAAGCCAGGACTACCGCTGGTCTGGTACGGGCTTCATCGGCAGCAGCAGCTACGCGCGCCACACGGTGCCGCTTACCGGCTCCAACAGCTTCGCCCTCAGCCGGAACGGCAGCAGCAATTCGTTTAACGGTACGGGCACGACCGGCCGCGGCAGCTGGTTCCCCGTGTCCGGTGGCCGCATGTCGACAGCGTCGACCGTGTCTGAGGGCAACGGCGTGGCGATTTCGCGAAACTCGATGATGGCCATGACGCCGTCCGACGTGATCACGCCCGAGCTCGACATGCAGCGCGCGCGCATGGAGGAGCAGCTGCTCAAGGAGGATCTTGTGGGCGTCGGCATGCCGCCCGACGGCTCGTGTCTGCTGCACTGCGTCGTGTACGAGATGTTCCCGCTGCAGTGTCTGCGCGACTACCCGTCGAGCATGACGGTCGTGAACGTCGGCGCTGCGGACGGCATGGCGCCGCGCCGCATCGCCGCGGCGCAGTACTTGCGTGTTAAGCTCATGGACTACGCGCTCGAGCACGTCGAGCGGCTCGCAGTGTTCCTCATGCAGGAGGTCGACGACCTGCGCGAGCGCTACGAGACGTTCCGCGAGACACCCGACGAGCAGGCCACGACGGCTGAGCTATACGCGGCCGCGAGCATGTTCAACATCGAGATCATCCTCATCTCGAACGACGAGAGCTTCACGATCGACCCGGTGCTGCCTGTGGCGGGGCTGCCGTCCGTGCGCGAAGGCCCGCTGCGCACCGTCACGTTCGGGTACCTCGTGCCGGCCGACGGGCTCGCGGGCCACTACATCTGCACGCGCGAGCGGCGGTCGCAGTTCGCGGCGCCGCAAAACTCATTCGCCGGCGGCAGCTACCGCGGCTCTGTGAGCATCGGGCCGCCCAAGCAGCCAGTGCGCTGCTCCACGTCGTCGTCGTCCGCGGCGCGGCGCTTCGACCGCATCCCCGAGCAGCGCGTCGAGTGAACCAAAGATAGAGAGCTACTAACATATTATTAATCCTCCACGGAGAAAGCAAGAGGATACAGTGCGCGTGTATGTGCGTGCGTGCGGACAGCATAATAACCATAACAAGAAAGAAACTAGTACGACGTTATTTGATCTGCTACCGGATGACGGCGCTCGGCAGGCCGCGCAGACTCGCGCTCCGGGCGCGCGCATGCGTCTTGGACGGCGTCGCGAACACGTTCCAGAAGCGCAGCGTCTCGTCCGCGGCCGCCGATACGACCGAGCTGCCGTCGGGCGAGAGTGCCAGATGCAGTACACGCGCCGTGTGGCCCGTGAGCTCGCGCACGCGCGTCATGCGCGGGTACTGCCACAGACACAGCTCGTGCTGCGAAAAGCCGTGCGACGACAGCAGCTCGCACTCAGAGCGCGACCACACGAGCCCGCACACCTGCGAGCCCGTGTCCACCGATTGCACCACGTTGCCGTTGCTCGCATTCCAGAGCTTGATGCTGCGGTCCGCCGTGCCGCCGCCCGACGCCAGCAGGTTGCGCTCCCACGGGCACCACGCGAGCGCCTTGACAGCCGCCGTGTGCTCGCGCAGCGCGTGGCGCGGTGTCGCCGTCACGCTGCGCACCTTCTTGCTGTCCCAGAGACATAGCGTGTTGTCGTTGCCACCCGACGCGAGCGTGTACCCGTCGGGCGCCCACGCGAGCCCGCAAATCTCCTGCGCGTGGCCCGACAACGTCGCGATCTGCGCGTGCGCGCGGCGCAAGTCGTGGTGCAGAACCTTCGCGTCGCGCGAGCCCGATGCCAGCACGTCGCCGTTCCACGCCAACGCGCCAATACGCTCGTTATGGCCGCGCAGCGTGCGCACTTTGGTGGCGGCCGCGGCATCCCACACCTGCAGCTCCGCGTGGAAAGTGCTGATCGCGAGCTTGTCGCTGCGTGTGCTACAGGAACCAGCATCCGCCATCCATGCGACCGACGTCACGTAATCGCCGCGTGTCGTGCACGCCTCGATCTCCTGGATCGCGCCCGAGTCCGTGTGGTACAGGTACACGACCTGATCGAGCGCCACGGCGAGCACGTTGTTCGCGCCCCACGACACGAGATTTAGGTAGTAGTCGTCGCGCAGCTCGGGCGCGTCCAAAATGCGCGTCGGCGACGACGGAATGTGCCGCTGCCGCACGTTGCCGTCCGCGAGTGGCGCACTCTGTCCAAGTGCGCCATTGCCACAGAGCAGCGGAGAGCGCTTGCACCGCCAGGGCGTGGCGCGGCTCTCGCTACCGTTCCAGAACTGCAGCAGCGCGTTCTCCTTGGCTGGCGACTTGCCGTCGGGACGGCTCACGTGCAGCAGACTCGCCGCGAGCGCCTGCTTGTACCGAACCTGCTTGTCCAGTTCGCTCGTGCGCGCCGCATGCGATGCGCCATTGTTGGCTGCTGCTGTGCTTGAAGCTGCCGTTGCTGCTGGTGGCCATGGCGTGTTCTCCTGGGCGACCATGTAGCTGCAGAACTCGAGATCCATCATCGACCGCGCCGGAATGAACCGATCGCTCTACAGACAAAGCACCATGTTAGCAATTTGTATCAATGCGCCCCCTTCCTGCAGCAGCTCTGCGTACCTCGTAGACTCGGTACGTGGCCTTGGGACCAAGGCGCTGACGCTTCCGCGAGCCATTGCTGCTGCTGTAGGTATTCTCATGCTGCGCATGGTCAAGCTCCTTCTTGTGGCACTGGTCTGGCAAGTGCGGCGGCGTCTTCGTGAGCGGAGAGAGCGTCATGTCCAGCGAACCATGCATCCTTCGTTCCATGGTTGTTGTCGTGCTGGGAGGTTGTGGCACGAAGAGAGGAACCGCAATGGCGGAACGCGTGCGCGCGCGAGAGAGAGATGAACACAATCGCTTCCTTTTTTTTCACGCACGCGCCAAGTCGCAACGTCCCTCGGGTCTTCGAGATGCGAAACGACCGCGTTTCTTTCCATGCAACTCGGAGCGTCAAGAGCCGCGACTTTTGAGACGTGGCAAGTCGAAAAGTCCCACGTAGCCATCGCCTGTCTCACGTCGGATCTTCTTTCTCTTGACGACCTTCCTCGTTCTCTTGGCATGTGCTGCTGCTGCTGCAACACTGGCTGGAGTCATCGCCAGACGCCAACGAGGGCCATATGCAGCCACCCACCTGGTCTCTTTTTTTCCCATTTCGCGTAGAAATGCGTGGAAGATATCTCCGTTTTTTCGCAGCTTCTTCTAACAGGCTGCTTACGACGAAACGGACGGATCTTCTTCTTTCTCGGAAAGTCGTCACCACCAACTCCAGTCGTTTTTGAGTCGCTTTTGGCTCGTTTCGACAGTGAAGCATGAGCTCTTTCTTTCCATTTCGCACACAGAAAGCACTACTAGCACACAAAAACGTGAATATAGCTGTATTCGTACAAATCTGATGAGCGGCTCACCTCTCTCTCTCTTTATCTCTCTCTCTCTCTCTCTTTGACGTACTTATACGTGCTGCTGCTGGTTGTACATGCCGCGCACAACGCCGCGCTCTTCCTCCTGCTGCACCGCCATGTTGTTGAAGATGTGCTCGAGCGACGTGTCGCTCACGCCGTACTCGCTCACGCGCAGGTGCGACTTGGCATCTTCGAGCAGCGCAAAGATCGCCGACGGACGTAGCGTGTGCTTGGGCACCTGGAACCGGAAATGGTCGCCCTGCTGCTCCACGAGCGCGCTTCCGGGAAATTCGTGCTGGAAAAATGACTGCAGCGCCTCGCTCTGCGTCTCGGCGACCCACCACGCGCTGAACACGTCAACGGGGATGCTACCGTTCGACTGCAGGAAATTGTCGACGACCCAGCCGTTGCCCTCGCCGCTCAGGATGAGCTGCCCACGCGCCGCGATGCCCAGCGAACCGCAGATGCTTGCCACGTTCTCTTTCGTGATGCTCGTGCTGCCAGGCGACGGTGCTTGCACAATGGCCTCGTGCACTTGCTTCACGGCTTCAGCAGGCGGCTCCCGCAATTTCACTTCAACCGTGAAGCCCTGACCAAACTTCTGCTTGAGGTGCTCGACACTGCCCAGACACTTGAGCTCGCCGCTCACCATGATGCCCACGCGCGTGCACAGCGCTTCACACTCCTCCATGGAGTGAGTCGTGAGCACGACGCACGAGTCCTTGGCGGCGCACACGGACGCAATGACGTCCCACATCTTTCGGCGGGAACTCGGGTCCACGCCCGTCGACGGCTCGTCCAAAAACACGATCTGCGGCGAGCCGATGAGAGCGATCGCCGTCGACACCTTGCGCTTGTTGCCGCCGCTGAGGCCGCGCGTGAGTTTGTCACGGTACTCGCTCAGCCCGACCTGCTTGATCTTCTGGTCCACGGCGTCGGCAACTTTGGAGTTCGGAATGCCCTTTAGCCGCGCGTACAGCGCCAATTGCTCCTCGACGGTCAGCAGATCGTGCAGAGAGTCAAACTGCGGACAGTACCCAATCATTCGGCGCGCAGCATTGCGGTCGAACGCGAGGTTGTGCGGCCCGAGCATGACGAAGCCATCGGTCGGCGCGAGCTGCCCCGTCAGCACCTTCATGGTCGTGGACTTGCCCGCGCCATTGATGCCCAGGTACCCAAAGCATTCGCCCTTGGAGATCGCGAGACTGAGGTTCTTGAGCGCGATCTTGCCTCGCGGGCGTTCGTACTGGTGGTGCAGGTTGCGGATGAACACACTCTTCTCGCCCGTTGGTGGCGTGGTCTCGACCCATTGCCGCTCCGCCACGACGTCATCGTCTTCGTCGACCACGGGGATCGCGCGCGGTGGCGCAAAGCGATTGTTTTTCTTGCGCCACACGAGTTTGCGGTTCTCCAAAAAGAATACGAGCGCAGTGAACGCGACGGCTTCGAGGACCGAGTAAATGATCGGCGCACCGCCGACGTCCACGTCGAACACGCCGCGGATGCAGCAGCCGTTGACGTTGCGGTCCCAGCATTCTCGGCACGCCTCTTTCCCGAGCCCTTCGAACAAGCCAAAGAACGATGAGGTCGCGGACAGCCAGCGACCCGAGCCGTAAAGCGAGCGGCGACTCACCTTGCGCGACGCAATCTCGTAGATGCCGTTGTTGAGGCTGTACCCGGGGAATAGGAGGAAGAGCCACCGCAGGTAGTTGCGGTCCAACGAGGATAATGTGAACGACGACGAGATGCGAAAGTCGATGATGCGGCACAAGAACGAGAAGATGCTCAGGAGACCGCCAGTGCCCAGCATGAACACCAGCAGCGACGTCTGCGCCACGGCGTGCTTTGTGAACCGGAATGAGAACAGATACGCGAGCGGGATGGACGCAAGCACGTGCGAAATGACCAGCACAGCGACAGCGGTAGCTTCGTCGCTCCCGTTGAGGCCACGCGAGGACAGCGGGATGATGATGATCGCAGCGACCACGGAGATCGACACGACCACGACATCGTGCGTCCAGCTCGACAGCCAGTACGCCGAGATGTTGGCGCCCGAGATCAGCTGCAGCCCCTTGGCGTCCTGGATCGGGTCCTTCTCGCGCACGATGAACGCGACAATGGACGCCGGAATGAACGCGAACCCGAGCATCACGACGATCGAAATCAGGAACGAGTTCATTGTGACCTGGAGCTTGGCGTCGTTGCGTTTCAAGCACTGGTTGTTGAAGCACGGCGTCTGCGCTGCGATCGCCGCGAGCGTGGGTGTCGACTGCGAGAGCACGCACTCATTGCACGGATAGAATGGTGATACCGAGTTCGCAGCATTGCAGCACGCCAGAGCATCACAGTCCACGACGCCGATCTCGCAGTAGCTGAACCCAGCAGTCCCCAAGCAGGCCGTCAGATTCTGACCTTGCAACAGACTCGCCGTGATGTTTCGCGCCGGACACTGGTCTTGTTGCGCCTGCGTGGGCAGACTCGCAGCGTAGTCGGGGATAAAATCGGCCACTTGGATCGTCGGCAGCACAGCGAGAATGATGAGAAAGAGCAGCGGAATGCACACCGAGTTGAGCAGCGTCTTCTTGTCGCGCTTGGCGATCTGGAAGCGCTTCATGGTCAGCGCCGCGTACTGCGACCAGAACGTGGGCCCATTTGGCGCAATGTCGATGAGTTTGTCATCTTCGCCCGTGGGGGTGGAGCTCCGCGTCGAAATTCGCGACTTGATGCGTGAGTTTCGTGGGTCTGTGAGTGCGGACGCGTCGTCGCGGTCTTGTGAAATGCGCAGGAACACTTCTTCGAGTGTCGTCACCGAGATCCCGTATTGCAAAATGTGCAACTCGCCCATGTTCGAGTCGAGCGCTTCGAGCATCTGCGGAAACGCTGTAGACGACGCCGACGGAAGCTGGAACACGACCTCCGAGCCGAAGTTACTCAGACACTTTGCACCGGGCACAAACTGCTTCAAGAAGGTACCGACTGCCACGACATCGCAATCGGCATCGGCCTTGATCAGCGTCAAGTTGTACCCTGCTCCGTATCGGTTCTTCAAGAAGAGCGAGCTACCGGCACAGCACAGCTTTCCATCGGCAACGATCGCGATCCGGTCTCCGAGAATGTCGGCTTCGTCCATAAAGTGGGTTGTGAGCACGATCACGCGGTCCTCGCGGTTCTTCTGGAGCAGGTTCCACGTAAATCGACGCGAGTATGGGTCCATGCCGGACGTCGGTTCATCCAGGAACACGAGTTTGCTGTCGCCGATGAACGCGATCGCGACGCTGAGCTTGCGCTTCTGGCCGCCCGAGAGTTCCTTGGACTTCACGTGCCGCGTCTCCGTGAGTCCGACGTCTTCGATGATGTTGTCTACGTCTTGCTGCAGCTGATGCGGCGCGACGTTCTTCATGATGCCGAAGAGCCGCAAGTGCTCTTCGACCGTGAGGTCGTTGAAGAGCACGTCGTGCTGCGGACAAATGCCGATGATGCGGCGCAGCTCGTCAAAATTGTGGCGGATGGATCGCCCGTACAGCGTCGCGTCGCCTGCCGTGGGCTCGATGAGTCCCGTGAGCATCGAGATTGTCGTCGTCTTGCCAGCGCCATTGTGGCCCAAAAGCGCCGTGATCTGGCCACAGTACATGGACAAATCGAGGCCCTCAACCGCCACTTTTTCTTCGCCGTCTTCTAGCGTGAACGTCTTGCGAAGACCACGCAGTTGGAGACACGTGCCTTTTTGTTCTTGTACCAGCAAGACCGCGTTCACGGGCTCGACGTGATCCAGCGCTTCTGTTCGAGAAGGAAGAGGATTCAAGGTGATCGATTGCCGTTCCACGAAGCGGGTGCTGTCCACAAACTTGAGATACGCGCCTCCGCCCTCGTGAGGCGTAGCCCCATTTTCCCCTGCGACGGCATTTGCAGCAGAGCTGCGGCCGCCGAACCAGTACGATTTCTGCAGGAAAAAGTAGAACGGTTTGCGTACGCCGTACTGCTGCGGCAGCACCTGTTCAAAGTACCATCCCAGAAGCACAAAGATGAACGAGTCCAACACCAGGAACCAGCTCATCGCTGACGCCGTCGGCACGGTCACGGGGCTTTGAACAATTCCGATCGAGTACGAAAAGCCCATACCGAGCTGCGCGTGACGCAGAATCTCGTCGATTGCGAGCGCGAACGCCGTCGGCGCACACAGCGCGGCCCAGTACTTGGGACCGTTCTCTTCGGGTTGCACTGCGAAGAACGGGAAAAACAGCAGCAGCCACACGAGCACAGACACGATTGCCGCTGTCCGGGACTTGTTGAAGAACGGCGTGATGCAGTAGCTGAAGCTCACGATCGCGAGGCTGAGCGCCCAGAAGAGGAACACGAGCGTCGCGTACTCGGTGCTCGGGAACACTTTGCCGAACTTGAGCACAGCCGCGATCGCGAACGACAGCGGCGTGGACAGGATGGCGCTCGTGAGACACCACGAGCAGAGCAGCGAAAAGTCGGAGAGCCCCATGATCTTCATGACTTCGCGGATGCGGTTCTCCTTCTCAATCACCATGGTCGTCGTGTTGGTCGACACGAACTTGATGTAGCTCACGAGGAAAAAGAGCCCAAGCACGGATTGGCCGCTCGTGTAGAAGGACAAGAGCGTACTCGTCGGCGCGCCCAAGTCCGTCGCCGAGAGCGAGCGGAGGTCTGTGCACAAGATCGTCGAGTTGAGCTCCGCGGCCTGTGTCGTCGTCCACCGGCTGCCCCCGGACCGGAAGATCGTGTCGAGGTTGGCGAGGATGAGCAGCGCGCACACGAGCAGCAGCGGCAGCAACTGCTCCATGACGAACGCGACGGGCTTGCGGCGCCGCAGCAACAGGTTCTTCCACACGAGGTTGGCCACTTGACGCCACGACGCGAGGAACGCCTGCCAGCGCGTCGCCGAGGCCGCCGCGAAGCGCGCTTCCAGCGTCTCCATGTCTGGGCCATTCGTACTTGTGTTCTTTGACGTGCGGTCGCGGACAGCGCGTCTTGAGAGCAGCATGACGGCGCCAAACACCACGGCGATGGACGCCGTGGCGATGACGAGCCCCGCGTTCTCAGCCGAGAGCGTGTCGCACTGGTGCTGGTACGCGAAGGTCTCGTCGAGCACGGTCTTGCAGCTGGCGATGTCGTCGGGTGCGCCACTCGACACCTGGCACGCGTGCATCTCCTGGACCGCGGAGCAGCACGACGAGGACGCGAAGATGGTGGGCTTAGAGCACATGAGGCCGCACGTGCCCGTCTGCGCGTCGGCGTCATTGGCAAGAGCGCGCACCAGCTCGCTCGCCGTGCTGCTGTTGTTACTGGAGCTGTTGGTCTGGACGAGCGCAAAGAGTCCCGAGTTCATGACGCATGACGCGTACGCAAAGTCGGAGACCACGACACGCTCCACACATTGCGTGAGCGTCGCCAGCGCCGCGGTCGTCGCCGTCGACGTGGACGACGAGCCGTCGGCCGTCGAAGGCGTGGGCGTGTTGTCCGCCATGTCGTCGCCGCGTCCGCTTGCTCAGTCTGTACGGGCGGATTGCGGAATGGGAAGCGGCGTCAGATATATCGGATATACACACACGCAGCACAGCGTGTGTAGCGTACTGTACGTGTTTGAGTGTGTATCGTGGGGCGAAATGGTGGGGTGAAGCGCGCACCTAGTTCCTTTAATCGCGCGCGTGCCTTCTCTCCATGTGGTCGGCCCTGCCATGTCCTTCCAAATCGGAACGCAAAGTGCCACTTTGACGTCAGTGCAACTTCCTTTATTATACCATACCCTTTCAAAGTCGATGTTAGTTTGTTGTGTTTTTATCTACATTTATGCATAGTAAACATTTAACAATGTCCTGTGCCAATGGATTCCCTGTTGAAAATGATGAAAGCGGGATGAGCCAACCGCTTAAGGGTGGGAAGGCAGTGATTACGGACTCTTTCTGCGCCACGAGAGCGGCCCAAGATGGGGCGACACACTTCCTTCTTTTAAGGCGCTCTTGGCGGCGATTAATGGCGAGAGCGTGGCGCAAATGGGTTCGGAAAGCAGACACAGCAGAGAGCGCGGAGAAGGCAGGCGCTGGGCTCATTTTCCAGCCCCATGCGGCCAGCAGCCTCCGCGTTTTCTCGAGTACAAAACGAGACGTTTTAGTCTAAAATGAAGCATGAGGGACTCATTTTGCCTTGCTTTACTGTTGTTTTGGATACGATTTAGCCGCGTGTCGCAACAGTTGAACGAAGGATCGGGAGGAAATGCTGAAATGCGCAACAGGAGCAGCGGCGCGCGAAGTCACGATCCTCACTGCATCATTTGGGATCATGCTGCTGCGTGGGCGACTGCGCTGCTGCAGTTTACCGGTAATGAATTCTGTTGGAAAGCACTACTTGTCGCACTTTGAGAAACATCCAGGACTATTTCGAGCATGGTTTGTGCTTTGCAAATGAAGCTGGAACGCGCATGTTGACCCACCCCCTTTGTTACGGATGCGATTAGAGAAATAATCACTGGTTCAACTTCTTGCGTCAGGAGAGCGGCCGGCGATGAGGGAGAAAGCGATTACGGACAGCGGCGCGTTTCACGGAGCTGTCCAACGCGTCACGATTAATCAATGCGCACATCAGAGACAAGCGCGTGGGATGGTGACGGACACAGGGCTGAGAAAACAAAAATGCCACATGACCTCAACCACCGACATTTTGTAATCCCAAGTCACGAAATGACTGCTTGATGATGAGTCCACGAATCCATCTCCAGAGGATACGATCCGCTTTCGATTTCTTTTAAGCACTTGATGGCAGCTCCGTTTGCTCCTGCGAGCACATGGGCATCAAGAAATCCCTGTGCGTATGAAGAATTCGACACAATGGAACGGGTGGCGTGTGATATGATGTTGCCTCGGCACGGTCACGACGACTTTGGACGGTGCCAATCACACTGACGAGAACTTCAATCGCACTGGTCATAACAACACCCACAGGCGCTGCTTTCACGATGGACCAAGTAGTCGACACGGCGACAATACCGACAAATACCTTTGCAGACGGCGCAGTAATGGCAGATTTCTGTACAAAATGTGCGACTGGCACCGCAAGCCCAAATTTCACAAGGTAGGACGCCACAATCGAGATGCATCTAAGCGCTTGAAGAAGTCGAAGCAGCACGAATACTACCTTCATTGCTGTGCAAGTGGAATGCTGCCAACGCGTGGCTGCAGCAAGAACTCTTGGCGAATAAGGGACATCAGCCGACCTGGACTTGAAAAAAGCTTGGGCGACAGAACGCATTTGCAGAATATTGACTTCATAATGAAACAATCCTGATGTATCTCGTTTTTCTTTGAAGTAGAAATGGGTCAGAGTTGGGGTTCACATATCAAAGAAGCTGAGTTTTCATTTGGTGAAGCAACAAGGAAACAAGGATACCAGCAAGCGCAATCTGTAGCGCGCATTTGTTGGATTGCAATGCACCAGATCACTGTGAAGCCTGCTTCATAAACTTCTCGAACTTCAAAGTTTCAAAGACAGAGTCACCAGCAAACGCACCCTAAAGGTATAAGCTCTTTCAGGGAGTGGGTCAGTAGCTAAGCTTTCATTAATGCACACTACTATTGACGCAACACGAATCAAACGAATCGAGAGCATGTGATGCAACCAACACGCTCAACCTTTAGAATCTTCATTCACCGATATTGACTGCGTTTATGCGCCCTCGTTCCTGCAACCTAAGGTGGAGCAGAAAAAGTACACATTATGGTTGCAATTCGACCAAAAGCAACCATAAATATTTTCCAGTCTGACGAGCATGAATGAAAATTTCATGTCATGAAAAATACTGTCCCGAGTCGTACCGTTCGATGCTAATTAAGTTCGACCAGAAAGAGACAGTTGAAATGAGATTTTGCATGTCAATTCGCTTAGGTACGAGAGGGGGCAACACACAGCTGCTCATCTTCGATTTTTGCTCGGCGATCGTATACACCGCGTATCGCTAGTTTGGAAATGAAGAATCAAGCGGACGTCGACGCAGATCTGCAGGCTGGCAAAGCAATCGACATTACACGTATGTACATTTACACTCTATACCATCATGCACTGACAAATCGACTCAAATCGCAATTTTTTCCAGGAAAGCGAAGGCTGAGAAGCGCGAAAAAGCCAGCCCCAGCGAGATACATGTTCCCGCACGAAACGTCCACACGGAAACCGAAAGGTAAGTACAACTTGGCAAGCAATTGTTGGTTTATTAGCAAGAAGCGCGTGATTTCGTTTGGCCCATTGTGTAACATTCGTGTATTGTAAGAGGCTATCCGAGACAGCCTCAAACACAGCACGCACGCTTGCGCTTGAGAGGAAGACTTGAGAGGAACTTGGCAAAAATGCAACTGAATTGAAATGAGCTTATGGTTCCTGACACTACATATAAAACACCACTAGGGCTCCTACAGGTTTTACAACTAAAACCTACACATGCAGAAATAAAACCTATGAATCTGATATATAAAACCTTGGGTACACTGAGGTTAAACCTAGGAAATCTTCTAAAAAGTTGAACTTGAAGTCCTGTGAAGATTCCCTGCGAAGTGATTGGCGGAAGCCACTCACTTCAGATGGTAGAGACACGTTGGCCTCGTCACCAGTGTGGTTTCCCAAAGTAGGAACCATCATTCACATGTCTAGAGTACTGTTGTGCGTAATCACGCCGAATCTCAATGATTGCGAGCGATCAAGACTCAACTCAGACACAGATTGCTCTGACATCAGACGATGACGTCAACTGTGCATGTGGGATCACTTTTATGTGTTCACCCAATATCTTCGCACCCACAATGCACTTCCACAAGGTGGCGTGTGACACACACAAAGAGCCACCTTGCATGTAATGGCAGCCTTAGCCCATTACATCATCCCTCTCTTAAAGTTCCATCATGGACTTTACTTCTTTTGGAAGAGTATCCGCTCTCACTTTTCAATTGACC
>GL376617.1:190855-218616 GCA_000143045.1 Globisporangium ultimum DAOM BR144 | reverse complement strand
ATGACTGGCTACCCCCACTTCATTTCTTGTCGACAATAGCCCGGCGGTTCTGGGACAGCGCAACAGCTTGAATGACATCTACAGCTTCAGCGCGTGTGCGGAATATATCACCAACACTTAGCTTGGACATGGCAAGTTTGCTAATGGTAGACAGCCAAGGGTAGACGGCTGATATGCAACATCGTAAGACGTTAAAAGATATGATCACAGCGTATCCGTATCCCTGAATAGATGGATACATTTAAAGTCCTCACGGTTTCATTTTTCTACGAATACATTGATATGCACAAGAGAAAAATTGCAGATCACTCTTCTGTGATTGGTGGGTTGTCATAGTTCCTACAGATGATTGGCAGAAGCCGAGGCACTTATGCGCATAAAAAAGATACGGCATCGGCATGGACAAGAAAGAAAAGCAGGAACAGGTGAGACGCTTGCAAAAAGATTGTTCTCATTTTGTTGATACGGTATCCCTCTGTATGTCTGGGGCCACTGTGATTTTGAGTTTGAGACACCATCCGGTATCGAACCCATCTCAGAAGGGGCGCCCGACTCATGGTTCTTAGCATACTGGCGGTCAACCTGTTCAACTTTGGGCCCCGGGCGGTCGCGTTAGCTTTTTTATGCCGGGCTTACTGATCAAACCATTGACCCCCAGGTGCAAAGCACCAAGGTTGGAATTATGCTGATGGGTGGAATCGAACCACCGACCTCTCGCGCGTGAAACGAGGACTTTACCACTAAGCTACACCAGCGTCAAGCTCATACAGCTTCACTCAGTGCTATCTGGTATTTCACCTCTAAAAAATATATTTTGTTCAGATAGATACAAATATGACAAAATAAATTCTGACAGTTTGTACTAATGACGACTTTTTGATTTAATTGTAATATAACGATTATATTACCTGCCTTTTTGGCGTTCCCCACCTTTGGCAGAAATATTCGAAATTGTCCCACCTTTGTCACGTGTGCCCCTCCTTTGTCACATGTTTCGCTGAGTGCCCCTCCTTTGTCATTTCCCACTCTATGAATTCTTCCGGTGAAGTTGAAGACCAAACAACAACAATGAAAACAGATGTATGTGCTGCGCCGCAGACATGTGAACTAGAAACGGTGGATACCGCGGTGTCACGAAACGTCGACGTTGTCCAATTACCTCCAGCAAAGCGGCCAGCTCACATGCGCCAAGCAAGCAAGTAGGGCTGGAAAAAGCAGGGAAAAGAAAAGTACTTGTCTGTTTCCCTACAGATTTAACTGTGAGTCTTCCAGATGTTGTATAGTGGGCTCTCCATACCGAATACATCAAGAACGTGAAAAGTATTCTAGACAAATATCCAGTTGTGATGGACGAGCCGTACTTGAAGACACGCAAGGCAAAAAGCACGCGGATGGCGATCGATCCCGCAGAATACGTGTTCAACTTCGTTGTCCTTCCTGCTTTGATGAAGCGGATGCTGAGCGCTGTGGAGGAAGAGAAATCACGCCGAAAGCTGTCTGCCTACTTTATTTCTCGACGCAATGAGGATGTGGTGAGCGGAGATGACAAAGAAATAGTCGTATCCGTTGATTCTGACCTGGTTTCGTTTTCAAGGTAAGCACGAATGCTGTGCATGGTTGCTTTTTCACAAAAAGTTGCTTTACGATTTATGGTTGCTCTAACTCTTGTGCCTGTTTGTACGTCTACTTGTAGCTCGTACCTATACACCATGAGCCATTTTTACGAATGCAAAACTCGATGTAGCCGCTGGGTTGCTGAAATGCGATGACTTTGCGAGGATTGAGACAAGCTGAACGTTCCTGATGTCCCAGAACTGTTTTCTCAGGAGATCGACGTCCATTTTTCAAAGCTGGATGCGTCTCGAAAATTCAGCGATTGCCAGAAATTGCAGCAGATTGCTCTTGAAGTCATGTCGAGATACGAGTATTCGGCAATGCGCACAAGGTTCTCCCTCAAATCAATAAATTTTAGAATCAATTTCGAGGAAATCATTGGGTTCTTGGCGTGCGCGAGCATGACCAACGACTCTGTCGTTCAGTTTGCTTGTCAAGCCATCTGCGACTCGACAGAAAATTGCTTCTTCGCCAATTCTCTCGTGTTCTCGACGAGCCGTTTACTCAAGCCGCCGACACGAAAAATATCGACTACCGAATATGTCATCCTTCCAGTACATCTGAGTGACATACGCTGGGGCGTTTTGATCGTAAGCTTAGTGTACCCCTCGCGAATCACGGCGCACTACTACGAACCGCTGTGCCGTACAAGCTACCACCCCGTCATGCAAGACAAATGGCACGAACACCTCGAGCCTTTTTTAAAGGAGTGGCACGTTGCTAGCGGGGAAATAACAGCTTTTCTGGACGTGACCGAAGAATCATTGATTTTTTTAAAGGCAAACTAGACAGGGCTTTAGACAAACAATAAACGCTCGACGCATTCAACACGGGCTGTCATTTGTGAACTTGTCCACAACCTCCATCATGGTGCCACAGCCAGCGTTTCGAGTCTTGGCGGATACGGATCTCATGGCGCACATCGTCGATTTTCTTTCGATGGTGCCGCACTTTGTGACGGAATTCAAGGAACAAAAGTTTGAACGGCACAAGCGAGAAAGAGAAATAAGTTACATTACACTCTTTAGGGGGTGCTTTCCTATTGTCTGCTACCTATACTATGTGTGGAATATGCAAAAGCACAAGCGAGAAAGAGGGTACGGCATAACACACTTATATGATTTCAACGATAGCTTTGTGCTCTGGCAGACGGCAATTCTCTGCGACAACCTGCGTGTTCTCCAAGCGCTGCACGCACTGTCAAAGATCGACAAGTTTGCGACGAACCCGCACGTCCAGTTTGAAAACATCATGGGGTACGCGATTGCAAGGTCACGGAACCAGACGCTACTCGACTGGATCTACGACACTTTTCCATAAGACGAGCGCCAAATTAGATGGGTTTACTTCAGGGAGCTGGTAATTCGAGATTGCGTCGACGTGATGCAGTGGATTCACGACCACGGGTACGAAATTGAACCGAACATTGTGGACTTTGCGGCACAAGTTGGATGGTTGGGGTTGATTCGATTCTTCCATGAGAGCGGCTCGAATGCATTTTCTCCAAGCACGATGCACAAAGCTGCTATGAACAACAACTTACATGTCGTGAAGTTTCTGCATAAGAACAGAACGGAAGGCTGCTACGTCCACACTCTCTTCGAAGTCGACTTATCCAGGATCGGCACCATGCTTGAGTTCCTTTGTCTGTGCCGGCCAATCAAGAATCGAAGCGATTTGGTCACACAAGTGCAGCTTTACGCGGATGCACCAACGGTATCAAGGAGGCTGCGAAGATATCTAACGTTGGGTTCGTTCATCTCGGCGATTACAAGAAAGAAATACCACTACGACGAACAATTTGGGCCGGGCGATTCGCCTGAACAGTGCTATGCACCGATGTACCGGTAGATTGCTTTTTGATGCTGAAAATGTGCTTTAAGTACTTGACACTACGTGCTTAAAGCGAGAAACACGAGTCTCTACTTGAATCCTGTTTTTTTCGCACTCCAACAGACTTACGTAGTGGTGCTCATGGCATACATACTTCTAAAGTACAATGGCTTTTAATGCTGGGTTCTTAGATCTCGAAGATGACAGGAGCGAGCTACCACTATGAAGAACTGTAGGAGCGGCCCATGATGTCGCCTTAGGCCGCTAAATTGGCCGCAAACACGTGACAACAACAGGCTGGTGAATTTTACGCGGGTAGTAAAAATGAACCATTTTCAAGACACAACAGAATTATAATACGATATGAGCGTTTACACAAAAGAAACGCTCTTACAATATACAGTATAGTATATCGAACTTCCGCTTAAAAGCGTCAGCGCACTTACTTCACCAGCTTCTTACAACTCCCTCTCTTGTCGAAGAGCGTGCGTACTTTACCGAGTAGCTACCTTACCTTACTCTATTGCGACCCCCATTTCGTATTGGCGCCACTCGATCGGATAGCAGCAATACGGAAGGTGACGACGGGACAGACATCCGCGCTTCGTCCGCCCTACGAAGAACCCCCAGACGCACACGCAAACAACCAGAGAGAGAGAAAGAGAGAGAGAGAGACAAGATGTCCAAGTGGACGAAGAAGGGGCGCGCACCCGCGGGCTACGAGTACATCCAGCCGGTAATGGACGCGCTGGAACGCGAGCTGCGCGAGAAGATGAACGAGCCGCACGAGGGCAAGCGCAAGTGCGAGGCGCTGTGGCCCGTGCACCAGATCAACTGGCAGCGCAGTCGGTACGTGTACGACATGTTCTACAAGTACAAGCGTATCTCGCGCGAGGTGTACGATTACTGCGTGCGCATGAAGCTCGTGGACGCCAACCTGATCGCCAAGTGGAAGAAGCCGGGCTACGAGCGGCTCTGCAGTACGTTCGCGATCAACACCAAGAACTACAACTACGGCACGGTGAGTATCTGCCGCGTGCCCAAGCACCAGCTCTCGGACGACCAGGTGATCCAGGAAAAGCACAGCGGCTGTCGCGGGTGTGCGTCCGGACCGGGCGGATACCACAACATCTTTGGCAACAAATATGGCCAGTACCTAGCGCGCATCCAGATCGCACGTGAGAAGAAGCAAGAGGAAACGCAGGGCGGGGATGTGTGGGCGGATCGCGACGAGGAGCAGGAGTATGAGAGCGGCCGCGAAGAAGACGAGGAAGAGGAGGAAGAGACGAAGAGCGACAGTCGAACAGCATCCACGAATAAACGAAAGCAGGACGCGAAAGAAGAACAGAAAGGAGACAGCGATGGGTCTGAGTCTAAATCCGACGAAGAAAGCGACGCGTCGGAGTCGGAAGAAGAGCCTCAAGCGACTAAGAAGCAGAAGAAACGCGATTGATAAAGCGCAAGATCGTAGCTTTACATTATGGAACGCAAGCGAGGAGACAGCAGCATACTTTATACCAACAATAAAGAGATCCATTTTCAAAGCCAAATTGTAGCGAAGAGGGTAGTGGCATTCCAACCATTTCCCTCTTTTTGTGGTCATCGTAACAATTCCATATTCGCTCTCCGTTGCGCTCACAATTCACCAGACGCCAGGACACAGTTTCCATTTCGAGAGCTTACCCTTTTGTTCGTTGCGGAACTTGGTGTCATACCAGTCCGAGTTGAATTTCGCCGACACGCACTGGTTTGTGGCCACCCAGGCGCAGATGAAGTACTGCATCGAGTTGTGACCACCCGTCACCAATGCGAACGCCACGTAGAGCAGGATCTCGGTCGAGTACAGCGGGCACCGGACGTAGTCGAACCAGTCGCCGTGCGGGATCACGTGTCTATTGTGGTGCCTGCGCTTTTGCGTCGCGATGAGATAGTTGCAGAGCGCCTGGTGGTACGTCGCGACAACGAATAAGATCGTGCCGAGCGAGATGCTCACGCGGCGCAGCAGCAGTGAGCCGTCACTATCATCATAATTGATTGCAGCGTCTGGGTCTGAGAGCACCGCAAGGGCCACACACAGGTAGTGTATGCAACCGAGAACAAAGCCTACAAAAGCAGAAAGTAGCAAATGAGTATGAGGAGAGCTCTATAGGCACTATTGGACATAATTTACCTCCAATGTGCATTTTGGAGTCGCCAAACTCGGTGATCAGCAGCGATTCCATGAATCGTCTGGCGTTGTGGAACGTGAACATGCTCAAAAACACGATCACGTCGCGGTTGATCCCTATCACGTGCTGAATTGGCGCTTCTTTATCAGTCTCGACTGGCACCGACTGCAGCACGTGCAACAGCGCCTGAATCAGCGGATTGTCCTGCGCGAACAGCACAAGCAGCATGATCGTCGCATTGTGCAGCGTGCCCAGAAGATAGAACCACGTCCACCAGCTCTTCCTGATCTATAGCACAGGCAGCAATTTCACAAAACGCAAACGAAGGTTACGACGCATGCAATGACGCAAGCAGAACTGGATCCTTTTTCATAGCCAACGCACCTCGATCTGCAGCAGCGCAGCGCCGGGCAGCTGTGCGATGGCCGCAGACGCGCGCGCCTTGCCCGTGAGCGCGAGGCCCTGCACGAACGCGCTCTTGAGCGTCACGAGCGCGCCGCCGCTGAGCGCCACCCACAGCAGCTTCCACAGCGCGTTCACGTCCATTTCCGCGCTTTTTTTTCCTTCAGAGCTGCGTGCACTTTGTCATTGGGTTTATCCACCAATCATATCACTTTAATTGCTTTTGAGTGTCATAATCGGCTGAAGATTGTGAAAAATGAACCAATCAGAGTCGGGATTGAGTCTCCCCATTTTTAGCTCTTCGACAATGGAAATAGACAGATCAGATCAATGGCGACGTCGATCTAAATGTCTAAATGCGATGCGCATCATGCAGCAATTCTCCTGCTTTGAAGTTAGCCACATACACGCACTGCTCGAACCTGTAGCAGCATTCCATACACACCGTTGCAATAGTTCGATAGCTGGCAAGCCGCTAAATCACTTAACATGGTGTCCCGCGGGTCGTCGATCCACCACACGCGCCGCACGTCGAATCCGTTCATGACCACGAGCTCCGGGATCGTCGGGATCAATCTGAACGAGAAGGTGACCTTCGACGCGCCGCGGCTCTCGAGTCCCTATGACAACAACAACAGAAACCAGCTCTCAGCGTCGGCGTCCGGAGGCAACCCATTGACGGAGTTCATGTACCAGACCACGAGTCGGCAGCTTGGCGAAGGCGTCCGCGTCCACGAGCGATCCAAGCTCAGCCAGCGCATGGACAAGCTCACGCTCCACAAAGGTACCGACCGCATCGGACATTTTCAGCTATTCGCACCATGCGCCGTCGCTGGACTGGTGTTGTCAGTGGCATTTCACTTCATGTGACGCCGCTCTGCTTTCTTTTTTTTGTGTGCCTCGCAGAGGTGGACGAGAAAGGAAACGTGAAAATCCGCCATGTCGACGTCGTGCAGCCCTACGACTGCACGCTCTCTCCCGAAGAATTGCTGCCGCAGCCAATCGATACGCGCTTCATCTCGGAACCGCGCAACGAGCACCCGCTGTACGCCACCAGGTACGCTACACTGCCCGAAAGATTGGCTTCTTGCTTGCGTGTGAGCTTGATTTTCACTGATGATGTCGTGATCGGATTATTGTGATTGCCATATTGCAGTACGCGCGAAGTCGGTGCCGAGAAATCGCAGCTCAAGGTCGAGATGGAGCGTCTGGGGCGCCCGAATTCTTTCACAACGTCCTTCAACGGCTTCCGCTACCGCGACTTTGGGTTGAACACGGCGATCACGAAGTCGAAAATCTGCGACCAACTCGACTACTCCTAGAGCGAGGGTCAGATGCGTGTTCCTAGAATATAAAGCAATGGGATAATAACAACACAACGACAGGTCGCAAGCACAGGCTCTTGTTTCTTCAGCATTCCATTACCATCTTCTTCCCGTGTTGGCTTTGTTTCTTTTTGTGTCTTTTTCTTGCTCTGTTGTATATGTGTCTTCTGCGCTTTCACCAAAGCATCGCTGACGGGATTGCGTTGTCTGATAATGCTCGTTGAGGCTGCATTCAGTTGGTATAATTACCGCCGACCGACACGCCATTTAGTCGTAGCCCTTCTTGGAGAAGTCGATGAACACCGTTGGCTTCGCAGGCAGTGGCGTCATGTCAATATTAATCGCTTCCATAGGCGACACTTCGACGTCATCCGGGATCACTCCATCAGGGAAGCAAACCTAAGCCAATAGAAAGCAGAGCGCATGAGTTCGCATCATGAATAAATGATACGATAAATAAAAAGAAAGCATTGTGCTTTGCGGACGTACATCTAATGGGATTGGCGCGTTACGCATGAAACGGGTGCCGCCAGGCATGTAGTTGAAGACGTATTTGTCCGGGTGGGTGTAGTGCTCCACCTTCTCCTGCGCCTCACGCACCAATCGCTTCGCAAGTCTGTATTATCACCATACAATTATTTATATACACAACAACAGCCCCCGCAGCACATACTGTCAGCAAACACCACCGGAATCCCACCATCATCCAACTATAAAACCACCGCAATGGCACATAGTACACAGCACGCCACATCGAAGCGCTGTCCGTACGCGCCGCAATTAAGTAATACAATAATACAATAGTCAAACAAAAAGACGCACCCGGAGCTTGGGTCGAGGTTGCGGTTCTGGTCGAACTGCGCGCGGATCTTGGTGGCCTCCTCGTTCCAGAGGCGGCGATCGATAATCCAGCTGTCGAGTGTCTTGAGCGACTGCTTGTAGAGGCGCTGGACCGCCTGCTTGTGCGAGAGCTCCTCGGCGGGCGCGCCGAAGCGGGCCACCACCTCGCGGAAGGTCTTGTTCATGTTGGGGTTCACCTTCATCGTCGCGCGCTTGTTGCTTGCTTGCTGCTTCCTCCCGTCGTCGGCCACACACAAGAGAGAGAGAGCAGACGTAGGGGGAGGAGGAGGCATGTGGGCGGACAGCACCAGAGACCGGTTCCGCGGTTCAATGAACCGGTCATATACTTAATTTCAAGTACAAACTTGTACTAATATCAAGATTCGATTTGGGATATTTTAAGAATGAAGACAGGAAGAGTGATAGTCGTTGACAGCCTCAATCGTTTCAACCAATGAAAATGAAATAACGTTCCAAGTGTTTTTTTTTCTTTGTGGCTCACAAGGCTGCAAACTTTGTTGACTCAACGCTCCAAGGACGAAAACTCGGTCGACAATCCACTTGTTTCCGTCAGTTTTCTCCTCAGGACGGGCCACACCATATACCGCTAAAGGTGAGGATCGCTGGAGCAACAGTGGAGTCAATCCCTCCTCTCAGTTCTGTTCTGCATCAATCAGACAAGTTGCTGCTCACTTGCTTTGCGTACTTTTGAGCGATTCAATCAGTGATATGAAGGTCGAGAGACATGATGTGTTTGACATATTTGCGCCCGACTCTAGTACAAGATAAATATGTCAAAGTAGCCAAACAGAGTGTGTCGCCGCTACAAAGCTTTCAAGACAGCAAGCCTTATTCCTCGCCAATGTCACACGCTATGCTGTGATTCGTGAACATGGTCTGACTAAGAGTTTGATCCCTTCAGTGCATGTTGAAACTGGCAAACTCCATTTGTCAAAATAGGGCGATTTGCTTGAGTCATTATGTTTTCCAAACCACCGAGTGATGGTGCCGTTAACCATCATTCATCTACCGTCAAAGTCTTTGGACAAGATTAAGCTAGTTATTGTTCAAATTAAAAGCGTTCATGTGTATATGCATTGATGGGAAAAGTGAATAGCCTGCTTGCGCGCATGCAGTCGCTTGCCATTGAGTCATTGCATGGAGAGTGCAAATCTCCGCATCGTTGCACTGGGCTTGCAATTGTACCTACTTCGGTCATCCCTCCGACTTGCTCATCATTTTCCTGCGGTTCAGTTGAAGACGAACCATGTTGTAGTGATGCCATACACCGCTGTCAAGATGCATGCAAAAAATAGCGAATCAAGTAAGATAAGACCCGGCCACGCGGTTGCGAACTTGTCAAGCATCGCATCATTCAACACTGATGGCGGCGCCTTCGTCGCTGATGGCGCTGGGTGCGTCACACTACCCGGGACGCTTGTAGCCACAAGGAAACCATCACACCACGCGTCCACAACTGCATTGGTCGTACAGTTACTGCATTCATTCAAGCACCGCTGCTTCCAAGACGCTTTGACTCCATTCTTGGTGAGAGCGTGGCGGTACCCAAGAAAAGCCTGCTTCATGGCCATGGATTCCCTCGCGTACGACGAATCCCAACTCGATCCCCCAAACATAGCATCAATCTTGTTGATGTCCTGCTCCCGTGCGCATACCGCAGCCCCGCACACGCAGCAGTAGTATGCGTCGAATGCAGTCGTGACGACCGGGTCTCGGTCTGCCGTCTGTGCGCTAAACTCCTTGACAGCGCCATACGCGGGAGCCCACACCACCAGAGGTACAAGACACAGAACGCATAGCAGACTGAAAATCCCACCGATCACTCGAGTCATGCGCTTGTAGAGAGGAGACAGCATTAGCCAAGTATTCAAGATCCCAAGAACGATTATGGTGCACAAGAACCCGATCTCTTCGCTCCATGTACACTGCGACAGTGTGCGGCAACGCGACGTCTGTGAAGCCTCCAGCCTTCAAACTCACTGAACTCAGCTCAAAGTCAGTATCACACATGAACATGATTCCTGCTATCGCCACGGGAAGGGCCATAGACACGCCGGAAGGTATCATGTCCTCCGTCAGCATCGTTTGCTGAGTCTTGATCGAGTTGAGCTAAAATGAACAGCTCGCTTGAACGCGGCGGTTTTTGCTCTCTATTCGCCAAGTGTCAAGTCTCGTCGCAGGACCAAGTCAAATCGTGTCATCTTGATGGCAGCAACTTGATGCCCCTTGGAGTAGACAAAGACGAGTTTCGAAGGCACTGAGAGAAAGATTGTTTATTCGCGTTTTTATCGATCCACCAGAAAGCTAGTTGATGGGCACTTGCTTGTGGATGACTGGTATTTGGAAATGATCTGGAAAGGCCAATGGCAGGTTCTGCCAGTGGTTATTAATGAGGCAGGCAATAATGAATTTTCTCGATGCCGCATGCACCACTGCCATGATCACGTACGAACAGAACGAACAAAAAGATTTGCTCTTTCTGGACAAGCTGTGATCGAAATGGAACCCAGGATTTGTTTGCCAACTTTATGGAGGTCCAGGCTTCTATGGGTGTCGCCTTTAACGAGAGTGATCTCACACACGTCGAATGCAATGCAAAATGGAAAGTGAACTTTACGAACATAATTACACAGGCACACTTAACGTTCTTCCTACTCTGTTCTAGAAGATGAAGCTGTTCCATGTCAATCTAGAAACTTCTATGATCAACATTCCATCTGACACTCTTCGTCAGCAAGTTGTATTTGCCTGTCACACCAGAGTAGTACCGTGTGTACTTGCTTAAGTTCGTTTAACACTCCCCCTCAACTTGCTGTCATACCACTCGGAGCAATTAACTTGACGAGTTGTGGTGTCGGTAATGGCTTGGTAAGGAAATCCGCAATCTGCAAAGTCGAAGGCACATGATGCAAAACAATGTCACCTCGAGTGACGTGGTCACAAACGAAATGACAACATAGATGTAAGAGGCTATCCGAGACAGCCTCAAACACAGCACGCACGCTTGCGCTTGAGAGGAAGACTTGAGAGGAACTTGGCAAAAATGCAACTGAATTGAAATGAGCTTATGGTTCCTGACACTACATATAAAACACCACTAGGGCTCCTACAGGTTTTACAACTAAAACCTACACATGCAGAAATAAAACCTATGAATCTGATATATAAAACCTTGGGTACACTGAGGTTAAACCTAGGAAATCTTCTAAAAAGTTGAACTTGAAGTCCTGTGAAGATTCCCTGCGAAGTGATTGGCGGAAGCCACTCACTTCAGATGGTAGAGACACGTTGGCCTCGTCACCAGTGTGGTTTCCCAAAGTAGGAACCATCATTCACATGTCTAGAGTACTGTTGTGCGTAATCACGCCGAATCTCAATGATTGCGAGCGATCAAGACTCAACTCAGACACAGATTGCTCTGACATCAGACGATGACGTCAACTGTGCATGTGGGATCACTTTTATGTGTTTCACCCAATATCTTCGCACCCACAATGCACTTCCACAAGGTGGCGTGTGACACACACAAAGAGCCACCTTGCATGTAATGGCAGCCTTAGCCCATTACACATACCGCGAGGAACACTCGAATTGTGTTGAGGCTTGCTATAGGAGAATACGTACTGGTGTAATCAGCACCAAATGTCTGCAAATACCCGAGCGCAACTAACCGAGCCTTGTACCTTGTAATGTTCCCAGCTTCATCAGTTTTGATAGCAAACACCCATTTGCATGAAAGTTGACGATGGTGTTTCTGCATCGCGCACAATTGTACCTCTCGATACGCGTCTTAGCAATTCATCCACTCGCGTTTCGACACCGGAATAAAGAAGTAACGTACACCATTTGCAAGACCGCACTCAACGCGATTTGGATGCTCAAGAGCGCTCGATTACAGTCCCAAGCACAGCTCATCGTAAGCAACCATTGACCGGTGCCCTGCCACCCAGCAGCGACAGTTTGGT
Source organism: Globisporangium ultimum DAOM BR144 (assembly GCA_000143045.1). NCBI lineage: Eukaryota > Oomycota > Peronosporomycetes > Pythiales > Pythiaceae > Globisporangium > Globisporangium ultimum. The sequence continues at coordinate 206,448 of GL376617.1, read as the reverse complement.
TCCCCGGTTTCCTGCGGAAGATTGCCTCGTATTTGGTGATACAGTACGACGTGCAGGTCCGAGCAATCGAGACCTATATCGGTTCCTGCCAAGCTCAGATACGGTTAATGCTCTACGTGCCACTGGCGGTTCGCTCCCTCAATTACCATCCTCAAGTACTGACAGTGCGCTATTTCATTTACCTTCTACTGAAAATGTTGAATTGGAGCGGCGTCTACTCCTTGCAGATAAAAGCGAGCACGATGATGCTCACGCGAATGAGTCATCGGACGAGGAACCTGAGAGCAAGCGTCCCCGTCTTGATGGTGGATATGAGATCGCCTTGTCGGCAGTTGAGACACCACAGTCATATGAAGAAGCTATGAATTCGCCAGAAGCAACTCAGTGGAAGGAGGCGGTTCACGCTGAGATTAGATCGCATATTCACAGCCATACTTGGGATATCGTGCGACGGCCACCCGGTGTGAAAGTTATTGGCCACTCTCCATCACTTGGTTTTCGAGTTCTTCATCGACTTCCATTGGTGTGCCATCGTCTCTCGGACCTCGGATACCCGAAACAACAGGTTCATCATTGGGGAAATTAATCAATACAGTTCGTTCATCACTCGCAGGCGGTAGTTCTTTGTACGCACTTGGTGGTCTCTCGTCCAAGGCAATCGTACGCGAAATGACTAAACAATCATTCTCAACGTCCCAAACGCGATAGGCTTTCGAGCCATCAGCATAACCAAGAAAAATGCATCGATGCGCTTTCTTGTCTCACTTGGTCCGCTTCGACTTGTCCACATGTACGAAGCCGCGAGCACCGAACACCCGAAGATGATCCAACGAAGGCTTTTCGAGCAGCATCATTTCATATGGGGTTTTGTCGACACGCGCCGTATTCGGAATGCGATTAATTAGATAAACAGCGGTGTGAACCGCTTCTCCCCACCACGATTTGTCGGCATGCTGGTAGTAAATCATTGAGCGGGCCATCTCTGCTATCGTCTGGTTCATGCGCTCAGCAAGTCCGTTTTGCTGGGGCGTGTAAGGAGCGCTCGTTTGTTGGATGATTCCATTCGAAGCACATCATCTGCGAAATCGAGTACTCGTGTACTCTCCTCCATTGTCCGAGTGAAGGAACTCGATGCGCTTCCCCGTCTGCGTCTCCACAAGGTGCTTGTAGTCCATGAACCATGCCAACACTTCCGATCTAGCTTTTATCAGAAAAGCATGAACAAAACGCGAAAAATCATCAATAAAGGTCACGATGTAGCGGGCACCTCCACGGGAAACCGGGGTAATCGGATCGATCACATCACTATGAATCAAATCAAGAAGGTCCTTGGTTTTTATTTGACTGCCAGACTGCCGAGAAAACTTGCTCATAGACATTTTCCCGCAGGCACACCCCGCACAAAGAGACTTCGAAAACTCATTCGCACCAATCAAAGGAACGCCAGTCACCGCAGAGCTTGTCGCTTTCATGCGATCGGGCGAGATGTGACCAAGTCGCGCGTGCCATAGGTCGGCATGGTCCATTACTTCTGATACGGCCGCCACTCCTTGGTTCGGCAGATTCGCCGAGTACGCGTTCACATCCCAGACGTAAAGTTTCCGCGCTTGCGCACATACGCGAGAGTTTCTCCCCAAAACCAGATCATGCACCCATTATTTTGGAACTGCACACCAGCTCCTTTTGCTGCCAAAGCAGGAATTGACATCAATTTTCGGTCAAGAGCGGGGACATACAAAACTCCAGTTAACTTGATGCGTCGTCCATTGTTCATCAAAAATTGCACTGAGCCAACTCCACGCGCAGCAAGCCGCTGTCCATTTGCAACTGAGATCTCCAACGAGCCACGCAAATCTTCAAAATCACAGAAATCATCACGATCGTTCGTCATGTGCGAGCTAGCCCCACTATCAAGAAGCCAAGCTGTCGTAGTTTCGGACGTAGCCAAAAACACAAACTCTCCGTCGCCGTCGCGCTGTCACCGCGGACACTCGTCTTGCTTGTGGCCAACTTGTTGGCACTCAAAGCAGCGCCCAGTGAAGCCCTTGCTGCCTTGCCGTCCACGGAAGTCCTGCTGACGCCTAGCGCCTCCATGCTGCCGCTCTCCACGCCGCGCGCCACCACTATGACCGCCACTAGCGCCGCCACGACCACCACCAATGCTCTGTCGCCCGTCCAGCACGCGCCTTTCACGATTACCGTGCACAACCGCTTTAAAGGCCTCTTTGCGCCTTTCACGTTTTTGTAGCGACTCGTACTCGCGACGTAGCATCTCTTTGGCCTCCAAAAGTTTCACATCACCGCGGGACTCAATAATCTTTACCATACCATCATATTCGCGCGGAAGACTCCCCAAAAGAATCACAAGACGCTCGTCATTGTCAAGAGTATCACCCACTGCTTGAAGCCGTAAACACAAATCATCAAATCGAAGGAAATGGTCCATCAAATTGTCACCATTGCTCATCTGGAACTCGTGCAACTGCTTCCGCAACTGAACCTTGTTGTGTAGGTTCTGCTTCACGAAGAAGGAGCGCAATGTCTCCCAAGCTTCCATGGCTGTCGAGGCGTCTCAAATCATGGACTGGTAGGTAGGACTCAACAGTTTTGAAAGCACAGCCAGAGCCTTAATATCTGCAGCTTTCCATTCCGCGGTTTTCCGCTGCATTGCCTGCTCTGGCTTCACCGTCACGTGGTCGAGAAGGTCCTTGCGCGCGAGCGTCATGCGCGCATTAAATCCCCACAGAAAATAATTGTCGTCCCTCAGGACGTCGTTGGGGCCGAACGTACTTGGGCTCACAACCTTTAACGAGAGTGATCTCACACACGTCGAATGCAATGCAAAATGGAAAATGAACTTTACGAACATAATGTAATGGGCCGAGGACGTGGATAAGATTCCATGCCCTGGCCACTCATCGTGCTTCACGTCGAGTGGAGCTGAGCTGGCTAAGAACGGCGAACATTAGGGACGATAGATACTTTGAGAAGTAGGAGTGGCTTGCTGGAGGAAACTCAGCCAGCACTCAATAGACAATTTGCTGCAAGGATCTCAATACAAGAAGGTTTACCAGGAAGCGCCAGCTTCCCTAACGGTGTCAGTTTCTACAGCCTACTACACACAGGCACACTTAACGTTCTTCCTACTCTGTTCTAGAAGATGAAGCTGTTCCATGTCAATCTAGAAACTTCTATGATCAACATTCCATCTGACACTCTTCGTCAGCAAGTTGTATTTGCCTGTCACACCAGAGTAGTACCGTGTGTACTTGCTTAAGTTCGTTCAACATCGCCTACGCTGTTATAGTTGCGGTCCCCAAGCCGGCATGAATAAACGTTCAGCGTCTGGAGATAAAGAAAGAACACAGTGGACGGATCCAACCCCAAGATTCGAGCCTCATGCTTCTCGAGAAAGCGGCAGAATCTTGAGCTTCTCTTTGGGCTGCTGTTTACAGCCACACGACCTTGGTGATGCTGTTTTCTTCAAAGAAAAATGAATGCACTAATGACAATGACAAGTTGGGGTCTGCGAGAGAGAAGGTCATTCTATTTAACTTATGATCTACATATAGTTTAAGAATTCCGGAGTCTCATTAATACTGCTGAGAGTGAGGTGTTTCTAAGTTTTGACGGTGTGGCACCGACGTCATTTTCGAGTAGATCTGCGACTTGGGACATAAGAACTCGGTCATTTCCCCGTGATTCGTCGGTGAGTATCTTCGCGCTCTGGGAGTTCATTGTCATGTTGGCGAGAAGATCCGCCATTTTGTTTTGTTCTCGTTTTGTGTGATTCCAGGAGACCCACGCAAAGTTGTCGATGATTTGATTTACCCGAACTGCTAGTGGCTACAACTTGGTCTGGCGTATTGCGGAAAACCCGTTCTGGGCTGCGATAATCATTTGGCTATCTCCGAAGACTTCCAACTTGACTTCATAATGCTTTAGGTAGTGTGCACTGTATGCCAGGCCTTCTTTCAGTGCGCTGTATTCGCACCAGTTGTTTGTAACTTCTGGTCCCATGTACGCATAGCCGCATGCTTTGAGTTCCCATCGATTGCAGCGTTCATTCAGGAAGGTGAGTGCCCATCCGCTGCCTCCTGGACCTGGATTGCCGCGTGCACCTCCATCGAAATACAGACGCGTCGTCGCCCATGCTTCCAGTTGGCGCGAGAAATCTTGTCTCTCCAGTACACTGAGCAGTTGATTCAGGCAAGTTGCATTGATCTTTTCTCCTTTGAGTGTTCTCATCCGATGTGTCACAGCCCGCACTTGCATCACACATGCTGTCCACACGCGCTGGGTGCTTTCTTCGGTAGTGAGGTGTTGTCGTTCATGCACTATTTCCACTCTTGACAAGTTGGGGTCTGCATCACATACACTACTAGTATCACTAGTACTGTATTCAGCAACATGCACGCTATTATACGTATACACACTAAGCTTGCAGGCACTGTTAATAGTTTGGCTGCATCCCCCTTCTCGACTTTGTTGAACTGGTCCACACGCTTCTTGTTGACTACCGAGTGGGTGGGACGTGTCCATTCCACCACCATTCGCGCTGCCATGTAAAATTTAGTCGCATTGTCTTCACGACGAGCTGCAGCTACGAACGTACGTACACGTTCGTGCATTCTCATCCTCTGCTGCTACTACTGCAGTTTTTAGAAGAACCTGGTCGTTCTTCGAGCTTTTGTACCCAATATTTGCTTCAAGTTACGTGAGCCGCAGTGGGTTCAAAACAGGCCACAATACCACGAAATGCAAAGAAGTGGTGGTACGGAGATGAGGAGCTCCAGCAGATGGAGCCGGGGCCAGCGAATGCCTTCGGTTGACCGTCGCGAACACAGGGCATGAGCTGGGTCCTTTTAGTTCTTAGTCACACATTTACTGCGCAACAGAGACAAGGAAGAAGCAAAAAGTGACACGTAATTGAGACTTTGCGTTGGAGAGAACCATGGCGAGGATTATCGTCGTGCCCGTGGGCGATGGAACGTCAGCATTCGTCTACATTGCCATCGGGATCGGCGCGCTTGTCGCGCTCGTATGCATCGTGGGTTGTTGTATGGCCATATGCGGCGTGGAGCTCGATGAGGACAAGAAGAAGAGAGAAGAAGCTGAGGCTGCTGCTGCCGCCGCTGCTGAGGCACAGGCACAGGGCAACTCTGTCGAGCACCCCCAAGGTGCTCAGCAAACTGTGTACTACGCCATGAACCTGGAAACCAACGTGCCCGTGTACTACGTCGTGAACCAGGAGACCGGACAGCCCGTGTACTACGTGTTGCAGCAACAGGATAATGCATCCGTGACCACAGCACCAGCGACTACTACGAACGTACAGGCTAGTAATAACGTTGTTTAAGAAGTTAGGGAAGGAACGCGCCCACCGTGATGGCGTTTGAGCACGTAGGGAAGATGTAGTTATGAGTACGACGCCCTTATTTCCTCTCACTGAATATGAGATTTGGGTGTAATCTGCTGTTGATTCTTACGTCTATCATGTTGATACGGGGGCATGCGATAATGCTGGAAAGGTAGCTATTCATGCTCGTGCACTTATCGCACGCAAAACAACACCTGTTTGAAAGGCTCAAAGCGAGAAACAAAGGTGGAGTTCAGTGCAATTGCCAATTTTGCTTACTGAATGCAAACATCATCCGATGTCGAGTTTGGGAGAAAAACTTGAGCTGGAACCGCAGACGACTCGTTTGGACCAGTTAGCAGAACAGCAACGTGATCTCAACTGATGACCCAGTACTGCATGCCTATGCACAAATGTGATCCTGAGCTTCAAGTGCCCTTTTAGCTCTGGTATGATCAATATGAGCAAAGATGGCGGGATAGAGTGATGGTAGTCCTTGGGTGCAGGTCCCGTGTGCACAAGGCGTGATTCCATTTGAAATACTGTCTGCGCAAACACATCACAATCAAGTCCTCTTGCCTCGTGTGCTGGCAGACGTGAATTGCGTGGGCAACAGCTGTATGTACGCGTATTGCGCTGTCTTGATGCAGTTTCTCTGTGGACATCCTTCGCTGCAGCCGTAGTCTGAGTGGTGCCTCCAAACATATCGATTACTTTTGCAGTCGATTTTTCTTTCTACGCAACTCGAGTATTGCAGTAGTACGCATCGAGTGCTGACTTGACGATGGTGCCACGGCTGCTCGACAAGAATAAGCAACCATCCATAAACAATTCGTTGTAGAGACAGGAGAAAACGGCACCGGAAATGCCACGAACCGATAGTTCTCGGTGAGATTCGCTGCAAGAATTGCTATCACGAGCCAAAGTGCGCCACCGTGGTGTCAATGATAGCACCTATAAGCAAAAATATTGCGACATGTTCTTCGATTTCGTGCGTTCCGCTGGTCATCGCGACGATAGCTGATGGTTGCCATGGATGGCCCGTTGAAAATCGTCTTGAAACCGGACCGCAAACGAAATGGTCAAAACCTTTCTAGGGTGACAAAAAATCTCACACTTGGATCCGTTCGCATCATTCATATTTTTTGTTACACAACGAGAAGATAGGGAGGATAGAAAATGCAAGCGTACTTATGAAAGCCCTCCATCAGTACTACAGAGATGCGCAGTCTGCGGTCGCTGATCCAGTCCACCGAACGGTAGCCGCACGCTCTTGTGCCTGACACTCGGAGCAACGAACTGACTACTGTCACCATGGTCGCAGCTCGATGGCCTTCGATTCCGGGTGCTGGAAGAGAAATCCAAATGGAACCCCCCCTTACCTCGCAGACTCATTGGTAGCACAGTCCCCATGCCCATGGTCGCGTTCAAGAGCAATTCCCATCGAGACACACCTAGTTTCCGCCACAATGTCGGGTTGTCGGCCGCGCGGTGCCATCGGTACGCGACCTGGGACGCGAGACAGAGACTCTTGAGGTCCAGGAACATGAGCACGCGTTCACGTAGTTTCTGTGCAAGGAGCGTCTCGCTACTTGATCTGTTGTCGTCATTCCAATGTGGCTGAGTGAGGTGAGTCGCTCGTTTCAGCGAGTAGAGACGCTGTGCGTCTTCGTTGCCGACAGCAAACTCCATCAGTGTTTTCTCGTTCGCGGCTTCGTCTTGGGCAGTATCTCCGAACCGATTCTGGAGTCCCAGGTCACACTCACGGCGAATCAGGAGCCGCACGACGCGATGGTGGTGTTTTCGAGCGGCATAAAAGAGCGGCGTCTCGTTATCCTCGTTGCACGCATTGATGGTCGCGCCGCGATCGAGCAAACACTCGGCGACCGCAGTGTGACCATTGAAGGCAGCGAGATGCAACGGGGTTTCCAAGGCATCGTTGCGGGTGTCGATAGGCCAGCCAAAGTCGAGTAAGAGCTGGATGACCTCCAAGTGACCTCGCGTCGCCCCATAATGCAGCGGAGTATAGCCACTCTGCATGCAAAAACAGAATAACGGGTTAGAAGATGTGATCAAAAGAGACCTTGAGAACGTCAAATAGAGATCTCACCATTCCTTTGCACCGTTCTTTGTCAATCCCTTGGTGCAGCAACAGGTACGCGGCGTGTTTCTTGCCTTTTTCGCTCGCGATCAGCAGCTCGTGGCTCAGTTTCGCGTCCGCTGAGCGCAGCATCCTCGTCAGCTGCACCGTCGTCGTGTCTTCGGCCTGGTGCATGGCGTGCCGATTCGAGTTTGCATGCTTTGTCTTGGGATGCAGGATAGCAGGATTGGCGTGTGCATGTTCGTCGTTGTCATCACCGTTGTGCTGTTGTGGTTTTTGCTTTACATGGATGCGCGAGTTTCCCGGTTTGGCCATTTTGTCGGCGCGTGAAGCTTTCCCACAGGATGTTGCTGGCCGCTGCTTCGTGCCGACCGTCATCACGCTTGAGCAGGAACCACGCCGTGCGACTTGAACGCGTGTCCACACTTGATGATACTGAAGCAGTGCTGGAGTGCTCAAGCTGAAGGGAGAAGCATCAAGCTCGCGTCTGTACGACCGACACTCAGGCGTCGACAACTCCTATAAATAACGCAGATCAGATCGATTCCATTTCCTCCAAAATCAACAAGGTCCATTCAAAAATACATCAAGTGATCCAGTTGGATTCATAAAGAGAGTGCCCTTATTCGCAAACACCTACGACGCTACAAGCTCCTGCGTTTGGTTGCCTGTATCGCTGTGGAGTCGTCCCCCTTTGGCAGCGAGAATGTACTTGATCTGGTTGATGTCGTCGTTTGGAGCAGGAACTTTGGCGAAAACTGTGACCTTCTTCCACACCCAGCCGAACAGAAGAGCCTCCAGACAAACGATGGCCAGCATGATGATGTCAAATTCGAGGCGCGTCTGCCACGCGTTCACAAATTCATCAAATCTGGCGCCGTTGATGTTTGGTGGCGCCGCGAGTGAGCTCGACAGAGCCGCATTGATGGGTTCACCGGCACGTACTCGCAACATGATGAGCTCGCCGCACCACTGATCCATGGCGTCGGATGTGTTGAGGCCCTTGAGGAAGCCCTGTTGAACCGATGGCTCCTGCTGGATACTCTTGAGGAAGAGGTGTTGGCAACCGATAAACACGTTCGCCATGGCCGCTGCATCGCTGGATAGTTCATCACGTGTGCCGAATATCTGCATAAGCTCTGACAGCTGGGTCTCGTCGGTCGCATTCACACACAACTCCAAGCCGCGAGCATTGCAGTAGTACCCGCTGAACGTCGCGTTCACCGTGGTATCGTGCGCTTGCACTGAACGGATGGACTCGTTTACACTCGCCTTCGCCAGTCCCCAGAAAACAGGGTACACGAGACCCATCGCAACCAAGGTGAACGCAGCGACGTCGAGCAGCCGCACCAAGGCTCTGTTTGGCAGCTTCCACACGGTAACGACCGCAGCGATCGGTAGCGTGATCCCGACGAGACCCACGAGCTCCGATAACGCCACGTACACCCACTGGATGCGCGGCACGGCGAACGCCGCGAACGCTGATGCATGCATATCGTTTGGATCATTGCGCCGCGAGAGCGTGATGAAATACCACGACGTAGACATCGCGACGAGGTTCAGCCCCACGAGCGTGAGCAGCACGGCGCCAACGGCGAGCGGATCTGAACGCACAGACGCAGCGGCATGCGGCATGACGACTGCTGAGCGCAGGGGCAAATGGATAGGGACGTGTCCTTGCTGAGCAGTAGTCGCGATAGCGTTGCTGTTAACAAGAAGAAGAAAAGAAGGGAATTCGCGCTTGCGGTGATGGGCAGAGATTAAAGTCGTGATGATAATCTCTTCTGAACCCATGGCTGTTTTCTGCACGAGTACTTGATCCAAAGAGCTCTTTATTTCGATTTAGGGTGGTGGGATGGTGATACATAGGATCTTCCTGTCGTGACGAGATATGCAGACCCTGGATAGCTTTTTTGTTGTTATTGTGAATTTGGTTGCCTTACGATGGTGAAAACGGGGTGAGCATCCACTGCAACGCATGATCCCTAGCTCACTTCGCGTCGAGCGACTTTCGTGGTGGCGTTGCGCTGCTTTCGAGGCAACGATCGTATGCGTCTTGCTCTTGCTTCAGGGAAGCTTCGAGAGCCTCGCAACCCCACCAACAGATGGCCAGGAGTATACCGAAGATACTGAACCAGGTAATGTCTAATGCCAATTGGTGCTTCCGTGCCATTGCGAAATCGTCGAACTTGGCACCGTTGACACTGCTCGGTGGTTATTTGGTCGCACTGTTAGAAGGGCCCCTCGAGTTTGATTCATCATCGAGTTTCAGTGTCGATAGGATAAAGTCTCCGCACCACTGGTCCACCGCCTCACTCATGTTGCAGCCATGCAAGAAGTCGAGTTTCACGGACGACAAGCCACCCGCATTTGCGGTGAAAAGGTGCTGACAGCTGAGGAACACATTCGTCATGGTGGTGGTGGCGCTGGTTCCGCCACCACCGAATGTTTGAGCCAGCGACTTCAGTTGCTCTCGAGTCTGCTTGCCTCCCGCACAACGTGGTGCCTCGTGCGTTTACAGTATTAGTCGTCAAACTTTGTACACACGGCAGCGTCGCGCGTGTTGATTCGCTCGACGTACTGGTTTGCGCTCTTGTTTGCTAGAATCCATACGACAATGAACGCAATTCTAAGCGCGACTAGCATAACCAGCATTGTTCGCATCAATCGAATGAACTTGCGGTCGTCACGAAGCGTGCAAGTCATAAGTAGCAATGCAGTTGGCAGCACGAACGCACTCCAAAAAAAGTACTGGAGACATGCAAATAAATGCGTTGGTTCAGAGGAACCTCGAAAGGAGCGAAACCCGGTGCTGTCACGTGTTTTTGATCAGAAAGAGGAATCATCGAGCGCAAGACCCAGCTTCCAATCCAGATTGCAGAGAACACGATCATACTTAACACAGAGCCAAGCACGATGCGTTCAGCGTCGCCAAACGACATTTTCGGTACCATCGTAAGGAGGGAGGTGGCCGGTCGACGAGACCGAAGATGCCGAAATGAGCAGCCTTATGAGGGCCACACGTTTGTCATGGTTGAGATTTTGTAACTTGATGTGCTCATGCTTGTGACTTTGACTGAAAGCCAAAAATTCATGGCACTTTATACTAACATGGGATGCACCATCGATTCGGTGGGCTATACACAACAAAAATAGTGGTTCGCACTTCCGCTCGTTACGGGACTTAATGTGTCCGAAAACCAACAACTTCTGTAGAATTCAAGTACCGCACCGCAATCCCATGAGTGAAGGTCGGTCGTACCAAGATCTTACAATGCAAATAGCTGTTGTCTATTTCCGAACCGAAACCAACCAACACTGCAAGTGGGCAGACCCTTACGGTCAGTAGTTTATTGCATCGCTGCACTGTGTTTGAAACCTCATACAGATAGGTTATGTGCCATGATGGAGGGAAACGGGTTTTCCGAATTTTTTTGGATTCTTCCTCATTGTTAATTTCCAACCCCCTGCTCAGAGGTAAGGTATCCATCCGCCATAAAGTCGCATTGTCTCAATGACGAGCAAGCCTGGGATGAGCCAAATAACGGCTCGCGGAGATCGTGATTCAACGTGCGGTGTAAAACCACGCTCCAAGGCTTGCCAACAAGACACACAGTTATCAAGGCCGTCGACTCGCCCGGCTCGATGACGAGAAGCGCACAGTTACATGTGAGCGTTCGTGCATTCTCACTTGCCACTTCTGTATATACAAAGAAAAATGGACGTCTTTCCCTTTTGTACTCTATACTTGCTTCAAGGTACATGGCGCAACGGACAAAGGAAAAAAATAACTGCGTTGAAATGGAGATACAGCGATAGCCAATGGATCCAGGAAAGGCAAGCGTCTTTGATTGAATGTCGAGAACTCCCAAAATGAACCGAGTTATTCCCTTCCTCACTCTATCATTTGCAGCGCGGAAGAAACAACGAAGAAGTACTCAAAAAGCGGCGTGAAGCAACTGTAACGTTGTGATGGAGATCAGCACGGAAAGAAGAGGCGGTGGCGCGTCAGGAAACGGATCTGGGGATGGATTGACAGCGCTCATCTACATTGCCATCGGGATCGGCATACTCGTCACGCTCATGTGTATTTGGTCGTGCTGTATGACTTTGTGTGATGACGGCAAGAAGAAGAGGGAAGAAGCCGAGGCTGCTGCGGCTGCCGAGGCGGCGGCGCACTGCTCCGTCCAGCAACCTCAAGGGGTGCAATACACTGCGTACTACCCCATGAATCCTCAACCCAATCTGCCTGTATACTACGCCGTGAACCAGCAGACCGGCCAGCCCGTATACTACGTGATGCCGCAGCAGAGGCATGTAATCGTTTGATCACGGTACAGCTTGCTAGAAACGTTGTTTAAATCGCCCACCTTGGTGGCAGGCTTTGCGTATGGACCCGAAGTAGGAATGCAATTGGACTAATGATTGTGTGTGCTGCTTGTTTTATTTCCACACACTAAATATGAGACTTGATTGCGTTCTGTTGTGTTGCATGCAGCTCAATTGCATAATGCTAAAGTACTTTTTCATGCTCATGCAGCAACCGCAGACAAAACGACACCAGAAACCATTTGCGTGTCAGCACGACTTTGGCTAATGCCACACGGGTGCTTCAATCCTACGAGAAGGTCGTCTCCTTGAAACCAGCTAAGCGATTTCTCTCACATCGGGCGCTTTCCCACGCTTCAATGGTGCACCACCGCTGCAGTTTGTGTGGATGTACCGAATATAGTCAATAGCTTTTCGTTTGCTTGGGTGGATGTATCAACGCAGCCTCATACAGGCATGCACGACACGCGCGCCTACTGGCCGCTAGTATCATGAGCAGCAGTGCAAGTATGTCCATGGTTGCAGGTTTGGCCGAGTCAGGAAAAGCGAGATCCAATTACAAATGATGCTTCCCGCGAGGCCAAGTACGATCACGCAAGATGGTTAGTCAGAGCCTAAGAGTCATACACCTTTTATGATGCTGGTTGAACTTACTGATCGAACCCATGTCTTTTTTTGCTCAATTACTTGAACCAGAGAGCTCTATTACGAATAAGGGTGGTTTTTGGATAGATATTGATATAAGAGGTACAATTAATTAGACAGGTGGTTTGCACAATTGGAATTTTGTCTCGGTCGATTTGACTCGATACATCTGTCGCTCACGGTTTGTAGTCGCCATGATGCGGCCCTGTTTGCCCAGCGAGCGCGTATTTGGTCTGGCTGATGCCACCATCTGCACCCTGATTTTGCTTCACTAGAGCCACTAGACGCGCCCACGTCCACCATATGGCGACCAGGAAGACAGACGCCGTGGCCAGGAAGATGATGTCGTACACCTGGCGACCCATCCACGCCTCCACGAAATGGTCAAACTTGGCGCCGTTGATACTGCTCGGTGGTGATGCAGCCGTATCGTTGGAAACCCGGCTCGAGTTGAATGCGCCGCCAGCGTTGAGCGCCGATAGGACGAGCTCCCCGCACCACTGGTCCACCGCCTCGCTGGTGTTACAGCCTCGCAGGAACCCGCGCTGAACGGATGACAAGCCGCCCATGTTCGTGATGAAAAGGCGCTGACAGCTGAGAAATACATTCGTCATGGTCGTGCTGTCGTTGCCTTCGCCGCCGAACACTTGTACCAGCGGCTTCAGTTGCTCAGGAGTCTCCACTTGCTGCTCACACATTGCTGTGCCGCGTGCATTGCAGTAGTATTCGTTAAACGCAGCGCTCACGCCCGCGTCGCGCGCTTTGAATCGATCCACTTGCTGACTCACGCTTATCTGCGCAATAATCCATATGACGAAGAACGTAACTCCAAGCGCAAACAGCACAAAAAGGAGCGCATGCATCGCTCGGATGGTCCTCGAGTCGGGAAACTTGTGCAAGAGAAACATCGACGCAATCGGCGTCACCACTACACTCCAGCCAAACGCCATGGAGACCTGCAAGTAGATCCGTTGGTTCAAAGACACGTGAAACGCGGCAAACCCTGGTGCCGACACGTCACCTTCTTCGACAGCACCAGGTAGGAGCAACACGACGCCCCAAATCGTGGCAAAGATTGCAGCGTCCACCGCACAGACGCACACGATCCCTTTGCCCGTGTTAACGCTAGAGAACATGCTCTGCGTCATCTTCTGCAAGGAGGAAATCTGAAGTGCCAACGACGTGGTGGAATTTGGCGAAATGAGCTTCTGCTGGCTTATTGGCAGAGCGAAATTTCGAACACAGGTAATGATGAGAAGTTGAAGAACAAAGAAATACCTCACGAATCTTGGCGCTAGGTTTTTAATCAAGTACTCATAAATTTCTTTTGCAGGGTTTATTTTGAAAATTGTTGCTTCAAGTGATACCATGTTTAGAGAAGGTACACTCCCAGATATCTCGGTGGTGAGCAAGGAAGAAACAAGAGCTAATTCACTGGTAGTGCATGGGAAGCTATGAGTGAAGGTCATCTCACCAAAACGTATCCTAGCTTCAAATGACAATCACTCAATGTCTATGGTGTTGGGTTTATCTCTCGTCATTGTAATACGAAAGTTGGTAGAAAGGACAGATCAACACGATCATATCACGAACGTGTGGTGGTAATCCGTGCTTTGTTACTAAAGCCTCCAGCAATGAACAAGATAAACGACTCGGGGATTAACCAGTTCTCTTGCCTGGGAGAAGTAGCATTGTGCTTATTGGTGTGAATTAAAACTGGTCTTGATCTCTCTCTACTTCGCACTTTGACTGCGACCTGTACATGTTCAGGCGCTTGCTTCCTTACTCTTCAAAGAGCTTCTCAGCCGACTCACCAAACATGCCGTCAAAGAAAACCTGCGTCGGAGCCAGGCGAGGGGTAGCACCTTTACGCTCAGTCCCTGGTTTTGGGTACCCACAGCTGATCGCGACGGGCACCGAGTACCTGTCTGGGATCCCCAACACTGACTTCAAGCGCGCTTCATCAAAGCCCTCCATGGTGCAAGTCGAGAGGCCACTTGCTTGAGCGGCATACAGGAACGTCGTTGCAGCGAAGATTGTCTGCTTGTATGACCACGCATAAACAGACACATCCGGCGAACTGTTGGAGTCGACTGTGTGTCCCTCGCCTGAGAAGCGACTCAAAGCATGCTTCAAGTGCTCCACATGTTCTGCAGTCGCGCGATCGCCATACATCTCTTGGATCAGCGGCACTCGGCGACTTGGTTCTGAAGGTGTGCATTCCATAAGCACGCATGTCAGTAAGGCATGCGCATAGAAAAGTGATCCTGAATCAGCGTGCATACGTACGTAGATCCGCTGCGAACACGACGGTCACAGGCGCTTCTTTGACTTTGCGTCCGTTCGTCTCGAGCATTGCCTCTGCGAGCTTCTCACGATCGGCCTGGTCACGCACCACAACGCACGCGTACGGCTGCGTGTTCATGGCTGACGGAGCACGCTGCATCATGACGATGAAAGAGTCCAAACACATGGTTAGATACCACATTTACTGTGCACGCTTGCAAGGACGCATATTTGCTTGGTTAAGCTTACCTGGGTCAAGCGTAGCACTTCTGCGAGAAGCGCGTCCGGAACCGGGTCGGCCGAAAAAAACCGCACGGTGGAGCGGTGTGTGATCGCTTTCCGCAGCAAGTGTTGCGCCGCTGCCAGCTCACTAGCGTCGTGATTCGGAGCGCTGGTGGCAGCAGCGGCCGTGGTTGAATCGCGTTGTTGAACCATATTTGATGAAAGGACAAGAGTTGGTTGATGGCTGACAGTGACCGAGTGCTTCTGATGACGCAAATCGAATTATGAGGAAGCATGCCTCAATACGGCCTTTGGCTAGTTTGAGGATCTATATCCATCTCCCTTTTCCGACGCCCACACTTATCACCCAGACGGGTGAGCCAGGGGTTTACCTGCGTCACTGTTTAGCAATCAATGTTTACAATTGCAGTGTAGGGCGTCGTTAGTGAACAGATGAAAACTCTATACAATGCCTAAATGCATATATTAATTATAAGGATACAATATAATAATCAGTACCTTGTAGTTTGACAGGAATGGCACTCCCTCTGATAGTGCATGGCCTCTTGATAGAGATAATTCACAGGTGCTCACTATTGACGCCCTCTACGTACCGTTAAACAAATGAGCTGCTGTCAGCCAATCGCGTTT
>GL376617.1:166043-186473 GCA_000143045.1 Globisporangium ultimum DAOM BR144 | reverse complement strand
TATCACCCAGACGGGTGAGCCAGGGGTTTACTGCGTCACTGTTTAGCATCAATGTTTACAATTGCAGTGTAGGGCGTCGTTAGTGAACAGATGAAAACTCTATACAATGCCTAAATGCATATATTAATTATAAGGATACAATATAATAATCAGTACCTTGTAGTTTGACAGGAATGGCACTCCCTCTGATAGTGCATGGCCTCTTGATAGAGATAATTCACAGGTGCTCACTATTGACGCCCTCTACGTACCGTTAAAACAAATGAGCTGCTGTCAGCCAATCGCGTTTGCCCATGCAAAATCGTCAGCACGTTGATTATGGCAAGTTTAGTACACCCCCAGTGTCAAGTGACTCAACTGGTGAAATCAAACCACGATCATAGGCTTGAAGAAGCTGACTATGGCTACTTTTGGTATGTTTAGTACACCTCTGTGTCTGAGATACAGCGGCGGCATTTTGCTTGTATGGAGCCTACGACGCTGCACCATTGTCCACATCTTGTGGACCCACCGCAACAACGTGAAACACCTTCGACTCCTAGACGAAATTCCTAAAGAAGAGTAGGCAGGAGAATAGATATTGTAGGTCACTAGATGAACCTAAATATACCTCACCTTATAACCATAGCAACGTGAAGCACGACAGAAAACCCCTCCCAGTACTGAAACGATTTTCTTGCGCTTTCCCACCACACTCAAGAGATACGCGCGGTTTACCCTCAAACAAACTCGTACCGAAGACACGCCACTTGTTCTACAGCTTGATAGACTCGCACTCTTGCTTCTTGACTAGTATATTGGTAATGTTCATCTGCGTTGTTGAAATCGACCCATTATCATGTGCCTCGTACCGCGTACCAGTGTCTTGCAGCAGCAGAATCAACCAGCCAGCAGCTCTGTATAGTTTATGCGGGTTAAGCCAATTGCTCAACTTGAGATAGTGAGAGAGAGAGAAGGTCATTCTATTTAACTTATGATCTACATATAGTTTAAGAATTCCAGAGTCTCGTTAACACTGCTGAGAGTGAGGTGTTTCTAAGTTTTGACGGTGTGGCACCGACATCATTTTCGAGTAGATCTGCGACTTGGGACATAAGAACTCGGTCATTTCCCCGCGATTCGTCGGTGAATATCTTCGCACTCTTGGAGTTCGCTCAATTTGAGATAGTACATGGATGAAAGACATCAATGAATACTGTAGCATACTTCTGCGTTCGTCATTGCTTGAGCGGACCGATGGGTTCATTTTGACCTCGTCATCTTCGCCACACAAGAACCAATTATTATTTGTTTGGGTGATTCTTTGTTGCCTGAGCGTGCAAAGCCGCCCACGGCAATTGTTCGAACGAACACAACTGAACTATGTTATTGAAACCCTTGCTGTTTGTGAATGTCATAATTGGTATATGGTGAAGTTTACTATGTAATCAAGACGAGCTCAGTGCTTTGTCCTTGGAACCTCAGCAATTTGAGTTGAGATAGTTGATTCTCTTTCATGAAAGCTGCTGTTGACGGGTCGACAGTAGAAACGAATACGCTCTATCAGTACACTCTCCTTACGAAATCAACTCACGAGCATAGGCTTGAGGGAGTTGATTATGACTATATCGGGCTTGTTTAGTACACCCCTGTGGCTGAGGTTCGAGTTGTTCATGTGACGGAATAGCTGAATTCTTACGAACGCTTCTCTACTTGCCAAATGGACCATTAGCGTATTGTATCCATGAGTTACTCCTCAGTACCAGACCGCGTACCAGTGTCCTACAGCAGCAGCAACAACAAGTCAGAAGATTGCCATGAGAGTGTGGATCTGTGGGCTCATTTTGATGCATGCTTCGTCATATTTGTCTCACAAGAACGCTTTCAAAGTCGCACTTGGCGACCAGTTAATCGTTCCCACGAGTGAAGATCGTGGATTTAGGGGGAAAATAGGCCATAACGCCACAAATTGCGCGTTTTTACCGTAGATGCATTCAAGCAAGTCGCATGTCATGCAAGGGAGCGCTGTGCATGCCCATCCGCTGTGCTGCAGAACTCGGATACATCATTGCGAGGAATTCTTCAGCATATACAATCTTATAGCGACTGTCGATACAAATTTGACAAAAAGGGGCGTTTTGCTGAGTCGAAAACTGCGTACACACGCTTTTCGATTGGTCTGATTAGCAGCAGTGTTTTGTTCGCTTGACACGCATTGTTACTTTTATCCACTTGGAATTTAACTGATTCATTGTGGTCATTTTTCTCCCTATCCTAGCACTGAAGTTGGATTTGAGCTTATTCAGTTGCTTATTATTGTTCAAAGAGCTTGTCGGTCGAACGGCCAAACTTGCCGTCGAAAAAGATATCCGTGGGGGCGAGGCGAAGAGTGGAACCGGCGCGCTGGGTTCCTGGCTTTGGGTACCCGCAGCTGATCACGATGGGCACCGAGTACCGATCTGGGATTTCCAGCACCTTTCGCACGTTCGCTTCGTCAAAGCCCTCCATGGGGCAGGTTGAGAGACCAGCTGCCTGGGCTGCGTACAGGAACGTCGCTGCAGCGAGGATAGTCTGTTTGTAGGACCACGCGATGGTCGGCACGTACCCTGGAGTTTGTGGGTCGGCTCCTTCGAAGGAGAATTTGTTCAAGGTATTCACGATCTTCTCGATCTCCTCTGGGGTGTCGCTATGGCCGAGCTTCCTCTCTTGGATAAGCGGTACACGACGGCTTGGTTCTGTAATGCAAGTGCCACGAACGACTTGTAAGTGAGCAAAGTCTGTACGCAACGAAAATGGAGCGTGAGGGAATGCATGCCAAAACAAACCTAGATCCGCTGCGAACACAACGACAACAGGTGCTTCCTTGACTTTACGCTTGTTCATATCAAGCATCGCATTCGCGAGGTTGTCACGGTCGGCTTGGTCGCGCAACACCACACACGTATACGGCTGCGTGTTCATGCCCGACGGCGCACGCTGCATCATAACAACAAGCATACGGTTAGAGCATTTGCGGCCACCATCCTTATTACAACATGCGTACCTGAGTCAAGCGGAGCACTTCGGCAAGAAGCGCATCGGGGACGGGGTCTTCCGAGAAGAACCGCACGGTAGAGCGTTCCGAGATCGCTTTCCGCAGCAGCTCGTGCGCGGCATCGGCAGTAGGAGCAGTGGTCGAGGCGAGTTGTTGGCCCATGGTCTCTGGACAAAATGGGCGGGGTGCAGTGCTTCTGGTGACGTGAATCGAATTATGAGCGAGGTCTATACACACTGGAACGAATGCGTAGATGGCATCGCGGTCCTTGCCCTTGAAGATGTCTGCGAGCTCCTCTTGTGCAAGTCCAAAGTGGTCATAATCACCTTTTGAAACCTCGTTGATGATTTCTGTGCTGTTTGCTGACAATCACTCTCGGGCAGATCATGGGATGTGATTGGCTGGCAATGACTCATTTTGTTCCTGACGAGATAAACCCAAAATGAAGGTCGTCTGGCTTCAATAATACGCCAAACGGCACTGGTTTTCACGAGCGCATGAACCAACAAAGCGCAGATTTGCCACCACAACAATTGAGTGCACAGGTCTGTCTGTGCGCATCTTACAGCTGTCATGTTCATCATTAGAGGAGCTCTCGTCTCGAATTGCACCACACGACTGCGATACGCACTGAGTGCTGCGCTCTTCTACTCGAGGCACGACGTCTTGTTCGTTGATACTGAAGCGCGTTGTTGTTTTTTAGTGCGAGCTCGACGCTCAACGTCATTACCCATCTGCAAGTGGTGCATCTTGCTTGTAGATTGATGCTGATAATTTGTTCAAACGGCGCATGCGGAGAGAAGTGGTTAGTGACTGTAAAGTGTGTGATCGGATATTCGGAAAAAGCTGCTTGCATTTCTTAAGGTAGCGATCCCCACGATCGGCAACGTCGTTCATTGATCAGCGTCTAGCTGTACGGAAAAACAAATCATGCTGCATCATCATGGTTCAATGAGATCCCAACTTTTCCAGTGCTTCTGTCAAAAATGTACTTTACAAACTTTCATTCTTCTTTGGGTTTTCTTGGCAGCACCTGAGTGAGGGTCGCCAAAATAGACTTTCGCATTACACCAGGTTGCTTCGCTTGCTGTCATCTTCACTGCCACATCGGTTCATCTTGTCGACGCGGCTGTATCGCACGCTTTTTTGGCTTGAGGCAGCCCTTGACTGTCGACGGGCTTGCGTTTCCTTCGTTGTCGTCTCAAGATGACGGCGTCGGCACCTATTGCAGCCCGCGGCGCAAAAAAAGCACACGACAAACGCGCTCAGGAGACCACCCCCGATAAGCAAGAACCACGACCGGCTTTGGTCCATATCTTCATCAAGGACTGGAACAGGTGTTGCCGTCGAGCTCGCCGCAGTATTAGTATTACTGGCCAGTCCGTATTTCGAGAGGAAAACGTCATCGGGGAGCACACAGAGCATCGTATCTTGGACGTATGTACGCTTCGCGCGTGAGTCGGAGCACGTCACTTTCGTTGTCACGGCCACATCAAACACTGTTAAACGCGCAAAGCGAGTCGCGTCCGTTTGCCGAACTTCAAACTCCTCAAACACTGAGGCTGTACTTTCCGCATCACTCGCTGTGATTGGACCGATCGAATTGAAATGAAGATACTCCAGCGAGGCTGGAAACGTGACGCCAGCGATCCTTGTGACAGCGTTGCCCGAGATATTCAGTGACGTCATCGCATTTGGGAACGACAGATTCTGCACTGTCGTCAAGCTGGTACGTGCCAGATCCCTGTAAGAACAAAATGCAATCAGAAAAAGCGCACACTTTAGACATTCGTATGGCAAAGTGTACCGCTTCGTTTTGCATGACTTACAGCTCCGTCAAACTTGATGGGAAGGACGCCAACTGAATGGATGCGATTGGGTTGCGAGACACGTTCCTAAATATGCATGTCATCGGTTATTTCTTCAGTATAAACGCTACCATTAGTGTACAAAGCAGTACGTACAGTGAGCGCACTGCTGCTGGGAAAGGAAGCCCATCCAGTGTCTTGATGCTGTTATTGGCGAGCTGTCTGTCCAATGCACACGAAACCATCGCACATCACTCACGCGTCAATTATCAATTTCATAAAACCAGCACGCACAACAACATATACTTACAGAAGTTGTACATTCGGCGGCAACGATTTGATCTCCACGATGCCTCTGTCCTGCAGATCCAAGAGCACTTCGCTGCTCGTCGTCGTCGTCGCTGTCACCACCACGCGCTCGCATGCCGCGTCCACGATCTGGACGCTCGTAGCAGTCGTGCTACTCACTGTGGAGTAAACCAACACGGTCGTGACGTTGGGGCATGTGTCATTCGCGTTCTCCGCGCCCGCACCGGAGCCACTCGCAGCAGAAATCAGGTCGCGATGCACCTCCGCGTCGCCCACATTCACGGCCCCGCCCAGGTCCATAAACAGGAGCAGCAGCAGAGCGATGATGGTCGCCGCGTGCGCCTTTGTGAGGCGCGTCGTTTGCAGGGCAGCGCTTCCTTCCATTGATGGCGCCGGCCGCAGCGCCATGCTTCTCCCGCACATGCCGCTTGCTTCCCTCAATCCAATTATTCCTCCCATCTGAGTTCCTCGTTCTTTCGCGTTGGAGGCAAAGTGGCGAGGAATGTCCCATATTCTATTTCATGGGTTTTTATTAATTTTGCTGTTATCACAGTGAGCTGACTCATTTGAGTGCGGCTGGCCTACTATGCTATTTGGTAGTCCTCTCTTAATTATATTGCACTCACACAAAATTTGAGCATCAAAAACTGATTACAAAGTGCTTTCTTAATGTGATTTAGTGTTGCATTTTTAGCATTCACACAAATATTGCACGTGTAAGTACACTCTTTTGAGCTATTTTATTGTGAAGTTATATCAAAATCCATGTGGGCCACCTGAACAAAGTGTGCGCATTTCAATCACGCCACAAGCCACACACACACACAACGACGGCAACGATGACGGCAACGATGGCGGCAACGATGGCGGCTGAGCGGCCTCTGGCGGCGTCGCTGGACCGCGCGCTGCGCGACAGCTTCCCGCCCATGCAGTTCTCCATGGCATATGGCTCGGGTGTGTTTGCGCAGCGCAATCACGACGCCAGCACGTCGCTGCTCGACCTCGTGTTCGCCGTGGACGACCCCGTCGCGTGGCACACCGCCAACCTCGCGCGCAACGCCGGCCACTACTCATTCCTGCAGTACTTGGGTGCGGAACGCGTCGCGGACTTTCAGGTATAAAATGGCTTGCGCTAGTCCATATAACCGTATTGTATGGGTGGGTGTGGGTGGCTGACGCAGCGGTGTGCGTTGCTGTGTGCGATAGGAACATTATGGTGCTGGCATCTACTACAACACGCTGGTGAGTGTGCCTGAATGGGTACATAGTGCTTCCTTTTATAATAAGCTAACTTGTGCGCGCATGGCATTCAAACGACGCAGGTGCCACTGCAGAGCAAAGCGACCGGCAATCGACTGATCAAGTACGGCGTCGTGAGCTCCAAGACGCTCTGCGACGACCTTACCAACTGGAAGACGCTGTACCTGAGCGGCCGCATGCACAAACCGGTACGTTTGGGGTTGACGTACTTGTTCTTCGTGCATTAGCTTCTTTTGTCTAATTGCAACTATACACTCTCGATGGTGTTGCGCAGGTCCATATTCTGTCGTCCAACGAGCAGATCAACTCGGCGAGTTCTATCAATCTCAGCCACGCGCTCCACTATGCGCTCCTGTGCTTACCAGAGAAGTTCTCGGAGACGGAACTGTTCATGGTAAGTGCTGTGTTGCATGTGTTGGAGTGGTAAATACGAAGCACTCGTTCTGGGATGCTGGGCTGACATCTGGTTGGTTGTTTCAGCGCACTGCTGGCATTTCGTACTTGGGCGACTTCCGCATGACGTTTGGCGAAAACCCGAAAAAAGTGCGTAACATTGTCGACGGCAACCTTGACGCGTTCCGACAGCTCTACGAGAATAAAATCAAGGTACGCAATACAAACTTGGATGCTTCGCTTTGGTCTGCATTTATTGACTGAGGCTGATCGGCTGTTTCTTTGGATATTCACAACACACTGTAGAACTCGCCGTTTCTGGATCGTTCGATCGCCGATTCGAGCATGCTCGTCGCCAACACGTTGGACCACTCGGTGCATCGAACGCTCCTGGAGTCGATGCCATCGAATGTGCTGCGCAAGATGCAGAAAAGCAAATCCTTTGACGTGACGATAACGGACAGGAAAGCGACCAAAAAGCACGTGCAGCGCGCCGTGGCGTCGATCGTGAACCGATACAGTCGCACGCAGAGCATCAAGGGCATCGCCACGGCTGGCGCCGTGAAAACCGTGCAATACGTTGCGCAGAAGCTCCAACGAACGTACTTCAAACGATAAAACTATAAAAACCGCAACTCACAGCAACAACACAAGAGCGAAAAAAATGTAAATAGACCAATTGCAATTGTCTGTTTATGCCGCCAAGATGTTCTTGAGGTTTCGGGCCATATTCAAAATCTCTACGTGGAACTCCTTGTCCTCGGCGTTCATGGCCTCGATCTGCGCGATGCGGTCCGAGAGTTTGTCCAGAAGCGCATACTCGGGCTTTTGGCACGCAGCCGTGAACGCCGAGCCAAGCGACGCGAACTCCGTCAACGCTTCCAAGCTGCTCTCGCTCAAATCGATGTCTTCATTCGCGATCAGACCCGTGGCGGTTGGGATGAACGATCCGTTCTCAAGGATAAACTTGGCGGTTTCTGCCGAGTTGCGGATCAAGTAGCGCACAAAGAACAGCGACTTGCGCTGCAATCGAAGGTCCGTCGACTTGAGGAAGCCTTCCAAGATGCTGAGGCCATTGCAGCTCTCCGACAAGAAGCGCGCTTCGGCAGCAGGGTGGTGGCGCACAAGACACGAGATCGCAAGCATCGACTTCACGCGGCACGTCGCGTCCGGGTCCTTCGCGAGCGCACACAGCTCTTCGACGAGGCCGCACTCGACGGCGGCGTTCTGACTGAACGGGTTGTTCTGCACGACCACAGACGAGACTTCCGCAGCGAGCGCACGCGTGGATGCGCGTTCATTGTTCTTCATCAAGTCGATCATCACACGTAGCCCCTGCATCTTGACAAAGTTCATCGCATTGTCGATCTGGTCAATGCGGGTGAGCAGTTCGTCCAGTAGGGCGTCCTTGTACTCGGCGAGCTCCTCGCCCGAAGCTTCTTCGAGGCTCTTCTTCTGCGCGTCTTCGTCGTCTTCGTCGTCGTCTTCACCGGCGAACACGAGGTTCGGGTGCTCGCCCCTGAGGATGCGCAGGATCTGCTTCATGCGCTCCGTCTCGTCGATCACGCCCTCCTTGAGCACCTTCTCGAGGAAATCGCGGTCCTCCTTGGAGATCTCCTTGAACTCGGACGGTGCGGTGCCGTCCGAGTACTTCATACTCCACTTCATGAGTCCGAGCCACTTGTTCGGGTCCGCCATCGCCTTCTTCTGTTTCTTGGCTTTTGCTGATGCAACTCGCAGTTCGCTCTGCTTGTTGGTGGTGCCTTTGGCAAATGGGATGGATGTGGCGCGTGTTCCACCACAGTCAAATCACAAAGAGCCATGGAGTCTTTGGTTTTATGGGAGTGAACTCTTTGAATTAATGGTTCCCGAATGTTCCGGATAACACGAGAAAACCAGCAAACGCGGTTCGGTCAGTTCGACTGAGTTGACTGTGAACCGGGATGTGTTGTTACAAATTGGAGAGTTTGAAAACAAAAAAATACCTATCGGAAACAAACAGTTAGGAACTTGCTTGATGGTCATGCGCACTTCTATGAGAACGAATAACGCATTTGGTTAGGATGGTGATGACGACGATGACGCGGGGGATCGGCGCGGTGAACGCAGCGGCGTTTGTGCGCACGTGTCGTCCGCTACAGCGATCTGGTGTCGCTGCGCTCGCTTCTTTTGCCGATGGCGGACACCGGTTCAGCCAATCTACCGCTGCTGCTGATGCCGAGAACGATGACGCTGACGTGACAGCGGCGCAGAAATTGCTGCGGAGCGCGATCTCGGACCGCGCCACCGTGCGGTTCTTCTCGGATAAGCCCGTTCCAGACGCGACGCTCGCAGAAGTGCTGCGTTTGACTCAGGTGTGTTGAAAGGATCGTACAATTTTTGTAGCGTGTGTGATGGAATGATCATGTGTTTATCTCTTTTCCTTGCTTTGGATAGCGCGCACCGTCGGGCTTCAACATGCAGCCGTATGCGTGTGTGGTGGTGCGCGATCAAGCCGAGCGCGAGAAGTTCGCGGACGCGATGCTCGCGACCAACGGACGCAAAGTCAAGGAAGCGCCTGTTGTCGTCGTGTTCGCAGCGGACCTAGGTATGCCCACACGTCCACTCCCATACATTGCACACTCACATACTGATTCATTTTATGCACTGTATGATCGTAGAACCGAGTCGTCGTGTGCCGCACATTCAAAAGATGATGTACGACAATGGCGCGAATGCGGCCGAGATCAACAACTTGCCGCATTTCGTGCGCTTGTTTTCGAGTGAAGGCCAGCTCGCAGGAGGCATCCGCTCGCTGATTTCCACCGCCGTCTCGCCTCTGCAGGCCATTCCAGCGAACGTGCCGACCATCGCGTGGTCGTACAAGCAGACGGTGTTCGCTGCGACGACGTTCTTGTATGCGGCCCAAGCCAGCGGTTTGGCTACGTGCCCCATGGAGGGCTTCGATGAAGCGCGCGTGAAGAACGCGCTGGACATTCCAGACCGGTACTCGGTGCCCGTCGTGATCTGCTGTGGGTATCCAAAGCCAGGCACTGAGTGTACCAATGTGACGCCTCGCCTCGCTCCCACAGAGATATTTTTTGACGGCAAGTTCGGCCGATCTACCGAGAAGCTCTTTGAAGAGTAAGAAAGTCAAACTATGAAACGAAATCCAGGCTCAAGGCAATGCCCTGGAAGGGAAAGAGATCTACAAAAGTCAACCAAAACTTTCAGGGAATAAAAAGAGAAAAGGCACATGTGTCTCTCAGACAGAAGATGAATAGAGTGTGCGCGTGAGTTCACTAAAGCATCATTCCTGCTCCAAAAGAGATCTTCTGCGCTTGACCACTCGAGAGGTTGAAAGCTCACTCTAGTTTTGCTTCTGTGATTCGCTGCTTCTTTGCAGGTGGGCCCTGAGTGACAAATGACTTGGCCAATGCTCGGCTCAAGTGCTCTGTCGCGTACTGCAGCGTCGTTCTCGGTGTGATCGGTGCGTAGGTTTCCAAGAACACAAGCAGCTTGGCGCGATCTGTTTTCCCGCATTCCCGCAGCACCCACCCACACGCTTTGTGCACCAGATCGTAGTCGCTGAACAACTCTCCGTTGATGTGCTGCTCATACAGATTCCCGCCGTCCGCTTGCAAGCGCAAGATGTGCCACTTGCAGATATGAATGACAAAGTCCACATGCTCTTTGCGGATCCCCAGACACAGCACGATCGACACGCGGGTCTCCCAGAAGTCGCTGGACTGGAGGATGCCTTGATACCACAACGGCAGCACTTGCATCGCATCAGCGAGCAGCTCTTTCTGGCGTTTCACGTCAATCACATATGAGGTCATCTTGCTACTCGTATTGCTGCTAGACGATGATTCTCCCATGCGTGCACAAAACTGACGGATAGCATCATCATGACGCTGCAGCATCCACGCGCCGAGAATCTTGTAGCTCGTGAGGTCTACGAGGTCCCAGTTGTTGAAGCACGACAAGTGCTCCAGGTAAAACTCGACGACTTGCTGCTGGGCGTCGCGCTTCTCGACTTTGTTCTCGACAGGGAACCATGCATTACATTTATGCGGCGCCTCGTACGCTTCGACGAGGCAAATGCCGCCCGCGACTCGCAGCTCATGTCGCGGGTCCTGCAGCAGTGCGGTGATCTCTGCTTTCGGCGTCACACCCAAATGCGCTCTCACGATAGTGCGACACTGCGGCACGCGGACGCCGATGAAGACGTCGTGCTTGCAGTAGTCCGTCTTGAAGAAGCGCGCCGCGCCAAGCGCATAACGCGCATCCGCGACCATCAGGAGCTCGTGTGCGATATGACAGGCGGCAGCGGCTGCTGCATTGCGTTCTGCATTGTTTGCTGCAAGTGCTGGCGGCTGCGTCGACTGAGAGATCTGCCGCGCAGCTTTGTTCATTAAGCGCACAGCACGCGGTCGCAGCTGCATGGTGCCGATTGAGTACAATGTGGACTTAAGCGAGTCAAATTCAAGGACGACCTTCACTCTTGGCGCCAATAACTTGAGAATATACGTAATAATGGTGCTTTTAAAAACTAAATGCAAAAGTGGAACTGCATGCAAGTAAGAGAGTAATAAAGTACTTTGTGGGAAGAGGCGGCATTTCTACAATGTATACGATGTATAATATACACTCTCTCTAAGTCCGTATACGACCCTTCGTTTATGGCTATACACTGCTGTAATCGTCTTCTGTTGTCATGTAAGGAAGGACCTTAGACAGCCCACTCAGCAAACTTGCCCGACTATTCTGTCTCGGTGGATGCGTCGCTTTGGTGACCTCATCGGATCGGGTAGCAACTTAGCTACAACTCCTCATCAGTAGTGGTAAATCATTGCTGTCCATTCTTTCTCGCACTCATTTTCATCGTTATCATGGTAGTACGAACAGGGGCACTTCACCCGACATTGTTATGTAGCTGCTCACCTCCTCGCCGGTCGTGACTCGGAGCAATCAACAGAATGTGACGCCGCTTGCTCCGTCAAACTTCAGGAGTTTTTAAATGGTTCTGATACTGTAACTTTCCTCCATGCTCAGACAGGCGTAATCGTCGGAATGATTCACCGACCGTTTACCATAGAATGGAACAGTCTCAGCGGCCAGTGACCACTGGCTATGAACCCATTTCACCGTTCAGATGAGATGATAAAAAGGAAGATGAGATTGATTGTCCCGACGGCTCGAACAGACTCAGGCAAACTTGGTCAACACACAAGGCGCGAGAAAAAGCGCCTCGGAAAGACTCGAATGATGAACCGTCGACATGAATCGATACGGCACGGAAGCGCAATAGCAGCATCACGTCCGACTTTGCGCACGAATACAATCACGCTAGTTACAGTGCATAGGCAACGTGTTTCATTTCAGTCCGACGCCCCGCTCAGACACCTCACTATTGTCGCCACATGCGCATTCATCCTGTAATTTCAGTTGAGACACTGCCACATGCCAACCATGATACATTCATGTTCATAAGCATTGTAAGTCGACGCCCGCCACGGCCCTGAGTGGCTATTGTCGCTGGTTCACCGCATTGCGACGCATGCTCCGTCATGTTGATTCAAATGCACAGCCGTTACTGCGCAAATGCCTTGGCAAGTTTTACTGGCAGGTGATCTCTGCGAAACACGAGACCAGCGAACTTCGGAGCTTCAGTGCCCGTCAGATGAAAGCATCGCGCTGCTTTGTTTCATTCCTGGATTTGCCAGGCCGCCCTCATAGTTGCAAACCTACAACCTCTCTTTCGCATCGATCCCTTTGTTAAACAAAGCTTCGGCAGCAAAATCGCGCGACCATGGCTACACTCAGCAAGAAAATCGGCTATGAGTCGGGCGACGCCATGATGGTGCAGGGTCCGCACATGCTCCACGAGCACGTGACCTCCAAACTCGAAACAGCACTGGGCCGTGCTCTGCCGCAAATGGAAGTACGTTTCCAAAATGTGTCGCTGTCGGCCGAAGTCGCAGTCACTGACACCAGTAACCCCAAAGCGAACCTCCCGACCATCGCCAACAGCGTGAAAAACATTGTTTTCAAGACCTTGATGATCAAGAACACTGGTCGCAAAGAGATCCTGAAAAACGTCAGCGGAGTGTTCAAGCCGGGGACCATCACGCTGTTGCTGGGTCAACCCGGCTCGGGCAAGTCGGCTCTCATGAAATTGCTCAGCGGACGCTTCCCTGTCAAAAGCAACATCCATGTGGAAGGTGCGATCACCTACAACGGTCAAGACCAGAACAGCATCAAGAAGACCTTACCTCAATTCGCTGCCTACGTCAACCAGCGAGACAACCACTTCCCGACCTTGACCGTGAAAGAGACGCTCGAGTTCGCGCACACGTTCTGCGGTGGCGAGTTGACTCGTCGTGGAGAGGAGCTGCTGTCCAACGGTACTCCAGAGGAGAACCTTGCTGCTTTGGAGGCTGCCAAGGCCATGTTCGCGCACTATCCTGAAATCATCATCAAGCAACTCGGACTCCAGAATTGCCAAGACACCATCGTCGGTAATGCCATGCTTCGCGGTGTGTCTGGTGGCGAACGCAAACGTGTCACGACGGGAGAGATGGAGTTCGGTATGAAGTACGTGACTCTCATGGATGAGATCAGTACCGGTCTCGACAGTGCTGCTACGTACGACATCACCAACACGCAGCGTAGCATTGCGAAAACGTTTCGCAAGACTGTGGTGATTGCCCTGCTCCAACCTTCCCCTGAGGTGTTTTCGTTGTTTGACGACGTGATGATCATGAACGAGGGTGAAGTGATGTACCACGGCCCGCGTGACCAGGTCCTCGATTACTTCCAAGGCTTGGGTTTTGTGTGTCCACCTCGTCGTGATGTGGCTGACTTCCTGCTTGATCTTGGAACTAGCCAACAGCACCAGTATGAAGTTCCATTGCCGCCGGGCAGTGGAAAACGTCCACGTTACGCTAGCGAATTCGCCGAAGTGTTCCGTCAATCCCCGATCCACAACGAGATGCTGAAGTCGCTCAATGCTCCGCACAACCCAGAGTTGCTAGCAACCGTTGACACGCACATGAATCCAATGCCAGAATTTCACCAATCTTTCTGGGGGAACACGTGGGTGCTCATGCGCCGCCAGATGATGGTGACCATGCGCAACACAGCCTTTCTCTTGGGCCGAGCGTTGATGGTCATTGTGATGGGACTGATCTACGCAAGTACGTTCTTCCAATTCAACGCGGCGGATGCACAAGTGGTGATTGGTGTCATGTTTCAAGCCATCTTGTTCCTTGCTCTCGGTCAAGCTTCGCAAATCCCAACATACATCGTTGCTCGTACGATCTTCTACAAGCAGCGTGCAGCCAACTTCTACCGGACGGCTGCGTATGTTGTGGCGTGTTCGGTGCAACAACTGCCACTTGCTATCACTGAAACTATAGTGTTCGGCTCTCTCTTGTACTGGATGTGTGGCTTCGTACCGAAAGCAGGAGCCTACTTCGTCTTCTTGCTGATCCTGTTCCTCACCAACATGACGTGTGCTGCATGGTTTTTCTTTGTGGCGGCGATCTCTCCTGATCTCAGCATCGCGAAGCCGCTGGCAATGATCTCGATTCTGCTTTTCGTGCTGTTTGCTGGATTTGTCGTCGCGAAGAGCAACATTCCAGACTGGCTGGTGTGGCTCTACTGGATTGACCCTATCGCGTGGTGCTTGCGTGCCGCTGCGGTGAACCAGTACCGATCATCGCATTTCGATGTCTGTGTCTACAAAGGTGTAGACTACTGCAAGCAATTCGGCAAGACCATGGGAAAGTACCAACTCGGGTTGTACGACGTGCCGGACGATAAGATGTGGGTGTGGTGGGGAGTCCTCTACACTATCGGCTGTTACATCGTCTTCATGGCCATGGGTTTCCTCGTCTTGGAATACAAGCGATACGAAAGCCCAGTGAATGTTGTGCTCAAGAAGAAAGAGGTGACAGCTGATGATGCTGGTACTGAAGAAACCTATCAGCTTGTCGCGACGCCCAAGGCAAATGGCACATCAACGGACTCGTCTTCCAACGGCGATGAAGTTGCTGTTGAAGTTCACGCTCACGAGCAAAACTTCATCCCAGTCACACTCTCGTTCATTGATTTGTGGTACACCGTGCCGCTTCCAAGCAACCCGAAGGAGTCCATCGATCTGCTCAAGGGAATCAACGGCTACGCTCTGCCAGGAACCATGACGGCATTGATGGGATCGTCTGGTGCGGGTAAGACGACGTTGATGGACGTGATCGCTGGACGCAAGACTAGCGGCAAGATCCAGGGCAAGATCTTGCTGAACGGCTACGAAGCCAACGACCTGGCGATCCGCCGTTCCACCGGCTACTGTGAGCAAATGGACATCCACTCGGAAGCGTCCACCATCCGCGAAGCCTTGACCTTCAGCGCCTTCCTTCGCCAAGACAGCTCGGTCCCTGACAGCAAGAAGTACGACTCGGTGAACGAGTGTCTCGATTTGCTGGACATGAACGGCATCGCAGACCAAATCATCCGCGGCAGCTCGGTGGAGCAGATGAAGCGACTGACGATCGGTGTGGAACTGGCTGCCCAGCCAAGTGTGCTTTTCTTGGACGAACCGACGAGTGGCTTGGACGCGCGCTCAGCCAAGGTGATCATGGATGGTGTCCGCAAGGTGGCCAACACTGGTCGCACGATTGTTTGCACGATCCACCAGCCTTCGTCCGAGGTGTTCTTTCTCTTCGACAGTTTGCTCTTGCTGAAGCGTGGTGGGAGACGGTCTTCTTCGGCGATCTCGGTGTGGATTGTAGTAACCTGATCAACTACTTCGAACAAGCCCGGGGAGTTGCTCCTATTCGACCAAACTACAAACCTGCCACTTGGATGCTGGAATGTATCGGTGCTGGTGTTGGCAACGCCTCTGGAGATAGTGTTGACTTTGTTGAATACTTTAAGGCGAGCGAGAACAAGCGCCTGTTGGATGAGGTTCTCGCGCAAGATGGCGTCGGTCGCCCGGCTCCTGGCTCGCCAGAACTTATCTTTACCAACAAGCGAGCCGCAAGCAACTTCACCCAGGCGATGGCCCTTGTGATACGTTTCCTCCGAATGTACTGGCGCACGACCTCGTACAACTTGACTCGTATCGTCATGTCGATTTTGGTGGCGGTGATCTTTGGTGTCGTGTATTGGAATGCCGACTACACAACGTACCAAGGCATCAACGGCGGCGTCGGCATGGTCTACCTTGTCGTGGTGTTCAACTGCGTCATTTCCTTCAACAGCGTTTTGCCCCTCACATCTTCGGAGCGTGCATCGTTCTACCGCGAGCGCGCCTCCCAGACGTACAACGCATTCTGGTATTTCGTGGGCTCCACGGTCGCCGAAATTCCATACACGCTTGCCAGTGGAGTGGTGTTTACGATTGTTTTCTACTTCATGGTCGGCTTCCGCAACTTTGGCGTGGGCGTGATCTTCTGTGGTAATGTGTCGCTGTTAATTTTGATGTCGACATACATGGGTCAACTATTGTCGTACGCGTTGCCGAGCGTCGAAGTGGCCGCGATCATCGGTGTGCTCATGAACACAATCTTCTTCAACTTGACAGGCTTCAACCCGCCAGCGCATGCGATCCCGCACGGATACATTTGGCTCTACCTCATTACGCCGTACCACTACTCGTTCGCGACTCTCGCGGCGTTGCTGTTCACCAGATGTGACGACGAACCAGTCTACGACGAAGCACTCGGCCAGTTTGTTGGTGGCGGCGACCATATTGGCTGTCAGCCGGTGGCCAACCCCCCCCTATCACTCAGCCACACCACGGTCAAGCACTACGTCGAGCATTCGTTCAAGGCCGAGCACAGCCAGATCTGGGAGAACTTCGGCATCGTCATCACGTTCATCGTGGTCTTCCGCGTCCTCGCGCTGCTCTCGCTGCGCTACATCAACCATCAGAAGAGGTAAGGCGAGCGCGCTTGCTGTCTCCAATGGGGATGCACTCGAAAGGTTCCCGTTTCGACGCTAATGAAGGCGACTGCCGCAACAGAGACCAGAGTCGTCGGTCGACGACGCTGCCACACACGCATCAGCGAGTTGCGTGTGTCGAAAAGAAGTAATAGACTCGCACACACCATCCAATACAGACGCATGACTGTTTCGCATCGTCTTGATCTATTCTTGTTTGTCTCCATTCCATAATTTTCAGGTCCTTCTGCCGTCCTAAAGTGGTATACAAACCACACTGGAAAATTTAGTGCATGCTTAAAAACTTGCAAAAAAGTGTCTAAAATGATCTAAACGGCATTGGTCCTGTTTAACAGTACCTGGAACCTGAAAAAAGGGCAAAAGTTCGCTTAATTACGTTTAGATATTATATTTTGTGCATAACTGGTACAGTCCCGGAAATAATGATAAAGGCACCCTATTTTTCTGACTTTTGCGAATAGTATTACGCCATTTCAAATGAAATTACTGTGGATTATAGCCAATAACGTAAGCTTTCTGCTGATTCTTTTTGCGCGCGAAACAACAAAGTGTATCGTGCAAATTACCAAAAACACGTCAGGTGGGTGTCTAGAGGCTGGAAATAATGATAAAGGCACTGAGTGTTATCTTCAAAATGCAAACGTATACAGCAGCTCTGAGACGTTCAAACTCAACATTAGTAATCCGTAACAGCTCCTTTACGCTCAATCACCTGGATGCACTTTTGTTCATTGTTTGCACCAACTGCTTCAAGTAATTGGGGTCCAGGTCGTTCCAAGCATCTTCGATCGCCTTTTTAAGTTCTTCCTTGGTACCATATTGCATACCGTTGTCATAGACAGCGCATGCGAGCTTTCCCCAAACATTTTCAATGGGATTGAGGTCTGGAGACTTGGCTGGCCAGTCCATAACTGTAATGGGGCTCCCCATTACATGGGTTCTCAGGTCAGGAGAGTGTGGGTTGTCACCCACACGGGTTCTACCGCCTCTTCCAAACCCACCCACTACGTACAGTTCAGGACACATTAATATGTGTCATGTATGAACACTGTACGTATTCAATTGAATATTAGCCAATAGGACTAAGCCGTTAAGATTCAATCCCATTGGATGATAGTCGGACTGGACACCCGACTATCTACCAATGAGAGATACCGTATGTTTCAGTCAGAACAATTGCATGTTAGCACTTTAAAATTCTAAATCACTTCTCGTTTTGCGCTCTACTGCGTGAAGCTCCAACCTTCCTCTTTGTTGATCTGGCGCCTCCAATGCACGCTGGGACATGTACAAGGACTCATCGAGCGATGACGAACGGTGTCCTACGGGAAGAATGGCACGTGCCACGACTGGGCGAGGAACTCGCCGAGTGATATGGACTTGGCGAGCTCGGCGACTTGGCGATATTGGACACTCGCCAAGTCCGGATTGGTGGATAAAGGTGGAAGTGGAGACTGTGATTGGGCCATATCCAGCTCACACTTCCACCATTCATCTTGTCAAGGCATCGTGGGAGAAGCTCAAGGAGAAGCAGCAGGAAGGGCGTTCAGGGAGACACAAGGGAGGCTCAGCGAGCAAGGTAAGTTAGACGTAGAGATCTAGGACCGAACAGATAACATTCTAATGCTCACTTCGGCATTTGCCTTCCACTAATCAAGCTCCAAACTGTAAGAGGCTATCCGAGACAGCCTCAAACACAGCACGCACGCTTGCGCTTGAGAGGAAGACTTGAGAGGAACTTGGCAAAAATGCAACTGAATTGAAATGAGCTTATGGTTCCTGACACTACATATAAAACATCACTAGGGCTCCTACAGGTTTTACAACTAAAACCTACACATGCAGAAATAAAACCTATGAATCTGATATATAAAACCTTGGGTACACTGAGGTGAACCCAGGGGATCTGCTGGGAACTTGAACTTGAAGTACCGTGGAGATCCCTGCAAGTGATTGGCGGAAGCCACTCACTTCAGATGGTAGAGACACGTTGGCCTCGTCACCAGTGTGGTTTCCCAAAGTAGGAACCATCATTCACATGTCTAGAGTACTGTCGTGCGTAATCACGCCGAATCTCAATGATTGCGAGCGATCAACACTCAACTCAGACACAGATTGCTCTGACATCAGACGATGACGTCACCTGTGCATGTGGGATCACTTTTATGTGTTTCACCCAATATCTTCGCACCCGCAATGCACTTCCACAAGGTGGCGTGTGACACACACAAAGAGCCACCTTGCATGTAATGGCAGCCTTTAGCCCGTTACAAGAA
The DNA here is from genome assembly GCA_000143045.1 of Globisporangium ultimum DAOM BR144. Taxonomy (NCBI): domain Eukaryota; phylum Oomycota; class Peronosporomycetes; order Pythiales; family Pythiaceae; genus Globisporangium; species Globisporangium ultimum. Next base: position 167,463 of record GL376617.1, on the reverse strand, counting down.
GACCAACTGGCGGACATGATAACCAAGGTCCTCGGGACCAAGAGACTCAAGTACTTGCGAGAGGCCAGTGGAGTCCGAGCCAAGCCCGCTGCGCATTAGCGGCGAGTGGGAGTGTTGATCTGGCGCCTCCAATGCACGCTGGGACATGTACAAGGACTCATCGAGCGATGACGAACGGTGTCCTACGGGAAGAATGGCACGTGCCACGACTGGGCGAGGAACTCGCCGAGTGATATGGACTTGGCGAGCTCGGCGACTTGGCGATATTGGACACTCGCCAAGTCCGGATTGGTGGATAAAGGTGGAAGTGGAGACTGTGATTGGGCCATATCCAGCTCACACTTCCACCATTCATCTTGTCAAGGCATCGTGGGAGAAGCTCAAGGAGAAGCAGCAGGAAGGGCGTTCAGGGAGACACAAGGGAGGCTCAGCGAGCAAGGTAAGTTAGACGTAGAGATCTAGGACCGAACAGATAACATTCTAATGCTCACTTCGGCATTTGCCTTCCACTAATCAAGCTCCAAACTGTAAGAGGCTATCCGAGACAGCCTCAAACACAGCACGCACGCTTGCGCTTGAGAGGAAGACTTGAGAGGAACTTGGCAAAAATGCAACTGAATTGAAATGAGCTTATGGTTCCTGACACTACATATAAAACATCACTAGGGCTCCTACAGGTTTTACAACTAAAACCTACACATGCAGAAATAAAACCTATGAATCTGATATATAAAACCTTGGGTACACTGAGGTTGAACCCAGGGGATCTGCTGGGAACTTGAACTTGAAGTACCGTGGAGATTCCCTGCAAAGTGATTGGCGGAAGCCACTCACTTCAGATGGTAGAGACACGTTGGCCTCGTCACCAGTGTGGTTTCCCAAAGTAGGAACCATCATTCACATGTCTAGAGTACTGTCGTGCGTAATCACGCCGAATCTCAATGATTGCGAGCGATCAACACTCAACTCAGACACAGATTGCTCTGACATCAGACGATGACGTCACCTGTGCATGTGGGATCACTTTTATGTGTTTCACCCAATATCTTCGCACCCACAATGCACTTCCACAAGGTGGCGTGTGACACACACAAAGAGCCACCTTGCATGTAATGGCAGCCTTTAGCCCATTACAGGCATGCGGTACCAGTGGGCGGATTTGCGCTGCCCAGAGAAGCTCAACGTGCGTCGCCACAGTGGAGGTGTCTCAGTCATGGTTTGAGGCGGCTTTGCAAGGAGCAAGAAAACCGCGCTCAAGGTCCTCGAGGGCAAGCAAGACTCCGCCAAGTACGTGGACATGCTCCAACCACATTTACAACCATTCATCGGCAACGAGATGCAAATTTTTCAGCAGGACAACGTGCCATGCCACAAGTCGGGGATGACGTTGGGGTGGCTTCAAGACCAGGGAATCCATGTT
>GL376617.1:145781-156214 GCA_000143045.1 Globisporangium ultimum DAOM BR144 | reverse complement strand
TGCCCGCGCTCGGCTCCACGACCACCGCACCCACGTTTGACCTACGCAGGTGGCGTAACCCTCATACGTGCTAGAGGTCTAAATCGGCCTTTGGGCATTACGCTTGCTGTCAACGATCACATAAACTAAGGATGGCAACGATGGGGGAGGGAGGTACTGTTGAAAAGGAAATTAGAGTCATAGATGAGGAGTCGTGCTTGCACGTCAGTGCCAGCCGTGGTTTCTAAGTATATATGCAAATCGATCAATGAAACACATGCGATCGGTGCGCCGAGAGAAGTATTGTGTAGGTTAGTATCGTTTGTATTGTAGCATTATTGGTCGTGTGCAAAGTTCGTTCCAAATCACTTAATTGCATTATTTTAACCAATCATCGACCCCTCTGCTTTCACAAGACAATTGTCTTTTGAATGCTCCTCACAAATAATTGACACTGCTGCGCATTGTGTAGTGCAATGTGCAATTTGCACACCGTTTTAGAATTGTTGTTCGTATTTTGATAACACAGTGTGCCGATCGCAGGGTTGGTCAATCGAGTCATAGCATACCCCTTTATTATGTGATGATGATGTTGTTGTGGCCAACTGCATGCTATTGTGCACCACATAGTGTCCGTTCAAAGTACGTCGGCAGAGCCGGTAGCGTGGCTCTAGTGGGAAAGCTTTGGTCCCAGAAGCGAGAGGTCACCGGATCGATCACCGTCAGGGGTGAGATTTCTCGTGGACATAAAAGGGGCACAAACGGTGTTCCAGATCCGCGATACCGATGGGGAAGGTCTCTTGAGAAACTGACCTTGCACCGGGAGGCCAGAGGGGGTACATAGGATAATGTCCTGGAGTCGTCGATGCTCCACGCCCCTGAAAGCCGGAGTTAAGTTCCCAATAGTGTAATGATGGGGCGCGCTGGTTCCGAGTCCTACGCAAGTGGAACGTTACCTGATTGAATATCCTTGAAATAGTAGGGCCAAATAGGGACGGACTCGCACACATCTACCCAAAGGTGGGCTCACGGGGCAACCCCGGGCCAGGGGGAGCTGGTTCGGTGATATTGCGACTAGACCGAATTGGCAGGCGCGCACTCCTGGTGTGGGCAGCAAGTATGGCGTATGGTCAAACATCTACCACAAACAACACTGCAGAATATTGGGGTCTGATAAACGGATTGCGGTACGCGAAGGCCCATCAGTGTCAGCCGCTTCACGTTGTTGGAGACAGTGCGATGATTATTCGTCAACAACAGCTCCACTATCCCCCAAAAAACCCGTCGTTTGGCGTCCATGTACCACTGGTCCAAAAGGCTAGCGGATACCATGGCAATCCGATCTTGGTCTCATCACTACCGATCTTTCAACAAAATGGCAGACGAAGCGGCCAACCATGCCATGGACTCGTCCGTTTCGGCGCAGTATAGGTTTCCGACTGATCGCCGAGAAGGAGCAGAGCTCGCAAGTTTAATGGTAGGTGACACCCAACATTGGCTCGACAACCACCCGACCGCGAGTGGAGTCGATCGACTGTCTCGACACGACCAAATGGCCGTGGCGAAACCTTTTTTACCCTATGTCGAAACTACTCTATAGTGTAGCTCAGGGAATGGATATTGTCGTTCGCCATGCGTAACATAATATACCTTACTTACTTAAAAAAAATCTACCCAAAGGTGTTGTGCCCATTAGCACAAAGGGGCAAATGGTGGAGCCAGTGTCGGGTTATATCTCTCAAAGTACGTCGGCACTGCGTGCCATAGATGCGCACTACACTAGTACCAACGGTGATGTGATGGCGTAGCCAGCTAGCAAACAAAACTTATCGACGGGCAGACATCCAGGAAACGTCCTAACGCAGAGGTGACTTCGTACTGATTGCTACGGGAGCTGACTCTGTACAAAAAACAATTGAGTCTGCCTCGCATTTGCATACTCCTTATATTAATAGCGGGGTGTTTTGTTGCTGAGGTGAGATATATTTGCCAGACCAAACAAATTCGAGAGAGTGTCAAGTTGAGAGAGAAGGTCATTCTATTTAACTTATGGTCTACATATAGTTTAAGAATTCCGGAGTCTCATTAACACTGCTGAGAGTGAGATGTTTCTAAGTTTTGACAGTGTGGCACCGACGTCATTGTCGAGTAGATCTGCGACTTGGGACATAAGAACTCGGTCATTTCCCCGCGATTCGTCGGTGAGTATCTTCACACTCTGGGAGTTCATTGCCATGTTGGCGAGAAGATCCGCCATTTTGTTTTGTTCTCGTTTTGTGCGGTTTCAGGAGATCCACGCAAAGTTGTCGATGGTTTGATTTACCCGAACTGCTAGTGGCTGCAACTTGGTCTGGCGTATTGCGGAAAACCCGTTCTGGGCTGCGATAATCATTTGGCTATCTCCGAAGACTTCCAACTTGACTTCATAATGCTTTAGGTAGTGTGCACTGTATGTCAGGCCTTCTTTCAGTGCGCTGTATTCGCACCAATTGTTCGTAACTTCTGATCCCATGTACGCGAGAGGGTGTCAAGTTAAAACAAGACAAAACCCATACCAATACAGTAAGAACGCACGACAGTAAAAGACGCAAAAAAAATGTATGGAATTAAAGTCTAACGTCCTCAACGAGATGCGCCAAATTGGCTTCTTCTGCTTCTCCAATTTTTCTACTCCTATACTCGAGACCATGGTGCCCAAACGCGTACACGCCAGGCGCTGGTAACACTTTTGTGTGCATCCAACAGTTTTCGATGGACTGTTGTGCGACGTCGTTCCAGCGTCAGTGGCCCATTGCATTGCCGTAAGTACGTCAACCTTGTATGGATCACTCGTTGTATCGTTCACATAATTTGCGGCGGCAGCGTTTTTTCGTTTGCTGTATTGTGCTTTGAGCGCGTGAATGACTCCTTCGCAATTATTGTTTGTCGTTGCTGCGCCGTTAGCACAGTGATCGAACGCTTCACGATCATGCTTGTATTGCTCAGTGTTTCTGCTGTGGTTGAATGTGTTTTGGTGGTGGTGGTTGTCGGTGCGTGTGCTGCGTGGCGCGCTCTCTCAGCTCTCAGCTCTCAGCTCTCAGCTCTCAGCTCTCAGCTCTCAGCTCTCAGCTCTCAGCTCTCAGCTCTCAGCTCTCAGCTCTCAGCTCTCAGCTCTCAGCTCTCAGCTCTCAGCTCTCAGCTCTCAGCTCTCAGCTCTCAGCTCTCAGCTCTCAGCTCTCAGCTCTCAGCTCTCAGCTCTCAGCTCTCAGCTCTCAGCTCTCAGCTCTCAGCTCTCAGCTCTCAGCTCTCAGCTCTCAGCTCTCAGCTCTCAGCTCTCGGTCCTTTGCTCTTGTCCTACCATTTACTGTTTAGTATGTGACGCTCATCCTCTGTCTTTGATATCTAATATTTTATGGTAGTATAGATTTATAAAAGGATATTAAGAATTCATGGTGTGAACTTGCTAAGGTTAAATTGTAGCGCATCACATCTCATGCTTTTTTAATGTGTCTCGATTACCGTGTTAGATAGGTGTTTTCATCTGGAAAATAACTTAAGCTAGTAGCTACAAAAAAGCTGTGGAAGGGGACTGACTGTTGAGCAAAGGACCAGTGTAAGTTGTCGGAGCTGCGGACCTTGAGAAGATGGCTTCGTGCGCTGAAGAAGGGACCGGAGTGTTGAAACTGCCTGAGACGATTCAAAATGCGATACGTATCACCACGTTTCTCGCCATCATGTCGTAGGAGAGCTCGTGTGTGTGATGCGAAGCTAGCTGGGGCATCACATCTCTCATGTTATGACTTCAATGCCGTGAATTGTGTGGTGCACCAAATGGTACTCCACTTTAGGATAACGAGGGAAAACTGCACAAAGGGAAATTGCGGAAGCGCGGCGACATGGAACAAAGAAGAAGACGACCGGAGGATGACAGCGAGACGTGAATGCGCAGGTGGTTTTTATTCGAGTATACGTAGCAACACGCAGTTTATTTATGCGTGTACGAGCAAGTGTATGCGTACAGGGAGACGCGGAAGCGCCTCGAGTGTTGTCCCAATCAGAGGCAATAAGCGCGCTCGCCTTATCTCTTCTGGTGGTTGATGTAGCGCAGCGAGAGCAGCGCGAGGATGCGGAAGACGACGATGAACGTGATGACGATGCCGGTGTTCTCCCAGATCTGGTTGTGCTTGGCCCCGAAATAGTGCTCGACGTAGTGCTTGATTGTGGTGTGCCCGATGGCGTCGGGCGTGTTGGTCACAACCTTGCAGCCGAGTTCCAAGCCACCACCGACATACCGACCAAGGGCCTCGCTGTAAAGAGGCTCGTCGTCACAACTGGTCAGCACCAAGGCTGCCAAATTTGCGAATGAGTAGTGGTACGGCGTGATGCGATAGAGCCAAATGTATCCGTGCGGGATCGCATGCGCTGGCGGGTTGAAGCCTGTCAAGTTGAAGAAGATTGTGTTCATGAGCACACCGATGATCGCGGCCACTTCGACGCTCGGCAACGCGTACGACAATAGTTGACCCATGTATGTCGACATCAAAATTAACAGCGACACATTACCACAGAAGATCACGCCCACGCCAAAGTTGCGGAAGCCGACCATGAAGTAGAAAACAATCGTAAACACCACTCCACTGGCAAGCGTGTATGGAATTTCGGCGACCGTGGAGCCCACGAAATACCAGAATGCGTTGTACGTCTGGGAGGCGCGCTCGCGGTAGAACGATGCACGCTCCGAAGATGTGAGGGGCAAAACGCTGTTGAAGGAAATGACGCAGTTGAACACCACGACAAGGTAGACCATGCCGACGCCGCCGTTGATGCCTTGGTACGTTGTGTAGTCGGCATTCCAATACACGACACCAAAGATCACCGCCACCAAAATCGACATGACGATACGAGTCAAGTTGTACGAGGTCGTGCGCCAGTACATTCGGAGGAAACGTATCACAAGGGCCATCGCCTGGGTGAAGTTGCTTGCGGCTCGCTTGTTGGTAAAGATAAGTTCTGGCGAGCCAGGAGCCGGGCGACCGACGCCATCTTGCGCGAGAACCTCATCCAACAGGCGCTTGTTCTCGCTCGCCTTAAAGTATTCAACAAAGTCAACACTATCTCCAGAGGCGTTGCCAACACCAGCACCGATACATTCCAGCATCCAAGTGGCAGGGTTGTAGTTTGGTCGAATAGGAGCAACTCCCCGGGCTTGTTCGAAGTAGTTGATCAGGTTACTACAATCCACACCGAGATCGCCGAAGAAGACCGTCTCACCACCACGCTTCAGCAAGAGCAAACTGTCGAAGAGAAAGAACACCTCGGACGAAGGCTGGTGGATCGTGCAAACAATCGTGCGACCAGTGTTGGCCACCTTGCGGACACCATCCATGATCACCTTGGCTGAGCGCGCGTCCAAGCCACTCGTCGGTTCGTCCAAGAAAAGCACACTTGGCTGGGCAGCCAGTTCCACACCGATCGTCAGTCGCTTCATCTGCTCCACCGAGCTGCCGCGGATGATTTGGTCTGCGATGCCGTTCATGTCCAGCAAATCGAGACACTCGTTCACCGAGTCGTACTTCTTGCTGTCAGGGACCGAGCTGTCTTGGCGAAGGAAGGCGCTGAAGGTCAAGGCTTCGCGGATGGTGGACGCTTCCGAGTGGATGTCCATTTGCTCACAGTAGCCGGTGGAACGGCGGATCGCCAGGTCGTTGGCTTCGTAGCCGTTCAGCAAGATCTTGCCCTGGATCTTGCCGCTAGTCTTGCGTCCAGCGATCACGTCCATCAACGTCGTCTTACCCGCACCAGACGATCCCATCAATGCCGTCATGGTTCCTGGCAGAGCGTAGCCGTTGATTCCCTTGAGCAGATCGATGGACTCCTTCGGGTTGCTTGGAAGCGGCACGGTGTACCACAAATCAATGAACGAGAGTGTGACTGGGATGAAGTTTTGCTCGTGAGCGTGAACTTCAACAGCAACTTCATCGCCGTTGGAAGACGAGTCCGTTGATGTGCCATTTGCCTTGGGCGTCGCGACAAGCTGATAGGTTTCTTCAGTACCAGCATCATCAGCTGTCACCTCTTTCTTCTTGAGCACAACATTCACTGGGCTTTCGTATCGCTTGTATTCCAAGACGAGGAAACCCATGGCCATGAAGACGATGTAACAGCCGATAGTGTAGAGGACTCCCCACCACACCCACATCTTATCGTCCGGCACGTCGTACAACCCGAGTTGGTACTTTCCCATGGTCTTGCCGAATTGCTTGCAGTAGTCTACACCTTTGTAGACACAGACATCGAAATGCGATGATCGGTACTGGTTCACCGCAGCGGCACGCAAGCACCACGCGATAGGGTCAATCCAGTAGAGCCACACCAGCCAGTCTGGAATGTTGCTCTTCGCGACAACAAATCCAGCAAACAGCACGAAAAGCAGAATCGAGATCATTGCCAGCGGCTTCGCGATGCTGAGATCAGGAGAGATCGCCGCCACAAAGAAAAACCATGCAGCACACGTCATGTTGGTGAGGAACAGGATCAGCAAGAAGACGAAGTAGGCTCCTGCTTTCGGTACGAAGCCACACATCCAGTACAAGAGAGAGCCGAACACTATAGTTTCAGTGATAGCAAGTGGCAGTTGTTGCACCGAACACGCCACAACATACGCAGCCGTCCGGTAGAAGTTGGCTGCACGCTGCTTGTAGAAGATCGTACGAGCAACGATGTATGTTGGGATTTGCGAAGCTTGACCGAGAGCAAGGAACAAGATGGCTTGAAACATGACACCAATCACCACTTGTGCATCCGCCGCGTTGAATTGGAAGAACGTACTTGCGTAGATCAGTCCCATCACAATGACCATCAACGCTCGGCCCAAGAGAAAGGCTGTGTTGCGCATGGTCACCATCATCTGGCGGCGCATGAGCACCCACGTGTTCCCCCAGAAAGATTGGTGAAATTCTGGCATTGGATTCATGTGCGTGTCAACGGTTGCTAGCAACTCTGGGTTGTGCGGAGCATTGAGCGACTTCAGCATCTCGTTGTGGATCGGGGATTGACGGAACACTTCGGCGAATTCGCTAGCGTAACGTGGACGTTTTCCACTGCCCGGCGGCAATGGAACTTCATACTGGTGCTGTTGGCTAGTTCCAGATCAAGCAGGAAGTCAGCCACATCACGACGAGGTGGACACACAAAACCCAAGCCTTGGAAGTAATCGAGGACCTGGTCACGCGGGCCGTGGTACATCACTTCACCCTCGTTCATGATCATCACGTCGTCAAACAACGAAAACACCTCAGGGGAAGGTTGGAGCAGGGCAATCACCACAGTCTTGCGAAACGTTTTCGCAATGCTACGCTGCGTGTTGGTGATGTCGTACGTAGCAGCACTGTCGAGACCGGTACTGATCTCATCCATGAGAGTCACGTACTTCATACCGAACTCCATCTCTCCCGTCGTGACACGTTTGCGTTCGCCACCAGACACACCGCGAAGCATGGCATTACCGACGATGGTGTCTTGGCAATTCTGGAGTCCGAGTTGCTTGATGATGATTTCAGGATAGTGCGCGAACATGGCCTTGGCAGCCTCCAAAGCAGCAAGGTTCTCCTCTGGAGTACCGTTGGACAGCAGCTCCTCTCCACGACGAGTCAACTCGCCACCGCAGAACGTGTGCGCGAACTCGAGCGTCTCTTTCACGGTCAAGGTCGGGAAGTGGTTGTCTCGCTGGTTGACGTAGGCAGCGAATTGAGGTAAGGTCTTCTTGATGCTGTTCTGGTCTTGACCGTTGTAGGTGATCGCACCTTCCACATGGATGTTGCTTTTGACAGGGAAGCGTCCGCTGAGCAATTTCATGAGAGCCGACTTGCCCGAGCCGGGTTGACCCAGCAACAGCGTGATGGTCCCCGGCTTGAACACTCCGCTGACGTTTTTCAGGATCTCTTTGCGACCAGTGTTCTTGATCATCAAGGTCTTGAAAACAATGTTTTTCACGCTGTTGGCGATGGTCGGGAGGTTCGCTTTGGGGTTACTGGTGTCAGTGACTGCGACTTCGGCCGACAGCGACACATTTTGGAAACGTACTTCCATTTGCGGCAGAGCACGGCCCAGTGCTGTTTCGAGTTTGGAGGTCACGTGCTCGTGGAGCATGTGCGGACCCTGCACCATCATGGCGTCGCCCGACTCATAGCCGATTTTCTTGCTGAGTGTAGCCATGGTCGCGCGATTTTGCTTGCAGAACCTCTAACAACGGGACTGATCGAGCGATCAATGCGGATGCTGTTGGAGGTGCAATTATGAGCGACCCGGCAAATTGAGGAATGAAACGAAACGAGACAATGCTTTCGTTTGCAAAATGAAAGAATTGCCTTGTTCTGTTTCATTCCTGAACTTGCCTAGAACCTCAAAGAGCATATCTGGAATGTGCCGAGTCATTTGAGCAATAACGGCCGCGTATTTGAATCATTATGACGGAGCATGCATCGCGGTGCGGTTAAACAACAACGATATCCACTCAATGCAGTGTGGGCATCAACCAGATTGGCCTTCCATCGTTGCGAACACGCATCTATTCTGGCGACATGCGGCAGTGTCTCAACTGAAGTTGACACTATCTCATTGTCTTCAACACCATTGGCTTGGACCGAAACGCTTCTTTTAGATGCATGCCTGACGTCTCTGAACTGGTGAGCAAAGCCCTACGATGGTTACTGTGTATCATGCCAATGATACATCAGGATAAATCATTCGTGTCTGTCGGTTTCTCTCTTTTCTTCGTTTAACGGTATCATTCGACTATCAGGTCAAAGCACCTCATCTGCTACTACATACCCAACTTTGCGTCGAGCCCTCCTGCTGCAGGTTTAACGACATATCGTGCCAAGGCATCGCGTCTAGTATATGGATGCGATGCTGAATTTTATACTATGCACTCAAATTTGCTTTCAGTGCTCAAGAAGTTCGGATGGCACGGCAACAAGGCTTACGGCATGAAGATCAGTTTTGACTTAGTTTTCCAGGATCCTGCGAGAATGCAGCTGTATTAATACAAGTCTACGTTGCGGTCCATGTGCGTGTGTGCCTTTCTTCCTTTGTCTCGCAACTTTCGTCTCTTACTCCTCACACCGGCATGTAGGTTTCAGAAGATACAATATGGGCACTCTGATTGGCTAAAATGGATTCATCGTCGCTGAGACGGTTCCCTTGATAGCACAGTAAACGGCCTGAGAATCGTTTCACGGATTGCGTCCACCTGAGAAGGGCGGAAAGTTATCAGAGGTGAAGACAAAAATCTGTCTCGGCGTTTTTTAGACTAGTGGGGCCTGCTCACTTCGTTCGCTCACAGTACAATGTTTAGTCACAGCAGCAATAACAGCTGTAATGTTTCTAAAATGAAGCAAGTTATATATAGATTTTTATAATGAAGCTTATGCCATCTTCGTCACCAGTAATTTCTATCCGCGTCTATCATTGGACAAAAATAGTCAATGGAAGACCACGAAGGTGCGAACTTGCTCAAAAAATACAAACTTTAACTCAGTGAATCGAACCTACAACTGACTCGGAACTTAAGGTTTGATCCTAATTGTGAAGCAACGTATACGCCCCCCCCCCAAACAGAACATAAACTTACACGACGAGAAGACACATGGAGCTTCAAAGCGCAGCCCTGCAACGAACTGGCGCACGTACTGAGCAACAGCGCAGAACGGCAAAAAACATTTTAGCCAGTTCATCCAAGAACATGGCAAAGAGAAAGTCTGTGGATTTTCGTGCGATTCCATCCCCCTCAATTTGTGACGCCTCAGCTCATTGGGTGCTTCGAATCATATTTGTTTATGAAAATGGACAAAGTGAGCGCTGCTCAAAGCTACCTCAGCCAGATAAAATCGTACTTTGACACCAAGTGGTAAGATAATGTCGAGTGGATCTTGCATCCGTCCAGATCCAACGATAAGTGGTACAGCGACATTCGCTCCGGGGTCAGAAGAATGTACATAAATCGAGCCATTGCAGAAGGCAGCACTCTCGTAGATCAAGCGCCGCCAATGTATCGCGACTCTTCGGCAGATTTGCGCAATGCTGGTCATCAACAACACCAGCACGTCACTGAGAGTGCGCGACTTGCTTGTCACACAATGGTATTGCATGGGACGAGCAGTTGAAACTGGCCTGAGGCACTCGTCAATGAAGTTTGTACCTAAGCCGATAGGTGCATTGCAATTCATAGTGGGCAGGTTAAAGTCAAATGTTTGCCAACATGTCCACGCGTTTTGTGATCGTGAACCGTGGGATGCCGACATCTTTCATGCAAAAGCGAGTCATTTAGCTACGTGCGCAAATGTCGATGACGAGTTCCAATTTCGAAACGTGACGGCAAAGATGATCAACACGATTCTATCAAATGTATGTGGACAAGCTGGAGCAGAAGAACTATCAAAGTTTACCAGCCACTCAGAAGCGTGGGTGTGCACCCG
>GL376617.1:4762-125997 GCA_000143045.1 Globisporangium ultimum DAOM BR144 | reverse complement strand
CGTGCTTCGTTCTACCGTGAGCGTGCGTCACAGACGTACAACGCACTCTGGTACTTTGTGGGTTCTACTGTCGCTGAGATCCCGTACACGTTTTCCAGTGGCTTGCTGTTTACGGTCATTTTCTACTTTATGGTCGGCTTCACCAACTTTGGCGTGGGCGTGCTCTTCTGGATCAACGTGTCGCTGCTGATTTTGATGTCGACGTACATGGGCCAGTTTTTGGCGTACGCGCTGCCGAGCGTCGAAGTGGCCGCGATCATCGGTGTGCTCATGAACTCGATCTTCTTCAACTTCACGGGCTTCAACCCGCCAGCGCATCAGATCCCACAAGGATACATTTGGCTCTACCGCATCACACCGCACCACTACTCGTTTGCGACGCTCGCAGCCTTGGTGTTTTCCAGATGTGACAATGAGCCAGTGTACGACGAATCACTCGGTCAATTCGTCGGCGGTGGCTCGGAAATTGGCTGCAAGGTTGTGACCAACACGCCCGTGTCCATCAGCCACACCACGGTCAAGCAATACGTCGAGCACTATTTCGAGGCCAAGCACAGCGAGATCTGGATGAACTTCGGCATCGTCATCGCGTTCATCGTGTTCTTCCGCTTCCTCGCGCTGCTCTCACTGCGCTACATCAACCACCAGAAGAGATAAGGCGGGCGCTCGTCTCCGCGCGCAAGATTCCTTCCTCGCTTAGGGAAGCGCGTGCCGCAAGCAGAGGCCGGGCTATGCAGTTGATACACTAAATAAATAGATTGCATGTAATGAACATAAGCCACACTGCGCACAATACAGAACAACCTTTGCATTAGATCCTCGCCATCTTCCAATCGGTCGTCTTCTTTGACGTTGAACATGGTGTTACGAGTCCTCATTTTCCTTTGCAGTTTCCGTTGTCGCCCTCAAGTGGTGGTAAATTAATGTGCATCACGCTACTTGTTAAGCGAACGTATAAAATTAGACAACTTTCAAATTAATTTCTTTGAATTGATATAGCACACAATTGTCAATTATTTGAGAGTTGAAATCAGTTAATTACTGTGCTCGCACCATTTCTCAAGCTGTTGCTCTCAGCACGCTAATTGTTGCGGTTGGTAATTCTATGAGGAGCTATGGGGCGGCGACAGCATCACACAGGAACCATCTGCAAACTATGAACAGAGCACACAACATACATCTCTTGATGTCACTCCAAGGGTCGAGATTACTACACACGTACCGGTGACTCACCGGCGACGGCAGACGGCTCTGCCGAAATGTAAATGCTAACGATCAGGCAGAATGTTGCGAAATGCAAATGGTAGTTGATATACGACACATATTATCGTAGCACGAAATCGCCCTCTGGAATCCCAGGACGGAATCGACAGCATGCTTTGAGCATACAGAAAAAGAAATACTCTGCATCTTGCTGTACAGTTTTTTGTTGTGTAAAAGAGATACCTGTGTTATTTGGTTTTGGTTTTTAGATCTCAAAAGTGGAAGTACAAAGCTAAGAAACATCTTCTATCAATTTGTCAAATGCAATGGGCATAGACTCGGTCACCCTTACAAATTCTCGGCGTCCGGAGCGATTGGCACGAGGTCGCCTTTGCCTCGGAAAGTCTCCAGAATGCTGGCCTGCTCACTCAAGATGAGACGGTCCGTTTGCTTCCCGAGCAGCGCCAGCTTGCGCCAGCGATCGAGCGCCACGGGGTCATGCTTGTCACCGTGGGGTTCCTCGGGGTACTCCAGTGTCCCTTTGAGAACCCAATCATCGTCGTGATCTTCTGCAGCTTGATGTCGTACACGAGGCTCACGATCGTACCGGTTTCCTCCAGTCAATTGCATTGCCAGAGCTCACCGGGGCGGATGCACTGGAACGAGCACGCCTGGTAGTTGAGGCGTCCGGCCATCGGGCCTCAGTGGATCGCATACACGATGCGGTGGTGCGAGAAGAACCATATCTCGTAGCGCCATTTCTCGGGCGTGCCGTTAGGGGCCTCAGTGTCGTAGTCGTAGAGCAGGTGCAAATCGCGAATATCTTCGTCGAACGATGAATGCAACGGCGTGTTGGAGTGGTACCCGGGAACGGTTGGGGCCATGATGCTGGAAGTGGTTGGCTTGAGTGACTTGAAACTGCCCAGTGCGGCGAGAGGCAAATTGCAAATTGCAAATTGCAAATTGCAAATTGAGTAACGCTAGCTCTAGGCGTCTTCACTCCATTGCACCGTATCTCTCATCGCCTTTCATCTTCTCTCTGTCACTCCTTGGCGCACGCGTTGACGCAGAAATACCAGTCGCGCATGCTGCAATCCTTAATCAGAGTGGCGTGAATCGCAGCAACTCGGTTGATGCTTCGTGTCTCCTCGAAGCCGTCGTGGTCTCTCAGCGAGTAATCACCCAAATCGCGATTACTCGTTTTCGACTGCGACGACTGTTTGCAAGTGGCTGCATCGCTCCGCTGGGCCAATCAGAGCGCGCGCAGCTCCCACCTGGTAGCAAAAGTCAGATAAGCGTAATGTCAGCAACGGTTGGCGAGCAAGCGCAATTTTATGCAGAGTTTTTATAAATTGCGGACTTACGCGAGATGACATACCAACGTCAGCGTTCTAAACGCCAATAAGTGGCTTGCGTAATAGCGCGACATGCGGAGTTTCACAGCTCGCGTCGAGCTGAGACACGCTGGGTGTTGAGGTAATGCACACAGCTCTCAGCAGCATGCACTCTGAAGTGAGTGGGGAGACCAACGCGGTCCATTACGACGGTCACATTCCACTCGGGATGCGCTCCAGCGATTTGTGTTGCCGCTTTATCTCGTTCATTCCTGAATTCGCCTCATTCTGCACGCAGCTGACCAACATTGGGCTGAGAGAACTATGGCGGACCTCGAGAAGAAGATCGGCTACGAGTCCGGAACAGCCATGATGGCCCATGGACCGCATTTTCTGCACGAGCAAGTGACCTCGAAGCTGGAAGCGGCCTTGGGGCGTGCTCTACCGCAAATGGAGATCCGTTTTGGCAGTGTCTCGCTTTCCGCGGACATCGTTGTCAACGACCAGGATGACACCAAGTCGGAGCTTCCTACGCTGCCCAACACGGTGAAGAAAAGCGTCTCAAAGTTGTCCGCGAAGAAGCACATTGCTCGTAAAGAGATCCTGAAAAACGTCAGCGGAGTGTTCGAGCCGGGGACCATCACGCTGTTGCTGGGTCAACCCGGCTCGGGCAAGTCGGCTCTCATGAAATTGCTCAGCGGACGCTTCCCTGTCAAAAGCAACATCCATGTGGAAGGTGCGATCACCTACAACGGTCAAGACCAGAACAGCATCAAGAAGACCTTACCTCAATTCGCTGCCTACGTCAACCAGCGAGACAACCACTTCCCGACCTTGACCGTGAAAGAGACGCTCGAGTTCGCGCACACGTTCTGCGGTGGCGAGTTGACTCGTCGTGGAGAGGAGCTGCTGTCCAACGGTACTCCAGAGGAGAACCTTGCTGCTTTGGAGGCTGCCAAGGCCATGTTCGCGCACTATCCTGAAATCATCATCAAGCAACTCGGACTCCAGAATTGCCAAGACACCATCGTCGGTAATGCCATGCTTCGCGGTGTGTCTGGTGGCGAACGCAAACGTGTCACGACGGGAGAGATGGAGTTCGGTATGAAGTACGTGACTCTCATGGATGAGATCAGTACCGGTCTCGACAGTGCTGCTACGTACGACATCACCAACACGCAGCGTAGCATTGCGAAAACGTTTCGCAAGACTGTGGTGATTGCCCTGCTCCAACCTTCCCCTGAGGTGTTTTCGTTGTTTGACGACGTGATGATCATGAACGAGGGTGAAGTGATGTACCACGGCCCGCGTGACCAGGTCCTCGATTACTTCCAAGGCTTGGGTTTTGTGTGTCCACCTCGTCGTGATGTGGCTGACTTCCTGCTTGATCTTGGAACTAGCCAACAGCACCAGTATGAAGTTCCATTGCCGCCGGGCAGTGGAAAACGTCCACGTTACGCTAGCGAATTCGCCGAAGTGTTCCGTCAATCCCCGATCCACAACGAGATGCTGAAGTCGCTCAATGCTCCGCACAACCCAGAGCTGATTGAGAACGTTGACAAGCATATGGAGCCAACGCCAGAATTTCACCAATCTTTCTGGGGGAACACGCGGACGCTCATGCGTCGCCAGATGATGGTGACCATGCGCAACATTGCTTTCCTCCGAGGTCGAGCGTTGATGGTCATTGTGATGGGACTGATTTACTCAAGCACATTCTACCAAGTCAACGCAGCAAATGCTCAAGTGGTGATTGGTGTCATGTTCCAGGCCGTCTTGTTCCTTGCTCTTGGTCAAGCTTCGCAAATCCCAACATATATTGCTGCCCGTGAGATCTTCTATAAGCAGCGTGCATCGAATTTCTACCGGACGGCTGCGTATGTTGTGGCGTGCTCGGTGCAACAATTACCGTTGGCCGTGGGTGAAAGTGTGCTTTTCGGCTCGTTGGTGTACTGGATGTGCGGCTTCGTTTCTAGAGTTTGGCCATTCATCATTTACATGATCTTGTTGATTCTCACGAACCTGGCATTCGCAGCGTGGTTCTTCTTCATTGCGGCGGTCTCCCCTGATCTTCACATTGCCAAGCCGGCGGCGATGATTTCGATCCTTTTCTTCACGCTGTTTGCTGGATTCGTGGTTCCTGAGAATCAAATGCCGGATTACTTGGTGTGGCTTTACTGGATCAACCCTATCGCGTGGTGTCTTCGCGCTGTTTCGATCAACCAGTACCGTACTTCGACTTTCGACAAATGCGTCTACGACGGTGTGGACTATTGCGCGCAATTTGGCAAGCATATGGGCCAATACCAGCTCAGTTTGTACGACGTGCCGGACGCCAAGGGTTGGATTTGGTACGGCATGGCCTTCATGGCTGTGTGCTATGTCATCTTCATGTCCTTTGGCTGGTATGTGCTTGAGAACAAGCGATTCGAGAGCCCCGAGCACGTGTCGCTTAAGAAAAAGAATGTGAACGATGCTGAAGAAACCTATCAGCTTGTCGCGACGCCGAAGGTGAACGGCACGTCAACGGACTCGTCTTCCAACGGCGACGAATTTGCTATTGAAGTTCAAGCTCGTGAGAAAAACTTCATCCCAGTCACACTCTCGTTCATTGATTTGTGGTACACCGTGCCGCTTCCAAGCAACCCGAAGGAGTCCATCGATCTGCTCAAGGGAATCAACGGCTACGCTCTGCCAGGAACCATGACGGCATTGATGGGATCGTCTGGTGCGGGTAAGACGACGTTGATGGACGTGATCGCTGGACGCAAGACTAGCGGCAAGATCCAGGGCAAGATCTTGCTGAACGGCTACGAAGCCAACGACCTGGCGATCCGCCGTTCCACCGGCTACTGTGAGCAAATGGACATCCACTCGGAAGCGTCCACCATCCGCGAAGCCTTGACCTTCAGCGCCTTCCTTCGCCAAGACAGCTCGGTCCCTGACAGCAAGAAGTACGACTCGGTGAACGAGTGTCTCGATTTGCTGGACATGAACGGCATCGCAGACCAAATCATCCGCGGCAGCTCGGTGGAGCAGATGAAGCGACTGACGATCGGTGTGGAACTGGCTGCCCAGCCAAGTGTGCTTTTCTTGGACGAACCGACGAGTGGCTTGGACGCGCGCTCAGCCAAGGTGATCATGGATGGTGTCCGCAAGGTGGCCAACACTGGTCGCACGATTGTTTGCACGATCCACCAGCCTTCGTCCGAGGTGTTCTTTCTCTTCGACAGTTTGCTCTTGCTGAAGCGTGGTGGTGAGACGGTCTTCTTCGGCGATCTTGGTAAGGATTCCTGCAACCTGATCAACTACTTTGAGGAAGTGCAAGGTGTCGCACCTCTCCGACCAAACTACAACCCTGCTACCTGGATGCTGGAATGTATCGGTGCTGGTGTTGGCAACGCCTCTGGAGATAGTGTTGACTTTGTTGAATACTTTAAGGCGAGCGAGAACAAGCGTTTGTTGGACGAAGTGCTGGCAAAGGACGGTGTCGGTCGCCCTGCTCCTGGCTCGCCAGAACTCATCTTTACCAAGAAGCGCGCTGCAAGCAACGTGACTCAGATGAAGGCTCTTGTGAAGCGTTTCTTCGACATGTACTGGCGTACCCCAACGTTTAATCTGACCCGTATCATCATGGCGGTTGCATTATCGCTGTTGTTCGGTCTAATGTTCGTGAGCGCGGAGTACGTCTCGTACCAAGGCATCAACGGTGGTGTCGGCATGATCTACCTTGCCGTCGTGTTCAACAGTGTCGTCGCGTACAACAGTGTGTTGCCGATTGCTTCTGCAGAGCGACCATCGTTCTACCGCGAGCGTGCGTCGCAGACGTACAACGCGCTCTGGTATTTCGTGGGCTCGACGGTCGCTGAGATCCCGTACGTGTTCGTGAGCGGCCTCATCTTCACAATCATCTTCTACCCGATGGTGGGCTTCACCAAGTTCGGCGTAGCCGTGCTCTTCTGGATCAACGTCTCGCTGCTCATCTTGATGGCGACGTACATGGGCCAGTTGCTCGCGTACGCGATGCCGAGCGTCGAAGTCGCGGCTATCATCGGCGTGCTCGCGAACTCGATCTTCTTCAACTTCATGGGCTTCAACCCGCCGGAGAACGCGATCCCAGCAGGGTACAAGTGGCTCTACCGCATCACACCGCACCATTACGCGTTCGCAGCGCTTTCGGCACTCGTGTTCGGCGATTGCGATGACGAGCCGGTCTACAACGAGGCGCTCGGCCAGTTTGTCGGCGGCGGCTCGGAAATTGGCTGCCAGCCCGTGACGAACGCGCCGCTCTCGATCGGCCACGTGACCGTCAAGCAGTACGTCGAGGGCGTGTTCGACACCAAGCACAGCGAGCTCTGGATGAACTTCGGCATCCTCATCGCATTCATCGCGCTCTTTCGCGTTCTCGCGCTGCTCTCGCTGCGCTACCTCGACCACCAGAAGCGGTAAACTGAGCGCCATTCTGCATTTCCGCATCATGTCTCGTGTGGGTTGCTGCACTTGTGTGCGTATATTGCAGATACCCTTTGTTTAGTATGTACCACATTAATTTAGCTTTGTGTTGTATTTCAATGAAGAACTGAATCTACTAAAGAAAATGAAAAGAGGTACCTTTTGCATACATTGAGGATCAGTTGATGTTAGCGGCCTTCACTCACTGACTCACGAAATGGCTACACTTTCGGTGCTATCGAAGTAACAGAAATCATTTTTTATTTACAGCGCCGTTTTGGCCACTGAACCATGCTGATCGCGTATTCATTTGTACTGTTGATTCTCATTAAAAAATATTATTTGTTGCTTACAAGCAACAGGCCTTTCAAATTAGCCGCTCGAGCAAGAACCTCTAGCTTTTTTTCCCCACTATCTTTATATATTTATATTGTCTGCCTAATAAATTCTGGACCTACGACTGTCATTGTGCGCTTATACCTGCCAGCCGGTGTCTTCGGAACACGTCGACTCGTCTCTCAAGTCCGCTTGGATCGACAAGAGCTCGTCCAGTGCTTCCTGCGCCGACGGGCGATCTTCCGGCTGGAACGAGATGCAGTTCATCGTGAGAATGCGGAGCGGTACAGGGGAGCGGCCCCCGACAACGGGGATCACCTCACCACGGGTACTGCCCAGGATCGCGACCTCCGAGTCCACGCGATGAAGCGCGTCGACCGGGAACTCATAGGTGTCTAATTGCGATAATAGGATCCCGAACGAGTACATGTCGGCCTTCGTGGTGTACTGTTGACCGTCGATAACTTCGGGAGCAGTCCACACAGTCATATCCAGACGCACTTCTTCTTCGGCAGCCTCACTTACAGTCGACGTCGATTTGTTCAAGGATGCTTGCTTGCCTTGCTCTTGCTGACGCTCGGACCAGCGCCACAACGCACTGCAGCACGACAGATCGTTCAACTTGACATTCCACGATTCGTCGAGCAGCACCTTTCGAGAACTCAGGTTGCCGTGGAACAACGACGGCGAGAACGAATGCAGGTACGCGAGGCCACGCGCGATGTCCACTGCAATGGATAACTTGGACTTGTATGACGCGGAATCGTATTGCCACGTCCAGTGATCGGGGCGTCCCGTCTCGTCCACGATACTGTTCTCGCGACCGAATCCTGCCTGCTGAAGCTTCATCTCCTCCCTCGCGAGTTCTCGCTCCTTCTGGATAAACGCGTCCAGGCTTCCTTTCCCCATGCACTCGGTCACGAGCGTCAGCGATTCGTCACTGTCATTACCTGCGCTCAGGTCTTCAGCAGACAACGTGGTTGATGGAAGCTCATCGTTGAAATATCCCAGGAAAGTCACAATTTGAGGGTGCGAAACCATCGTGTTCAGGTGAATTTCCTGCAAAAAGCATCGTAAGCTCGCGACTCGCTTCACCTCACTCACGTTCTTGTCACGGCAACTCAAGTGCTTGAGCACGACTTGTTGGCTCTTGAAAATCGCGGTATAGTACGCAAAGCCTGGAGTATTTGCGCCGCTGCCACGAACGATCTCGCCTTCTGACGTGGCTTGGCTGGCCAAAGGTGCAATTGACGTGATTGCTGAAGATGCGATCAGGAACTGCTCCAGTTGCTCTGCCAGACTTTGCGTGGTCACTGTCCGGTTCACGCTCGGCTCGGCTTCCGTACTTTCGAGTGGCTTTTCAGCTGAGGAATCTGACGAGAGAAGTGCGTCGGTTTCCTTGTCCATTTGCTGTCTGATGATTGCCGCGGACTTGCGCATCGATTTTTCTAGCTGCTCCCTTCTGATTTCCTGTCCGAGGTTGTAGGCACGTCGACAGAACACGTGGATGCACCCACATACGCCAAGCACTAGCACAAAGCCGCCCATTACTGTCGCACTTCCAGCCAGAAACCACGACCGATTCTGATGCCACGTTTCGTGCAGCAACGGTCGCTCTGTCACCGCGTGCGTCTCATTGGAACGCACAAGGATAGTGCCATCCGTGATCGCAGCTTCTTCAGCGACGCTGGCGTACTTTGCGATAAAATCGTTGTCGGATAGCACACACAGCATCGTACTGTTCACATACCGCGGCTTGGCGAGCGGGTCCGAGCACTTGAGCGTCGACGTCGCCGAGACGTCAAAGAGTGACAGGTTCCCGAAGCGGTCGAAATCGGCTTGGCGTACTTCAAACTCCTCGAGGCCCTGCGGTTGCGGTTCAAACACGATATTCGACTGGGTAGAAAGAGCGTCGGCAGTCACAGTTGAGGCTGCGGTCGTGGATGTGGTCGCGGTTGTGGACACTGTCGTGGGCGCGGTCGCGGCTGCGAACGCAGTGGCCGTTGATAGCGCCGATGCCGCTATGTACCCAGGCTTAATCACGAGCCGATCGAGGGATTCTGGGAAAATCACACCCGCGATTCGCGTGATCGAATTGCCCGAGAAATTGAGCGATTCGACAGAGCGCGGGAACGAAAAGTTCTCGAGCGTCGCCAAGTTGCATCCTGCTAGGTTCCTACGCAAAATTGGCGCACGCATCAACAAATTATTAACGTGAACTTATTACTCACAGCAACACTATATAACGAACGCATTGACACTTGAGATATCGTGGGCTCCAACGTACAGGTGTCTCAAGTTGGGTGGGAAGATTGCATCTTGGATGGAGCCAATAGGATTCCGCGTTAGGTTCCTGGAGCAGACAGCAAGGAAGGAAGAACAATCCAAGTTGTAAGCATTCTCATTCACAATGCTTTGGCTTGAGCGTCGTACGAGTCGACACAAAGACACGTAATTAGCCTTGTTCACTTACAGCATTGTGATCGTTTCTGGGAACGTCACATTGGCAACTGACAGGATATCATTGTCACTCAGATCCCTGTATCATTCGACAACAATATACGTGAGGCTTGAAACAAGTTTCAATGGACTCAAAAGGCAAGGCTTAGCAACCCGCGAAGGTAGCTTGATCACTTACAGCGTCGTGAGTGTTGCTGGGAACGTCATGGAGTCGAGTGACAAGAAAAAATTGGCACTCAGGTCGCTACATTGAAGAAAAAAAGAGAGAACACAAAGCACTTGTTAGGTCTTCTCAAGTGGTAGACTGGAAAGCCAAAGCTAAAGAGCAGCACGCACAGCGTTCGAATGGATGATGGGAACGTGAACGACTCGATGGACACGAGACTGTTGTTGTGTAAATAACTGCAGCACGGACAACAGCACGCACCGAAACACACATGATTAGAACGCAAGAAAGCGTCTGGGTTGTAGAAGCGAGGCGCGCGTACATATGTGTGGTCTTGTTCCCTCGTCCAGGTCGGAAAGATTGAACGTAGTTGTCATCCAGTCGCCTACAGCATTCATATAGGCACACACAACGTTAGACCCATGAGCTTCTCTCTTCCCCACATTACAATGCACGACAGGAAAAAACTCTCAATTCTCTCACAGAGTTTCCACGCTCGGGGGGATCCCGATGACTCTCTGGATGCCTTGGCCGCGCACGTCCAGGACGCTGACCTTCTCGCCATTGTCGTCCTCTATCGCCTCGCCATTCACGGTCTTGCGCTTGCACGAGTTGGCGCTCACGACCACCGCCGATAGACCCGTGGTGCCCTTGAGCAATGCGAAGAGCGACGTTGACGTGGACTCTGCGAGCGTCGTGAGGTCGGAGCACGCGTCGGCGCTGCCGCTGGAGTCGTCGTCATTGTCATTGTCGTCAGCATTCTCGGAATCGCCGACGTCCACGGCCTCACCGAGCGCCACAAAGAGCATGAGCGAGGCCGCGAGCAGTGTCAAGATTGCTGTGCGCCGCACGCGCCTGCCTGTGCTGGCAAATAATCGAGTCGAGCCTCTATGAGCACGGACGCGAGACGCAACCATTTGCTGTTCTACCATAAAGTGCATAACTGCAGGAGAAGCAGCCAACTAACTGCGATACGCGCCAGGCAGGGGCAGGCGCGACGCAGGCTGCCACAGAAAGCACCAGTCGTACGGTATGCACAGCAGCGCACGCTCCGTCAAATGGCCGCGGGGGTAATCGCATTTCCCATTCGACGGACAACGGGGTTTGCAATCACCTTTTGGCGAACTAGCTATCTTAGTCTTCGCCCATCACGCCAATTATGCAAATACAGAGACCTGCATCTATAGATATAGTACGCACATGATACAACCGAGACATTCAAGTGAACGAGGAATAGCGAATTGTAGAGGAAAATGTGGGACTACAAATCGTACTCGTTGGTGCACCCAGGTTGCATAAACGGGCCAGAGTTCAGACCGGCTCGTTTGGGGTCCGACGCACGGGAGGAGCTCCTCACCCAGATCGGGAGCGCATGAGAAGCGCTTTTGATGAGCTCTCCTGGTGATT
The DNA here is from genome assembly GCA_000143045.1 of Globisporangium ultimum DAOM BR144. Classification (NCBI taxonomy): domain Eukaryota; phylum Oomycota; class Peronosporomycetes; order Pythiales; family Pythiaceae; genus Globisporangium; species Globisporangium ultimum. The sequence goes on along the minus strand of GL376617.1, from coordinate 114,639 downwards.
ATGATCACAGGCGTGGTGTGCTGCTGTGCAAGTGATCCACAAATTAGGGATGAATTTGACCATGGACAATTTGACAATTTGACCATTTGACCATTGCAATTGTCAAACCCCGTTGTCAATTGTCAAATATTTGACACTGACCGTCCAACCCTGCACAAATCGGTTGTTTGCCTAATGATTATGATCACAGACGCAGTGGGCTGCCGTGCAAGTGACCACACTAGCTGGTTTCGTCAACGTCAATGGTGTCTTACTGGCGGCGACATTTGGATGCAATGGCGTCGTCGTGTCGCAAAGCCCGCTGCTGCTTCCAGTCATCAAGCATCGCCTCGGTCTCCAGCCGTCGGAGCTCGAGCTGCTCTCGGTGCTCCTGCTTGGCTTGCGCCTTCAATTTGGCCACATAGTACGCCGACTCGGCCTGCTCCAGGATGCGCTTGTCCGCCTTCAGCGCCTCCTTTGCAGCGACCTGGTCCTCGAGGCGCTTGCATAGCGTCTGCTTGACCTCTCGCTTGGTGGCTTCCGAAACGAGTGGGTCTTGTGGCAGGATCTTCACAGCGTCGTAGTTGGCGGCTTTGGCTGCATCTAGTCGTGCTTGCCACTGCTTGGACTGCTTCTCCTCGATTTGGCCGTTGAGGAAAGCGTTCAACTCGCGTCGTCCGATCGCTTGCTCCGCGCTCTGTTGCAGTTTCCGCATCCGCGTCGCCTGGTGAAGAACTCCGATCACAGCGTCTTCATTGTCCCGCATGCGAGATGAATGCTTTCGATGCTCGCTCTCGCGTTCGAACGCGCTCTGCATCACAAGCGCGTACTGGGAACCAGGTATCGGAAGGCACACCTTTGCGCCATCGGGAATTCGTTTGCTTGCGAGCAAGAAGCGAGGCAGAGAAGGATTCGATGTGACGTTGTCCCTGGAACTATTTGAGCTTTCACGAGCTAACGATTGCGGCATGGAATCCAAAGCTGCAGTCGACTTTGAATGATGATATCGCGTTTTATCTGCGTTCACGAGCATGTCTCAGTGAGAAAAAGATCAGCTCGCTGAGTGAACATGTTCAACCAACTCACCTCGTTTCGCTTTGTGCTTGTGTCTCCGGTGGTCATGTTCTCGTTCCTTGTGAGTATCATGATGACCACCACTACTGTGGCTTGCTGGAGCAGCATTCAGACTTAGTATCGCCGTGCCAATCATCTTCATTGACGCCATCGGTGGAATTATCGAGTCGAGCGACAAGGACCGCTGCATTGTTGCTTCATTGTTGGATCGCGCATCAAAGACTCCTGCAGCAAGTGGTGAGCAGCTAGCGAATGGCGCTCCAGACGTCGCTACTGACTTGCTCTCGCTCTGCTGACCAACAGATTTGACAAACGCAGGGTTAAAGGCGAACGACAGCGCTTTGCCTTCGAGGCAAACAAACCCGATACTGCCGACTCGTAATCTTCCTGAGGCCACACCTTTCTGGAGTCTGCTACCGGTGAATGCGAGTAGCGCTTCTAATGTGCGCACAGCTTGCTCCTTGGAGATATTCACCTCGTATCCAATGACCGACATGTTGACGTCCACAGTCGGAGTCAACAGAGCAGGTGGCGGGCGTTTCCAGGATACACCGTACGTGGTTGCAAATCGGTCAGCGAGGATAAAGACTGGTGTGAGCGGGTTCACGTCTCGAAGGAACGTCAGTTTGCCGAGCACGGGGACATTCACGCCCTTCCTGTTCACCAGCTGTCGTTGGATGTACGACTCGAGCGCTTGCCACACGCCATCGACCGACGAACCGAGTAGCTTCTCGTATTCATAGGACGAACTGCGCAGGTGCTGAGCGCATTCGCTTAAGACGGCATCCCTCCCCATAGTCTCAGGTGTGAGACCTCTATGCTATCAGCTCCAAGCAAGGAGAAGCCAGCAACCGCAGTCCACACTCGAAATGCATCAATAGCTGGCTGGTCCATCAACTACAGAGCTTCAGTTTCTCATATATTTTCTGTGTCGTCGGTATTATTAGTGCCTACTATTCTTATTCATAGTCGTTGCCATGCATTACATCGGCATTGCTGATGAAGTCTGAACACATGGCTACATTTGATTCGTACTTAGACGATCGCACACAGTACACATACGCCTCAGCTGAGGTGGTCCACTCTAATGTAAGGATGTGCGTGCGTGTGCCCTCAGGCTTTGTGGTCAATCAATCACTTCGTCGCTGTTAAAGAGAAATGTCGGGCTCCACGAAGGTGTCGCGCACGTCGCTCCAGGTACGCGCGTGTGTGTATATACACTGCGTGAATGGCGTGTGTATGGTGCACTAACCGCCCCTTTATGCTCCTTTTTGCTGCTGCTGCTGCTGCTGCTGATCTGGTTCTGGCTGCGTAGCTCTATCGAGACTGCATGCGTCTCGCCAAGCACATTGGTGGCACGGTACGCAATTTGCCTCCTTTGCTGCGATTTTTGCTTGTTTATATGATACGTGCCTGTGTTCGCTTTCTTTTATGCTTAATGACGCTTTCTTTGTTCTCGATCGGCGCATATTATGAATGCTGTAGAGCAAGAAGGGGTCGGCGATCAAGAGTTTGATCCGACGAGAGTTCGAAAAGGGACGCCACGAGGAAGACCCAGAGAAGATCGAAGCACTAAAGGCCAAGTGCGTGCTGCTGCATTTCTGTTATCAATGACTTGGCGGTGACGTGACGCTCTTATTGGGATTTATTTGTGGTTGATTGCGTTTTGCGTAGCGCCATCCGTGGCTTGAGCAACTACCTCGTGCTCGCCAACTCCAGGTTCGTACCGTCTTGTTCATGTCCTCTGACGGCATGTATATATGGACATCCTGCATACTCACACTTGCATACATCTCATTATACACATGCACGCACGCACATATACACATACGCACCTACAGCAAGGACAAGCAGCTCCAGAACGCCATGAAGACCCAGCAGCCAGCAGACGCATCGGGTCCGCCGCAAGCCGAGTACCGTGATCTATAGCGTACTAGCCACACATAAAAAACCTCAATTCATCCTAAGGTGCATTTCCCCTTCCTGAGGTTTTTTATCATTTGTATCAGCCACTTTTGGGTGATTTTTTGGCTCGCTATCTCTCTAATATCTTTTGCCACGCAATTAAAGCACAGGAAATATGAGCATGAACCGCCGAGCTCTCGCGCGCCAAGCGGCCGGCGCCAAGTCCGCGGCAGCGACGGCCCCACCGCAGGACAACTCGGGTGTGGAGAACGTGACGCGCAAGCTGGAGGCGCAGCTCGCGGCTGGCGATTTCTACGGCGCGCTGCAGATGTACAAGACGCTCTTCATGCGCTTCCTCAAGGGTGAGCCGGACGCCGCGCAGCAGGAGAAGGCGATCGAGCTGGCGCTCGAGGCCTCGCTCTGCCTCGTCAAGCACGAGCAGAATACGGCCGCCACCGAGATGGCCAACCTCATGGTCTCGGTGTACTCGGACTTCCACTTTGGCGTCGACGAGACCACGAAAGGTAAGGAAGGGATAAAGGGGGAGGCAATGCCGATGGTGAATGGCATCCTGCATGCTTGTTGTGGTTGTAAGCTTGTACCGCTCACATGCAACCTCCATTTGCTGTTGTATATGCTATAGATCGCATTCGCAAGATCAATGCGGCGTTCGTGGAAAAGCCGCAGTTTAGTGCCGACCTCGCGGTGTTTCTGAAAAACGCAGTCAAGTACGTTGTCTGCTGCTGTTCTCACACGGACGTGCCCATGCGGAAAACTTGTGGATTAATAAGATGTATGTGTGCACGCTTCGCTTGCTCTGTATTGAATCTTTGTGGCATGGCAGATGGTCGTCGGTGGAGGGAAGCCGCAAGCGCGGCGATCCAGAGCTGCAGCTGCTGCTCGCGCGTGCGTACCGCAAGGCCGGCGACTTCACGCACGCAGCCAAGCACTATCTGCATGCTGAGAACCCGAGTGAGTTTGCTGACGCGCTCTTTGAGTGGTCCACGCACGGCTACCAGAGCGAATACGACTTGTATCTGGCTCGCGTCGTCTTGCAGTACGTCTTGATGCGTGTGCAGGGAGAAGGAATGAATATGTCGCGGCGTCCATGTGGCTTACTTGCACCCTTTTACTGTGGATACTATTAGGCTCTTGAGTCTGGAAAACCTGCGCGACGCCAACACTCTGCGCGACGCGTATGTGGCCAAGTGCAAGGACGCCAAGCGACCCGTGGACCTCCCGCTTTTCAATTTTGTGCGGTTCCTGCTGCTCACGCTCGAGGTATGTGTATTTGCAAGCGTTAAATATGACAGTAGGTGTGGGTTAAATGTCACTCAATGCCGCTTGTTGTGCTTGTCCGATTAGCGCGACGCGCTCTCTCTTTTCCAAGTGCTGCAGGAACGATACGCTGCCGCGTTGTCTCGCGATGCGTCCCTAAAGAGCGTACGTGTGCTAGCCCTCAGCATTTGCATAGCAGGGCTTTTGGATGCGTCGCTAACCTGTTCGTGTCGTTATTGTGTGAATTCTCCGCTACATGCTGCAGTATTTAAGCGTGATTGGACAGAAGTTCTACGGCCTTCAACCGCCACGAAATGGCCTCAGCTCGCTTTTGGAGATGTTTTCCGGGGGGATGTGAGAAGGCAATTTCAAGCAAAGCAAAGCACGACCGCTATCGCACCATCCTCTCTCTCTCTCACTCTCTCTTTTTGCGTGCTGGTTATGAACGTAAGCGAAGCAAATGGAAGTACAAAATGCATGCATTCCTGGACCAATTAGTGCCGCGCTTGTCTAGCGTGAGGGTTTACTCGTCTGCGTTGGCGTGCGCATTTCTCGCTTGCCGCTCGATTTCCTCGATCTTGACGAGCGCCGCGGATTTGATCGGCATGATCTTGGGCTTGCAGAGCACTTCGGTCAGGTTCCCGCGTTCCGAGTACACGAGCCCAGCTTTCGGGAGCACCTCCTGGATTTGCAGCCGCTGGTGGTTCGACAAAACACAGAAGAATCAAGAGTCAAGACCACTTTGTGCATGCACTCACAGGAAGAAAATGGTTGTTGACTCGCCTGCATGATCAAGATTTTGTTTGTTTTTTGCGGGGTAGACTCTCTAAATGGCGTTCTCGGCGCCTGTAAAGCTGGCGGCCGCGTGACTCTTCGACAGATTTGGTTTCGCATTTTTCTTCCAGAAAACTAGGTTGCTTCCTATCGCAAGTGTATGTGTGTGTGCACTGCAGTTCTATTAGGTTTTGTTCTCATTCTTGCTACTCCGTGTAGTTTTGTCGCTCACGTCTAGAGTTCCATACTATATCCATCATCTAGCCCTTCACAAATCAGGAGGGCTCTTACTTACCCATCACGCCATCTTGCTCCTCTTTGTCGACGACATTTACAGCTTTTGCTTCTTCGAGACGCTGGGTTTCCTCTGTTGGTGAGATTTACGCTTGAGGTTCTCCACTATCGCCTTGAGTTCGCTCTTCGAGTCGCCCGTGGACGCAGCCGACGAAGCTGGAGCGCTCGTGGGTTGCGTGCCTGAGTTACCAGCCTTTTCGTTGCGTTTGCGTCGTTCCTGGAAGATCTTCTGGTTAGCTTCAGTTTTCTTGAACTTTGGATCCGTTGGGTCGAGCTGGAATTGCGAGCCCTTGGCGTACAGCGCACCGAAACGAGGATCGGCGGCATCGAACTCGAACCCTTCCTGGAGACCCGTCTTCTTCTCGAGCTTCTTCATCTCCTTTGCCTTTCGCTTGCCCTTCAGCTTCTTCACCTTTTCGCTCAGTTGGATCTTCTTCAGGTCAAAGTTGCGGTCACCGCCATCTTCGCCATCATCGTCCTCATCATCGTCCTCAATCACCTCACGAAGCAACTTGACCTGATTGACGCCGCCCTTACCCTTCTTCTTGAGCACTTCCTTTTGCTCACGTTCCAGTTGCTTCTGCTTGGTTCGCTTTTCGTGCAACTTTTGATTCTTTTTCTGCTTTTTCTCACGCGCATAGCGTTCGAATGGGGTCTCGTTCTCTTCCAATTCACGCTGCTTCTTCGCCTTCAAGATATCGCCAGCGCCAGGCGTGAACGTCATCTCCATTTCGCCTTCTTGGTCGCCGTCACCACCAGCATCGCTGTCAGAGCCATCCTCGTTGTCATCAGCATCGCTTTCGTCCTCAGCGTCGCTTCCCAGTAGCATCTTGCGGTACCGATTCTTCAGCTTCTTCAACTTGGCTTCCTTCTTCTTGTCAGGCTGCGCAGCAGTTTTGGCGTCCTCTTCGGCATCGCTGCCATCACCCGCAGCACCGTCGCTGTCGTCTCCGCCCTCATCCGACGAATTGTCCGACGCCAAGTACGCCGAGAAATCGTTGTCGTCGAAGTTCTTCCAGTCCGCTTGGCGCGTGAGAAGCTCGAGGCGGTTGTCATCGTCTTCCTCCCACGTGAGCTTCACGTCCGTGTTCTGCAGTGCCGTGGTCGCGAAAATCGACGGCTTGTACGTGTCTGGCACGGACGTGCACACATCCTTCGGCTTGTTCGTGAACTCGATGTCATCGGGCACAAACCGCAGATCGAGCACATTTGATGACGTCTCGTACTCGAGCTGGTCGCAGTTGTCAAAGATCGCGCTCGCAGTCTTCACCGAGTCGCACGTGACGATCGCGTAGTAGTACTTGAGCTTCTGCAGCTCGTACTTGCGAAGCTTCTCCGCGTCGAACCCGTTGTCCTGCTCCGCACTCACGCTTTTCTTCACGCCCAAAGGATCATCCGAGTCGTACTCCTCGTCATCGCCAGCCTCTTCATCGTCCTCATCTTTACTGTTCGCGGACTTTTCGACATCGTTGTCATTCTCCTCGTCATTTTCCTCGTTCTCGTCGGCGCTTTCCTCTGCCACCACGTCGTTCTTCTTGTCCTCCTTCTTCTTGTCGTCATCGGCCCACAAACCCTGAGGACCGTGTTGTTCCTCTTCTTTCATCTTCTGAAGACCGTAGTCCGACGGGTAGATCGTGACGTCACGCACGACGCCAGTCGCAGGCGCAAACGACTGGCAGAGCGCAAAGATGTCGACGGCACGGATGCGCGTCCAATCGCAGTTTTGCACGGCAAAGCGCTTCGTTTCTTCGCCCATAGGCACGTCTTCTTTCTCGGATTCCGGCTCCAACTCCTCAACAGCGTCGTCCGAGTCGGCATCCGAATCCGAGTCCGAACTGTCGTCCGAGTCCGAGGCGAGCTCACCACGCGCCATGAGGTTCAGGTATTCGAGACGCGTGAGCTTTTCGTCGTTCTTCGCGACTTTGCCGTCGTTTGTGTCCTCGTCCGAGGTCGTCGACGACGATTCCGTCGAGCTCTTCTTCACCTGCGCCTTCTCCTCTTCGTCGTCGTCGTCTTCTACCGTATCCTCGTCATCTTGCTCGTCTTCTTCGTCTTCCAGTCGGTAGAACTTTTTCAGATCGTTGCTCTTCTTCTCGATGCGGCGGCCGTACTTGTCGTACTTGCCCTGGCCGCTCTGGAAGCGCTCATCCTTGAACACGCCGGCAAACCGCTTGTCGATCTGCAGTTTGTTCTTCCGCTTCGAATTACGCGCAAATCGCTAGAAAAAATAACAGAATACAGCAACAGCGCATAGAGGATGTGTCAACATATAAAAGCCCTACGATTCCACCCTATTGCACGCAAAAGAAGCAACAAGCGGCTACACATGCACCATGGCAGACAGCCACACGTACCGGGTCGTTGTGCACTTTCTGGAAGCGCTGGTCCTTCACTGGCGCGGACATCGTGACGGTTGTGTGTATGTGTGTGAGTGTGTGTGCTGTTGCGTGCTGCGGATTCGTGCGCGCGCGTCAAGGTGTCGGAACGCAGTCGCGCTTCGGGTGGACGGACGTTCGCGTGGTGTGTGTGTCGTTTTGGCGAATGCTGCAGACCAATGCACGCACTCAAACTTAACTGGAGCCCAATCAACGTGCACGTGCGAACTTAGTGGGGTGAAGCGCACCTTTGTGTGACATCAAATGTCGAACATGTGTCAAAAGTTGCGCTAAACTGTAACATGATGGATTTGTTAAGAACCTAATTTGGAGCAACATGGCTACACTTGAGCAAACCTTCCCGCTTTTTTTACTCTGTTCGTTTCGATCGCGCACTAAAGCGTGATTCCCAACCAAGAAATGGGAAACTGCAATTGCGGGATTTGTAGATATCATGGCGGTGCCTTGTTCTTGGTTTACGTGACGAAAGTGGGGACAAACAGAGAGAAGACGAGGAAGTAGCTAGGTAGGTTGTCACCAAAACCAGCCTTGCGCCTGTTTTCGTTTTTCCTAATCGCAATATGCGCACACAGAGACACGTGATAGAGCTGTTAGTCAACGCGCCTCGACGGACGACATACGAAGCAATAGAGAATGAGCATCTGCATAATACAGCATACCTGCACCGCTGTAACTTCGGCTGCGGAAAAGTTGAGCACCGTTGCGATCGCCGTCTCCATGTGCTCTTTGCCCTCGTCCTGGTCGGACGTCATGTACTTGTACACGATATTCTTCAGATACTCATTCGTCGTGGTCGCGTTCGGAGGATCAAAGCCCGATAGACTGCTCGTGGACTCGTTGCTCATGCGTCGCAATGACGCCGTGCTGATCCCATTGTTGCGACTCGCAGTGCGATTACTCGGAGGTCCGCTGCTGCCCAGGATGTCGTGCTGCTGGTACTGCGCCTGCATCTCGTTCAGTTCCTTTTCTTTCTGTTCGACGGCGTTCAGTGCACGTTTGCGGTACTGTGCGAACTCCTGGCGCAGCAGTTGCAGATCCGAGCCGTTGCTGAAGCCGTTCCCACTGCCGTGGCTATTTGCCAAAATCCGAAGATCGTCTATCTTTTTCTCCATCTCGTCTTTTTCACGCACAACCTGCTCATATCTGTCGAGTAAAGACAGAATGTCACATGTATTAAGTCTAGACTTTCGACACCTGCAAACGTTCAAGACCACTCAAGCAACCGTACCGTTCTCTCCATTCCGTGGCGAGCACCGTTTCACCCATCGTGCCGCTCAGCTTCTCGTAGTCCTTCATCAATTTCTCAAACTTTCGCCGCCACTCGAGTTCCTGCACGCACACGATGCATTAATTACTACTCACCATTCATACCATTAAAGGGCTTCCACATACGCATCGTCATCGTACCCGTTCTTCGGTCTCGGTTTGCGCCTTTGTAAGTCTGCGAATCTGGACGCGGGCCGATTGAAGTTCGTTCGAGACATCGGTCTCGGAAATCTGTTCGGCTTGACGGGCGACAGCACTTGCACTCATCTAAACGTTGAAGAGCGCAACACATTCAGCACTTTATACAAAATCACGTACCAACTCCATAACAGAACTCAACGAACCTTTCGGATCTCTGCGTCTTTTTGTTTTCGAGTAATCTCTATCGGATGGCAATAAAAGGAACACCGCCATCATATCCACAACGCATGGCGTGAGTGCTTTTCATATTTCCAACCAATCCTCCATGAAAAATGGCACTTGTTTTACCTGCTCGGACTCGATATCGTCGAAACTCTTCTTGCACACGATCAATCTCGTCCTTCAGATCTTTTTTCTACACAGCAATGCATAGTATTCGACATGAGGTAAAATAGCAATGGCAAGCATGGGGATTTGCGGTTAAGCAACGACAACTTACCGCTCGCTCAGATTCGTAAGGAGTAAGCGACAACTCGGGAAGCACGATGGGCTCCCCCGACGCGCGATTCGCGTACGCACGAACCTCCTCGTCACTGTCAAAGCTGTGCCACGCATAGTCTTTCGTGTCGTCCATGTCGTTCTCGTTCGCGTACTCGACGAGGCACCAGAGGGTCTTGCCGTACGCCACTTTGTGCAAAATGCGCTTTGGGTCCCGCGTGCCGGCGTCGGGACGCCACGAGTGGTTCGAACGCGTGCTCTTTGTAGCCTACCGCGTATTCAAGCGAGACCCACAGTATATCATCAGATCAATCGCCCCGCTATCGAATCATTCATCAGCAGCATGCGCCTTCACTTACCTGCTCGCGTAGCTGTTCAATAGTCGCATCCTTCTCGGCGATCTCGTGCTTGCTGTTGTCGATACTCCGCTTCGCCATCGCTAACAATCGCTTCAATTTCCCTTCCTACGATAATTGTCCACCGGATGTCGTTAGCGTCTCCATGCGCGTCATACTAACGGTATCGTAAGCCGCTTACCGTTTCCTCCAGTTCCTGGATCTTGGCGCTTTTCTTCGCTAGTAGCATCTCCATCCGTGAACTGCGCTCTTTCCACGCGCGCAACTGCATTAGCAACTCGTTATTGGCAGCAGCTGGCGCCGCTACTTGCAAAGCGCCATTCGCATCCTGCTGTTGTACCGAGGGCTGAGGTGTTGCTGCTTCTGGCGGCGTATCACTCGCAGGCCCAGATTGTTCGTCTTCCTGTAGCTGCTCGATCTCGGACTCGTGCTCGGACGGTGGCGTCGACTCGGAACGTGGCGACGATGAGCGCGATGACGACGGCGCTTCTTCGTCCGCAACGACAGCAGCTACGCGCAACATAACGAGCCGTCTGCCATCAGTGCGTGTACTACCTTTCGCCCTTATTATAACCACACATATACGCACCGTCGTTCATCACGCGGGGCTCTACCACGGTGGCCGGCGCGCTCTCCATGATGCCGGCGGACGGATATTGAGCTATTCGGATTCTCTCTCTGCTTTCCCCTTGTCAAGTGTCAAACGAGCAGCCATTAGAAACGAATGAGTGCCACTGATCATTTCTATTTCTAAACTTATGTGAAGCTGAGGATTTCTAACCATGGTACAAACACACACAATTTCTAACGTTTCTATGTCGGTTAAAATAATTGTCGCGTCAAACGAAGAGGTACACACGACGAAAATGGACGTTGGCGTGCTCGCGGGGCTCTATGGCGGCATCCCCGCGCGCGTCGTGGAGCGCGCCAAGGAGTATATGCGCGTGACGGCGGCACGCAAGTCGGCGCGCGTCGACCTCACCACGCCCGTAGCGTGTCTACTCGTCGCCGGCAAGTCCATGGAGGAGACGCTGGACCAGAAGCGCCTGAGTTCGCTCGCGGGCGTGAGTCACCGCCTCGTCGAGCAGAACATGCGCAAGATCCTGAACGCCGTGGACGTCAGGTCCATCGTGCAGACCACACCCGCGGCGTTGTGCATCCGCTTTGGATGCGAAGCGATCACGGAACTAGTGAACCGCGTGTACGCAGAGTACCAGGTAACAGTGCAACATGAACGTTTATGAGTGCGTGACGCCAATGATCACTCAGTCATTGCGACGTCAGCCGCATTTTTTTTTTCACTTTGCCATGTACGTGTGTATAATAGTGGTGTTTACACGTACACGTTAGGTTGTCGCGGAGAGATTATCGCGAGGCAAAGGCAAGAATCGCGTGTTTGACTACCGTGAGCCCGTATTTGCCGCGGCGTGCCTGTATGCATGCAGTAAACACACCAATGTAAGCACTTGCTTTATAGCATGTGGAGATATTCTGTAATTGCTTCGAAACTGCTTATCATCGTTGTTCTCACACGATTGCATCGTATCACCATGTATTCCTACTGCAGCTGCGCGTGGACAAAGTGAAGCTCCTGAATGCCGTCTGCGGGAACCCCACTTCCTTTGAGCCGATCGTGTCTTCGATTGAAGTATGTGTCCATGTGGACTCACACATATTATGTATCGTCTAATGGCTTTGTTTGAGAAACTAAACTTGACGCTGCAGGTCCACTGCAAGGCGTCTCTGAGTGGCGCCGTCATCTCTCGACGCAAGCGAGTTGCGACGCCTGTAAAGGAGTCTGCAGCTGTGTTCGCGGGCGCTGCCGATGAGGAACAACTCACACGTGCACGACAGTCTTTGTTCCAGAGTCCGCCTGGGAAAACCCCAAATAAAGCGCTTCGGCGGATCTACGAGCGCACTCAAGGAAGCGGGCAAGGTATGTATGCACTTGAAGCCGACCTGCATGCCCGACAGCTGACGTCCAATGATTATTTCTACTTGTGGTTTGTTAGATTCGCTGAGCCAAGAAACCCCAACACGAGAACGCACGCCAAAACGGAAAGACGCGATGGCCGCGTCGGCTAGCGATTATGCAGCTTGGCGGGAGAAAGCGCTCGAGCATATGAGACGCCAGCCTGAGGAAGCCGCGCAAAGTTGAAATAACAGAAAGCGACCTGGAGATGAGATGGAAGCACGAGAGTCAACCACTCAGCAACCTCCACCACAACCCACAGCGACGCAGTATTTATGCATAAGTATCCTCTTTGTCAGGCACCTAGGAAACTCGATGCGACACTGAAAACCCCCCAGAGTGAGCGAAGTGTGAAATCTATTGAAGTGAGATTGACCTACAGGTATATGCAGAACAAATATGATCGTCGCTCATGCAACATGCTGATTCACTACATCGGAGAGGGGGTGAAGACTGCTTTGGCTGCCTGAGAAGAGAGGGATCTTCTATCCTTGTGTGCGCTGAAATGGACCCCCACCAATTCCGGCATCGACGCACGGTTGATTCGCATCGCTCTGGGACGCAAGCGACGTCTGCTGCTTCGCAGACGTTGACGTAGCACCCACAGGCAAACCAGTGGCGTTACCAGGAGCATCAGAGGAACTCTCAAAGCGACCGCGGTACGCCCAGAGGCCAAGCGCAGGATTAGAAATGTAAAAAAAGCGTTCACTGCCGTCACTTGACGTGTTCCAACCATCCTGCAGCGTCTCGATCGGGTACTTTTTGCTCATTTCGGCGAGATCGCCGTACGCAAAGCCCACACCTTCCACTTCTTCCTTGGTCAAGTGACCGGGGCAATACTTGATCGTGAAGCGCCCTTCCGAGGATCCATGGATCAAGTGCGCGACTGCACTCAGGTTTTTCATGAGATCGCGGTTCGCGCCCAAATGTGCAAGCACTTCCTGCAAGTAAACGCAACATTAGAAAACAGATTGCCACAAATTACAACAACCTCATAAGACGAGACTTACCGGCGTTGTGCGGTATCCGTATTTGCGAATTAACTCGTCGATACGCTGGTCTTCGCCGAAGCGATGCACGCCAGGTGCCAGCACAATGAGCTCTCCGCCATCGGCGATCGCCATGCGCGTGCGGTAAATGCTCTTGTTTCCAAGCCACGTCGACTTGAATTCATGCGGGTCCAGGTACACGACAACCTTGTCGAGTGGTTCATCCAGCAGCTGGAAGTTCACTTCCAGCGAGAGCTCGGCGGCCTTCATGAAACACTCTTCATCATCGCCGATAAACACACCACGCGTCACGAGTTCGCCATTTTCGCCGCGTCCAATCACGGTCTGAATGTACACGATCGGCAGTTTATGCAGGAAATGGGTCGACGCGTAGTTCAGGATGCGTCGCAGAGGGTTGTCGGCGCGCCCCATCATGCGCTCCATGCCGTACACGGCGCCAATGAAGTGCGAAAAATTGATGGCTTCACTGCCGCCCGTGCCGACAAAGATGTTCTTGTTGTAGTTGGCCATGCCCATGACTTCGTGCGGCACGACTTGGCCAATCGAGAGAATCAGGTCGTGACCCCCATTCCAGAGCTATTCGTATTTTGAGTCACTTAGTAGCTGCAGGATACGCAATAGCAAGAGCTACACATGCACACACTTACCAGCGAATTGATCTGCGCGGGCCACGGTTCGTTCACCTTGCCGCCGCTCGCTTCGCGCACGAGTTCGGCCGGGACGTGGCCGATCGTTACGACATCGTTTCTGCGTCAAACACATTGAAACTCATTCCGTCAGCATCCCCTTTTTCTTGGGTGATTAGTCTCACGGTACTTCAAGCACTCACTACCTCCAATCATGAATGCGGAACAGATCGTGTGGCATGGAACCAAACATCTATCGTCAACAGCACAGCCACAATGCCCCAAAGCGGTTAGCAAGTGCTACGCATCAAATGGCGATAAGCGCTACCGCACGTACCTTGGTGATCTCTTCTTCGGTCATGGGCGCGTGCGTGCCGAGTGCGGGGAGCACATCCTTGACGTTTTCCTGCAAATGCTTGTACGCGTACTGTGAGATCGCCCCCGATTTCCTACACAACCACGGGCGTACGCATGCCATACAATAGCACCACGAGCTTCACATAAACATATACACACTGACTCGACGCACGCGCGCGCATGCGGAACAACGCACTTACGAGTGGAAGCGCGTGAAGTCCGGTGGCACGATGGCCACGTTCTTGTAGCTAGCGCCGCGCGCTGCCTCGAGCTGTCGCAGGTTGTCGCGCACGATCTCGCACAGCCGTGCGTCCGAGATGGCGGTCGTCGGCGAGCCCTCGGCGAAGAAGAGCGGCATCGTGGGAACAAGGGGACAGACGAACTGCGAAGAAAGCTTCAAATTGGAGAATGCTGGCAAGAGCGATGTTGAACTCAGGGTGTGCAACTGGAAACTGAAGCCATAACTCCAGAATCGCCGTAATTAGAGCTAAGTTAAACAAACAAATTAGACACTGGAAAACGGATCATTGGTTGGTTTGGAGAAAAATATGGAACTGAAAAACTAGGAGAAAAGGTAAACCTTGACAACGGAAGCGCACCTGGAAACTGGAAGGTGCCGTTTAGAGAACTGAAGTGTAGCTTCAGTTCTGGATCCTGAGAAACAAGGATCAATAGTTTGTTCTTTTTTCTGAAAACTGGAAAAGCAACACTTGTATGAGCAGTTTGGAAGCGACACTATCGAAGCACAATGGAGCGATGCTTTGAGGTGCGCGGCAAGGTGCAGAACGTGATGTTCCGGTAGACGGTGGTCCGCGTGATGATCAAGCGCGGACTCGTGGGCGGCGCGTCGAACGGCAAGGCGGACAAGGCGCTCGTGCGGCTCACGCTGCTCGACGAGAGCGAGCGCATCGACGCGTTCATGGAGCTGCTGCGCAAGGGCATGCAGCTGAACGACTGGGCGCGCGCGCCACACGCGTCGACGAGATCGCTGTGGACGCTGACATTGCGACAAAGACATACGCGCAGTGAACGCGGCCGCATCAGACAACGTCGACTCGAGGAACTGGAACCCAAACGTCACCGTGTTCATCTGAGTAAGGAAAAAAGTATCTTGGAGGTTTAATTGTGTGTGGCTTATGGAATAACTGCACAGTTGTATGCAAAACTCACATGGCGCAACCATCGTATTCAATACGCCTTGCTCCAGTCGCTTAGTCGCTTTCTATACCACGATAAGCGAAAGAAGCTCGAGAATGGCGTCATAGAACGCCATATACGCCATATGGAGATCGGACTACCCTTCATATCGTGCCATCTTGCGTTTCAGCTCGGCGAGCTCATCCTGGTCTACTGTCGCCAACGTCACAATCAGGTGGCGCGATGCGCGAGGTCCGGCAGTATCGCGGATCGGAGACACCCAGTCTTTCACAACGAGCGAGGCCGTGAGCTCATCGATGACAATCTCGACCAATAACGACGATGCCACTCTGGCTGTATGTTTCAATCGCAAGCATGCGCTCGAGATTTGGTGCTGAAAGCGACGGAAGCGTCGCCATCACTGTGATCTGCTTGAGAAACGAAAGATGAGAACTGAAACAAGGAAATGGGGAAACAAGTAGCATACGCCAGTTTTGGCGGCATAGTCGACATCGCTTCCCATCAACTGAGCATGCCTATTCTCATAATGCATGCACAGAAGACTTCACTTGAGGACTGGGTACGCGTCATCGACAAAGCTGAAAAAGAGGGGCTAAGAAACATGACTTGTATGCTTGTCCAAATGCTATTATGTAACCCGTTAACACAGTAAGATACCAACGCGTTTCTCTTTACCGTCGCGAAGCATCCCACAAGCTTATACATGTTGTCTAGCTTAGTCATCGTCACTGTCGTCGTTGCCACGTGGTGGACCGCCGCCAAACATGCCCGAGATGAGCGACGCAGGGTCCTGCGTGCCCATTTCTTCCTGCGCCTTCTTGAATTCCTCCGGATCTGCAGCATGCATTAGCGTAGAATATGAGTACAAATAAAACAGCAAATCGTATACAGCACAAGGAAATAAGCGTACCCATCATGCTCTCCGAGAGCTTTGGCAGGATGTAGAGCAGCCCAATGGGCACGATGACGGTCAGGAACGACGGGTTCATGATCAGCGACAGGATGCTGAACTTCTCGCGCTGCTCAAAGTACGCGAGCTCCGTCACGGCTTCAGCCACAAGCGGGTAGTCGGCGCGTAGCTTCGCGGCGCCTGGATATTTGTATTCGAGCGCGCGGATCACGCCGTCGTCCGCGACGTCGAGCTTGAACTGGCTGAACAGGTACTGCGCCGACGGGATGTCGACGACGTAGCGGCCCGGTGCAACGTCACGGAACACAAACGATCCGTCAGCGCGCGCGTACGTGATCTGCTCGCCGCCGTTCAGCAGCACCTTGAACGGCGCCACTTTCTCCGCGCTCGTCGGGTAAATCGTGCCTTGAATTTCATACGCACTGCATAAGACGAGAAACATAACGACACAGGATCCGTTAGTGACGCAAAGACAACCGCGGCTGCATGGGCACGTAGAGAGGGACAAAACAGAGCTTATCACAGCGCTAGCAGAGGACGTACGAGGCGGTGGCGACCAGCAGCAGCGCCGCGAGCGCGAGGGTGCGCACGAGTCCCATCATCGTTCTGTGTGCTTGATCCCGCGCACGCAGTAGGCTGAGGCGAGGAGGGGGGCATTTTTTGACACACGTACCCTCACAGCCTCTCTAACTTATAAATGCGTATAACTTCTAAAGTAATATTTGCGTTGAACTCACATTTCACTGTTCAACCGCTCTGTCGTAACTGTATCAACTCTTCTAATTGATATTTTTAATTTATTTTAGGGAGTTGTGGTCCCTCTTTCTTTGCCACGTTTTTTTTCTTTTCCCTTTTCCGTTCAGTTCCTAATTGGACGGCGGGCGGAAAAGTCACTATTCTAAATGACCGAGATGGAGGCACCGCCCAAATCGCCACCCGTGAGGCGCCCGAGGGGATCCGCGGCGTCGTCTGCAGAGGCGGGAGCGAGCAAGCGGCGCATCTGCTTCCAGCACAAGTGGCTCAGCAAGTTCGCGCTGCGCATCACGGGCGTGGACGCCGACACATCCGAGGTTGTGGCGCTCGCGTGCCGCCTCTGCGAGAAGTACGGCCGCGAAAAAGTGACGCTGGACGAGGACGGCGCACCGAAGACCAAGCGCCGCCGCACGTCCAACGTCAAGCATTTCAAGCCGCCATGGCGCTCCGACAACATCGCGCATCACGCGCGCGACCAGCACGCGCAGCGCTTCGCCGCGTACTCGGCGCTCACGGAGAAGCAGAAGGAAGCGTATCTCGAGTTCACGGGTGCGCCACATGAGACGGACTCGCTGGTGTTACAGGGAGCAACATCCGACACCAATGCGTTTGGCGGCCCCGACGCCGGCGATCTCCTGGATCCGAGTGGGGCACTGCCCAGTGGAGGCAATGGACGTGTCGTGGGCCTGATCGACGGACCGATCGTGGACACGATCCTCGCGGATGTTCTGCTCGACGCTGACAGCGAGCACGCAGAGCTCGTGCACGACCGCGCGAAGGTGCTCGGAGCCTTTACGCGGCAAGCCAGCGTCAGCCACCGTGACGATGGAAGCGCCTACGTGTACGTCGTCTCCGTGCCCAACAAGCTCGAGTTCGAGTTGTGTCTACAGTACATGGCGGCAGGCGCGTCGTTTCGTCACTGTGCGGATATGATGCAGAAAGCGCAGGAAAAAGCGGCGAGAGGACGGCTCGGAATCGAGTCCTCGGTCACGGACGTCGTCCGCTTTGCGCGGTACGCGACGGCGATGAACTTCCAGGTGCTGTCGTCGATTCTCGAGGCCACGTGGGCGTTCTCCATCATTCTTGATGGCGGCAACGAACGCCAGGGTTCGCACGTGAACGCCCGCGTGCGCGTGGCGCTGAGCGACCATCGCATCGTGGACTTCCACGTGCTCGCACTGCCGATCGCCGACCGGCACCCCGGGCGTTTGTTCGTGTACGATACGCTGGCCAAGCTCTTGACGTCGCTCCATGAAGGTTGGGAGCGGAAGCTCGTCGGCATCGTGTCCGATGGTGCATCGAGTCTCACAGGCCGCTTCAATGACGTCGTCGCCAAGCTGCACCAGAGCACGCCATCTGAGGGCTGCTATCGAGTCTGGAGCGGCGCGCATCAGATCCAAATGGCCGTCGAGACGCTGTTCGTCCAGATTTTCGACGACAACTTCATCCAGGACCTCGCGGTGGTCACCAGCCATTTGCGAGGACAGCAAGAGCTTATCGCGGAAATGCACTGCGTGTGTCCTCGTTTCGTGGACACGAGTTGGGTAGCCATGGGGCGTCTCATTGACTGGTTCACGGCCAAACGCGTCGCCGTGAAAACATACTTTGACGTGAAGACGCCGTCATGCGCGCCATCGGCCAAATGGTGGGTGTTCATGGCGGCGCTGAAGCGGTTCATCGACATTATCAACTCGACTTTGCAGAAGATCCAGGGACTCACGATGCAATTGGGCCAGCAGCGCGAGATCATCGACGCGATGATCACTGAGCTCGTCGAGGTCGGATACATCCGCGGGCCGTACGAGAACCTCTTTGAAGCGCGCGAGTTCGATTTGGATGAAGGCCACAAGTTCATCTTTGGCGCATACTATACGACGCATCGTGGCGCTGCGACGCTGTTGGAAGATCTCGACCCGTTCGTGTTTGAGCTCGTGGAAGAGTTGAAGCAACGCAATACCACTGGAGAATACGAGGGATTGGTTGCGAATGTCGCCTACCTCTACGGTGAAAGCGTGCACGAGCTCTCCAAGATCGTCGTCGAGCGCAGCCAAACGTACGAAGCCACGACGAAGCTCCCCTCGGTGCTCCCGCATGAGCTCGTGCGGCTCTCGGGATCGGACTTGAATCGCTTGCTGCGCACGCACCAGCAGCGTTTGCTCGTGACGTACAGCAAGGAGGAAACGACGCTGATCCACCACGAGCACGCGCAGCTCAAGACGGCGTACATGCGCGACGCGTCGTTCAAGGCGCAGATTGACCGCATGGACAGCACGTGGAGCTTCGCCAAGGCCTGGGCGAGTATCGGCGACGTGTACCCTCGGCTGCTCAACTTTGTCGCTGGCCTGGCGACGGTGTTTCCAGACGCCGTGACGCCGATGGGTACTTCTGAGGTGCTCGGGTGCGAACGTGGCAGCGACTTCCGGGCGTCGCTCGTGGATTTCTCGCTCGAGAGCGCGCTGCAGTGCAAACAGTACCCGGCGCTGCAAGCGATCGCGGCGCAGATGGGCTTTTAGGTTTTTGACACAAGAGAGTATGCATTGATGGTGGCGAAAAAGCGTTGTGACGTATATTAGGCAACTGAGCGTGCGCTGAGATTGATCGCCATTCGAAGCTGGCGATGGACGTAGTAGCTATTCAACAACCCCCTCAGACTTAGCTCTGCATTTACATACACGTTCAAAGTCACACATTGTCAGAATCACATATTCATTGTTACAGTTGGGTAATACGACACCAATGCGAATAGAACAACAGTAGCAAAAGGACAGCGAGACGCACCTGTGGGCCGCGCTGCACCATGGCTTCGGACACGACCTTCATGGTGTCGATGTATCGGTTGATGCAGAGCGCGAGGCAGTTCTGCTGCTTGCTGTCGAGCTTGCCCGCTGGGCGCGTGATGCACTTGTCGAAGCACTTTTCCTGCAGGTTCTGCGTCAGCTCCTGGAGCGCCTGTTGTTGCACTTCCGAACGGACCTAAAAGCGACCACAAACAAGATCCAAAGACTCACACATGAGGCGCAAAACACGAGCATATCCACTGTAGCAGACACGTAACACGTACGCGCATGATGAGCTCATTCTTCTGGGCGGCGGTGAAGTTCTGTTGGTCCATTCTGCTCGCTTGTTCCTGGTTATATGATTGATCCGAAATGGGGACAAAGCTCTGGACACCATGGAAAACGATCGCGTCGTTACCTTCGCGCAACATTTCAGTATGCATGACTTCATGGTAGTCATAATCGTTAATTTGATGGATAACATCAATGACAAACCTCAATGACAAAACAAGGTAAAATTTGGAATCAAAAGTGGGTGAAAGACTGGCCCCGGCCCATTTTCGTCTCTTTTTGGATGACAGGCATCCATCCCGTCCTAATTGCTACAGCGCCACTTTGCAACGACGCAGTTGACAACGCACGCCGCGCGCACAGAACAGCAGCAGACGCAGGAGCCATGCACGCCCCACTGGACCGCCCGCACCCCGACTGCCAAGAGGTATGCTGCTGCTGCTGCCGTCTCCCTGCCAATGGCGGCGCTTGCATTGACTGCAAACGATGTGTAACTGAGACCGTGTGTGGTTGTCACATCATTCTAGGTGATCATGGCGCTGAACCTGTGCCATGAGGAGAACCCGCGCATGAAATTCTTCGGCGCGTGCAACGAAGCGAAGGTGGCGCTGGACAAGTGCTTCAAGAAGGAGAAGGAGCGCAAGCGCGATGAGAACCTGCGCCGCGCGCGGGCCTCGGACGCGTATGTGCGCCAAAAGATGAAAGAGCGCCGAGAGCGCGAAGCACAAGCAGCACAAGATGCCAAGTAAACCAGAGAGTGCACCCACGAGTGGTGATAACGAGCCTCCAATGGATGCATGTCTTTGTGTCTAATTAAAAAGAAATAAACGACAAACTAGCACGATTAAGTTGGAATTATGACCCATGTCGAAGGTTTCTAACTGTAGCAGAATGGCTGTGAATTCCTAGACCAGGCAAGTGTGTTCATAAGCGATCATGCAACAAGCTGAAAGAGTTGGTCGGTACAAAACTGATTATCTAAGGTAGCATATTCTTTTCTTTGTCAATAACGAGCAATTCGAAGTAAACAGACATTCATGTGGTTCTTTCTGATTCCGCTACTTCTTGCCGCTGTCGAGGCCCTCGTTGAGCTTGTTGCCTGTCGGGCGATCCCACACCGAGTAGCGCGTCGTCTGGTTCCAGTAGTAGAGCTTACCGCGGTTGTCCAGCGCCGTGCGCCAGTTGCCGAACTTCTGGCCAATCAGCGTGTACTCCTGGTCTTCCTCGGATGCCGGCGCGTCCGCAGATGCTACGGGGTGAGGACCCCATGGGATCGTGCCTTCAATAATGTATTTCGCATCCACCTTCTCCAGATTCTTGAGCTCGCGCTTCATATATTCGGCCATCGTGCTCGCGATGCGCTGGCCCGTCGGAGTCTCGTTCTCGAGCAAATGCTTTGCGATCGCATTCTGGAATGCCGCCGGGCTGTCCTTGAGCCCGCGATCGTAGGAAATGCACGCATTGAAGCCCACTTGTTGCACCTCGGCTAGGTGCTTGTTCACCGTCAGCTCCGACACATTCAAGTAGCGAATGCGCACGATAGTTTCTTCCCACAGACGGTCAAACATGAGTTCTTGCATGACCTTTCCCTCCGTGCCCTCAAGTGCCAAGCGGCGGTGCACGAGCCACACATGCACCATCAACAGCGCTTGCTGCGAGCGGAAGTTCGGCGTCAAGTGCAGCGCACGGTAGAATTCAGGCAGCGCCGTCTGGTTCACACAGCTCTGGAAGAGACACGTCGAGTCGCGGTACAGTCGGTCGTCTTCGTTCATGAATCCGAGCAGCTTGACAAGCCATTCCCATCGCTCGAGCTGGCCCTGGCGCTTCGTCACATCAAAGTTCGCCGAGCGGCCCAGGAAGCCACGGCCAGGCGACGGCGGCGGCAGGTCGGTCTCGGCCCAGGCGTACTTGTTCGCGCTGGCCGCATCACCAAATTTCGATGCGTCAGTGGATGTAAAGCGCGCGAGCATCTGCACGCTGCGCAGCGGGTGCGTGTGGGTGCGTACGAGCCCCGAGGCCGCGGCCAACGGTACGCGCGCGTCGACGAGCGTCTTGGCCACGCGTGCTGCTCGCTGCATGGTGGAGAGAGCGTTCTTGGCGAGGATTGATTGCGTCATGGCCATGGAGGTGGGGGCCAGCAGGACCCAACGGCAGCGGCGAGGCTCGGTTAGGGTGGTCCAGTCGACACGCCTATCAGCAAGGCGAAAAAAAACGAGCCACCCTAAAACAGTGTTAGTCACACTAATTAAGTAAATATAGTAGTCATAAGGTGTTTCACACTATTACTCAATTATAAAGCCTAATTTGGAGTGAAGAACCTCATTTTCGGGAGGTGTTTCAGCCAGCCAACCAAGTCAAAAAAATCAAAAAGGTGCGAAGAGCTACAATTGGCATATTGGGGCACCAACCAAGCGCTGCTTGTGAGCGAATCAATAGACACTAACTACTACACACAGAGAGTATGGGCCGCAAGAAGAGACACACATCGCGCACGGGCGACGGCGGCGGCGAGCTGCGTCTGGCGAAGCAGCGCGCTGCGGCCGCCGAGCGGGAGCAGAAGGAGGCCGAGTTGGCGTTCTATGACGACCCGTCCGACGACGAGAACAACTCGGAAGATGTTGACTCAGACGGCTCCGAGTACGGCAACGGCCAGGAAGCGCTGGAGCTAGGTGGCAGTGACGACGAGGAAGAGGACAGCGAAGACGATGAAGATGACGTTGACGATGATAGCGACAACGCCGAGGACTTTGAAGGCGAGAAAAAGAAGATTCTCCAGATGGACGGCAAGTGGGGCAATTCGAAGAAGAACTTTTACTCTGCGGACACGGCCGAGTTTGAACTAGACTCGGACGAAGAAGCCGCCAAGGACGAAGAAGATGCGGCCTTGGAGTTGCAGCGCAAGCAGGCCGAGATGATGGACGAAGAGGACTTTGGCTTTGGTGACGATGTGGACGAGGATGACGATGCCGATGAACAGAGCGACGACGTTCCTGTCGACGATGAAGACCTCGTTGGTGCTCAGCTCGCGGATATCTCGATGCTGGTTGATCAAGGCGATGGTTCGTCGATTGAACAAGTGCACAAGGACTTTTCGAAGATGTCCAAGAAGGACAAGCTCCAGATCGTGAACCAGTACGTTGGCAGCTCCTTTTTACTTGTTGATGTCAGTGTGAAGGGGTCATTAACGTCTTTGTTTGCTATGGTTTTTTTTCCTTTTAGGTCTGCACCTGAACTGCTCGGTTTGATGGCCGAACTGGAGAACACAATGAAGGAGCTAAAGGAAGTGATCACGCCGGCGATTCTGAAGCTCAAGGACATCTGCCGAAAGACAAAGGGATACAACACGGGGCTTCAGTACCTCGTGACGCGACAGAACCTGATGCTCAACTACGTCTCAAACATCTCGTTCTACATGTTGTTGCGTGCCGAGGGTAAGAGCGTTGTGGACCACCCGGTGTTGCAGCACTTGTTGGCATTGAAGAAGCAAATGAACAAGATGCAATCTGTCGATGAAGCTGTCGAGGCGCAGCTGAGCGATTTGCTCACGAAAGAGTTTCCAGTGCAAGTGGACGACGGCATGTCCAAGTTCTTTGCCAGCTCGACCAAGGAGAAGAAGCAGCAACAACAGACATCACAGACGGCTTTGGCGGTATCAACGTCTCCGAAGAAGCAAAAGAAAACGGTGTCCAAGGTCTCGAAGGCTGAAAAGGAAGAAGCCGCCAAGTTCTACGAAGCTGCTTTACGGGAGAAGGCTGCTGTGCAGCAGACCAAGAAGGAGTTCTACTCGCACGAACAGCCCGGTTTGGAGTCGAGCGATGAGGACAGCGACATGGAAGACGCCAAGCGTGGCGCGTCCTACGAGATCATCAAGAACAGGGGTCTCAAGGCCCACAAGAGCAAGCTCAACCGTAATCCGCGTGTCAAGAAACGCATGCAGTTCCGCAAGGCGGTCATCCGCAGAAAGGGCCAGGTGCGTGACGTGCGTGTGGGCGAAGCCAGCAAGTACGGCGGTGAAACCACGGGTATCAAGGCCAACCTCACGCGCAGTCGCAAGATTCGCAACTAAGTTACATAGAAACCACAGCAAGGTCGATGTTGATGCCTGGAGTGATTGCTTGGGGATAATAATGGGTAGAGAAATAGCAACGTTGGCTTGTAGATTTGAATGCCTTTTCTTCAAATTGCTTGTGTCTTACTTCCAACATCGGCACAGCGCGCTTGGACGCGTTCAGGCAGCCATCAGTATTGCTCAGAGAGTAGAGTAGGAGAGGCAGAATATGAGCTCGTGGATAGTGTGTTGTTGTGATTTTTTGTTGTTTTCTTGATTCGACTCTCTCTTGAGGCTGCTCTTTTATTAGTAGTAGACCATATACAAAAGCCACGCGGCAACCAGTGCGACTGACTGCCTTTACGCGCTGACTGGAGGTTCCCACAGCTTGTTTTCTAATAACATAAAACACAACAAAGCAAAATAGTTCGCTGAGTGAGTCATAAGGGTGCGCGCAGAAACACAAAAAACAAAAAGATCATGAGCATACCCAAGTACACGGGGATGACGCTCAGTTCGTCTTCGGCCTGTTCGATCAACTCTTCGAGTTGGCCCATGTTGATTTCCTTCTCGATCACGTGTTCCTACAAAGACACAAAAGACAAAATCAACTTCCATCTCCACTACTACATGCGCCTGCAACGCGCTCCAAACAGCACGTGCAAATGCACAACGTACATCTTCGTTCTCGAGCGTCACCTTGAGGCGGTAGTTGGTGATGCGCTCCACTGAGTCTCTGTACACAGTGTTCTCTGGCAACACCTATATGCATATAAAACATCACCATAAAAAAAAGCGTCAGCTCACAGCGCTTCTCGCAAAGCGCTTTCGTAACGAAATGGGGATGCGTCTGCTTCGCCGCCGCACCTTGATCTCCTGGAGCGTCTTCTGGTAGATCTTGATGAGGTCCTGGCGCGCATTGGGGTTGACCGGCAGGCCGACGATGCCCGTCGTGGTCTTCTTGGCCGCCATACGCAGCACTCGCGTCGCCCACATCCTGTTCGCAGTTAGTTGCGCGGTGTCTCGCTTCCAATACCTCCTTCCTGCGCCACACACAAACGAGGAGGATCACCGGATTTGGGGAGGACACAATTCATTCCGACCCCCCCTCTGGAAGGTGATGCAATTCGAAAATGAATTGACGAGAGAAGGTCAATTCGTGCCTGATAAAAGGGGAACATAGTGAGCTTTGGACTCGAATTGAACAAGGCGCAGCGGAAGCAGGCAGCACCATGAGCGGCTATTTCCCCGGCAGCATCTCGCTCATCGAGCAGCTCGACAGTGCGTTATATATATATATATATATATGGAGAGAAGCACGCAATGTGTACAGATCTTTATAGTGTACGTTTTGGGCTGGAATTTGTTACGCTGCGTGTGTGGTTGTCTTCGTTAGAGAAAATCCTGGTCGTGCTGCGCGATGGCCGACACCTGGTGGGATACATTCGAAGCTTTGACCAGTTCTGTACGTTGCGTACCATTGCTGCTGCTGTGCATGGCCGTGGACATGGGGGGCGCTTGCGTCTTGGGGTACTGGTGAACTGATTATGACGTTTGGTCTCTGAAGCCAATATCATCTTGGAGGATACGTACGAGCGCCACGTCGCCGACGGCATGTTTTGTGATATTGAGCTCGGATTAAATATCATTCGGTATGTGGTCTTGTGCTGCGTCTATTGTGGATACAATGGTGAGAGCTGAGTCTTCCTTTGCCTCATTCATATGTGTGTGTTTTGCTCTCTAGTGGTGACAACATCGTCTTGCTTGGCGAACTGGTACGTTTTGAGCGCTTTTGGTGGCGTAACGCAGCATGGGTATTACAATGCTAACACACGCGGTGTTGCTGCTTGATTCTATCCTCAATAGGACGAAGACAAGGAGCGCGACCAACCTCACATGAAGCGCGCATCGATCGAAGAGATCCTGGAGGCAGAAGAGCGTCTAAACGCCAAGGGGGCAGCAAGCGTGCGAG
Source organism: Globisporangium ultimum DAOM BR144 (assembly GCA_000143045.1). Taxonomy (NCBI): domain Eukaryota; phylum Oomycota; class Peronosporomycetes; order Pythiales; family Pythiaceae; genus Globisporangium; species Globisporangium ultimum. The sequence goes on along the minus strand of GL376617.1, from coordinate 88,804 downwards.
AGCAATGGGACTTTGACGTCTCGTCTTCGTAAATAGAGCCGCGTGGTGTAACTATTATTTGCATCGCCGTGGCGGAACTGGGACGCAGATAAAAGACTATAGAGGCGTATTTGCTGTATCAGTCATGCGTTGTAAGCACATTTAGTAATAGGACACTTTGACTTCCATTTGGTCTTCTTGCAGTGGCGGTGAAGTGCTGTATATGCGCACTCTTGCATCACGCTCTCTCTTAGTAAAAGAAAGCAACGACAAGAACAAGTTATGTACAAAAAAACACTGTATTCACTCCTCCCAGCTAGCTGTTTTACTTTGTGGTCTTGCGCTTCTTGTTGGTAGCACCACTGCGCTGCTGCTTCTCGGAGAGCTTCTTCGCGAGCGACTTCTTCGCTTCCTCGGTTTTGTTCCAGTACTGACCGTCCGTTTGACGGAAACTCGCCTTTGGCGCACCGGCGACGTCCAAGTTGATGATCACCATGCGGCCGCCAACCTTCATGCCGCTGCGCTTGACGGCAGCCACGGCCTCCTCCTCCTTCGAGAACTCGACGTACCCAAAGCCCTTGAGCTTCTTCGTGTGGTTCCAGATCGGTAATCGCACACTCATGATCGTGCCGCAGCTAGCGAGCGCATCGCGCAGCGCCTGCTCTTCAATGTCGTACGGCAGCTGCTTGACGAACACGGTTTTGCATCCCACGACAGCCTTTTTCACGTTCTTGGTCTCCTTCAACGCCAACTCGAGCGTACGCGGGGTCTGCGCTCGAGACACAGATAAATATCGCTTGAAGAGGTACTTGCCGTCGAGCGCAAGCGCCTTTGGGATCGCCTTCTCGGACTCAAACACGACGTGCGCGTAGCCTCGTGGGCGTCCCGAGTCCTGATACCGAGGCATTCGCACCTCCTTCACGATACCGCACACTGAGAAGTGACTGACAACGTCACCTTCGTCGGCCTGGTAGGGGATGCCTTCCACGTACACTGTCGCTTCCGTTTTCTTGTCCATTTCCTCTTGGATGTTGCTCTCCACATTAACGTCGCTGACATCCGCAGCAGGCTTGGCTTTCTTGTCTGTTGGTTTCTTCACAGGCGCGGCTTCTTCCTTCACCGGGGTATCCTCCTCTTCTTCTTCTTCTTCCTCATCCTCACTCGAAGACGATTCTTCTTCGCTGCTACTACCATCGCTCTCGTTTCGCGTCACTGGCGCAGGGCGGAAGAGTGTGTTCTCGGTCTCGCTGTCGCTGTCGTCGTCGCTCTCCGAGTCGTCGTTTTCGCTGCTGGACGCCGACGACTCGTCCTTCACAACCGCTGCGGCCTTCGGCGGCTTGTCCTCCGTGGCATCGCGACTGCGCTTCTTGCCGCTGCTGTTCGCAGCTGCCGCTACTGCTTTGCTCTTCGCCATCCTCGCTGTGCGCAACGTGCTCGCAATTGGAGCCCGATGAAGGTGATGGATGCCCTTTCAGGTGCTGCAGCTCCAAGTCGCAAACCAATCGTTTTCATCGCTTTTCCGCCTATGATTCGTTGAAAACACGACAGTATTTGCTTGTTTTCAGTTAATTATATCCAGTAATTCGCATTCAATACCACCTCTGTAATTGCATCAGCTACAAAATATGCGACTACAGAGATTTACAGCACACATGTAGAGCGCCCCACATTTGCTTCCTCGCATTGCGTATCGCAGGGTTAGGCGACTCTTACCGCACGAGACAGAATAGTATACTCTGTGCCTGTGGCGTCCTGCTGCTTTCCCCCTCGTACAGGTTTTTGGTGGTCTCTCGCGGTCGGAATTCCCAGCACGAAAGCGCGCAGTGAACATGGCCGACGCCGCGACGAACACGCTGCCTTCCACGGACAATACGAGCCTCACGTGCGCGGCGCGCGTGCTCGGCTTCGAGTGCGCCGACGCCAATCTGGCGTTCCTGCGCTGCAAGCAGGAAAACGCCGACCCGCGCGCGTGTCTCGCGCAGGGCGAGAAGGTCACGGCCTGTGTCTTGAAAACGTGCGTTCTCCGTTATTTTGTTTTTTTCATGTCTTGTATGGCATGTGCATATGTGAGCACAGCATTATATGGATGTGGATAGTAATAATGTGATTGTTGTATTTTCTTATGCGTGGAATAGACTGCGAGAGGTCGAGAGCAACTGCGGAGAGACCTACGCGGCGTACAAGAAGGCGTTGAAGAAGAACTGGCACCAGATCGACGAAGTCCGCAAGGAACAAGCCGCGTTCGAGCAGTGCTGGAGAGAATTCAAGCAGTACAACAAGGTACCTATCGTTTGTGCTGCGTTTATATGGGGTTAATGAGCTGCTGACGTGACTGCCGTGTTCGCTTTTTTTCACACTTACAGGAATAGGCAACGTATTATATACTATCCCGCCCCATTGGCTATCGCAACGTCACAACGGTCAATGAAAGCGCGAGCGAGAGAGAAAGTGTATAAACTTATATTGCCTTAGATACCCAGAAAAAAAGAGAGCGAAAAAGATTCCAAGCCCCGCCAGAAAACCCTCAAAAATCCAGTCATCAAACTCTGTTCCAAGTTGTGTAGTGGCTCTCGATAACTTTGGTCTTCTTTTTTTTCACTCCACGGGCCATTTCCTTCTAGGTTACGCTATTATTTCTTGATGCTGTTCGCATCTCATCGGGGGAATAAACCGTCCTTGCCTCCATTTAAAGTGCGAAAACGCGGGCATTGTTGTTGAAGTTAGAGAAACCAATTGCTTCGAAATTGACGCAAACATGAGATTGGAAGGACGTCCAGCTCATTCAAAGCAACCTGCTGCTGCTTTTATGTCGTTGAGCATTATTTACCATTAACAGAATGGAAAAAAAGGAAATGGCGACGACAGCGTGGTCTCTATCCTAATTACAGCTTGATCGCCTTCGACACGGCTGAGAAGCGCTTGGCAAACGACTCGTCGGCTCCCAACTTGAACGTCCACATCCGGGAGATTGAGTCCAGCGCAGCAAAATCTACATACATATATGTAAATTAGAATAGTGAGACATAGGCGTGGGCTCTTTCCCGTTTTGTCCAAGGCAATGTACCTTCTAGGGTCTTCTTCGTGGCGTCAGGGTCGAGCGAGTGCTTCTCCACCACATCCACACGTCGCACGCCCACCGATTTCTTCGTAAGCTACAGAGCGAGAGAGAAAACCATGATGAGCACTTGCAGTGAGTAACTAAGCGGAAATGCATTAGAATGAGGCCGCACCTCATCCAAAATGGCGTTACGCGCCGCAATTGCCGCTTCGTCACGGCACACCAACGAGCTGCATTCACGCAACAAAAATTAAAGTGAGGTGCTGATGAAGACATCAAAACTAAGAGCGATGTGCGTAATGCGTACCTCTTAGCGAGCAATCGACCACGCACATGGATCGCGACTTGCTTGAGCGCGTCCAGGATCTCGTCTTCGTCCTGCTTTGGGAGCAATCTTCTCAATGTGTCAAAGTGGAGAATGTGGTCTAAATGGAAACATGATCATAGCAACATATTAAGACTCAGCTTCATCAAAAATACGAGAGATGGCTATTACGAACCTGTGGAGAGGATCTGCAGCACTTCAGCATGCTTGGCGTCCACTTCTGGTTTGTCCGACGCCATCTTCTCGTCCTTGTCTTCAGCATCTGCATGTGTACTACTCGAGGGCAGAAAGATAAAGCAAGAAAATGCATCAGCATTGCAATACGCACCGCAGAGTAACAACACCAACACACAAGGAGAATGACGCACTTTATATGAAGAGTAGCCGATCCTTCCGGGTTCGTGCGGTAGCGTAGCGCCTTCAAGTACTCCTCTGGAGTCATCGCTGTCGTCACTTCGTCCTCGCGCTCGCTGAACAAATGCTCAAACTCTTCATCTGCCGCAGCGCTCTGTGAGTTGCAAACACAGCAAACAATCATCATTGTGAGCATATAAGTGATAAACAAACATGCATAGAGAAACAACCGCAAGATACGCACGCTTTTATCCATGACTTGCAGTTCGCGCCATTGCTCAGCATTGATCTGCTGCTTCTTGTACGCGTACGAGCTCTGAATCATCGAGATCGTGCGCTCCGACTGCTTCTTCTTGAACTGGAATTGCACTTCCTTCACCTCATTCGCAGCCGCCGCTTCCTTCTGCTCCTGCTCCGCTGTCACTTCCATGTCTAAATGGATACAAGCAGAGGGAATTGCTGAGTGAGAGACTGTCACAACAACAAGACCATAGACAGCTACAGTACTCAGAGGACAACCTACCGTCGTCTTCCTCTTCGTCGACGGCGTCGTCAATGTGCGCCAAGCTCGGGCGCATTTGCAGCACCGACTTCACGGGCGTGAGGTGCAATTGACCCTGGCGAAACACGCCGACCGTGTAGTTGGTGAGTGCAGGCACGCTCGACGACTGCAGACGGAGGTACTTTTGCTTCAGGTAGTCCTCCGCGTCCTTGTCAAAGTGTTCGCTGCGCTGGTCGACGTCATAGTCCAGTTGGAGGATCTGGTTGTCGGGTTTGACACGCGCAGCGCGCGGCGCGCTCGGCATCGGACGGTACGATGGGCGCAATGGGAATTGCACCATGTAGCTGTTCATTTCAGGGAGTAGCGGACGAAACGACACAAACGCACACGCACAGTTCTTGAGTAAAACAATCCACCCATATTGACACAAAGAGAGCGGCAGAACGAGTAGATAGTACGCATCAAACGCACATGTTCTTGCGCAGCTCATCGGCGAGATGCACCGGGATCTCGCACACAATCGGGTCGTCTTGCTCCATCTTCGCGCACGACTGTGTGTATCGCTTGCCTTCTACTTTGCCGCTATTTGCACCAACAACAATCGCCACCAATACTTAGGTGCGAACTTAATTAAACCAAACAGTTGCACACCTAAAACTAATAACCAGTAATTTACCAAAGATGCACGTAATATATCAGATCAAAGGGTAGCGACAGTAAGAGAATGCTCTTTTTCCCAGCACCAAAAAGCAACGCGCCACCCTCAACACCAGTCTACTTTAGCCATTTGTCCATACAAAAACGCCTATAAACTTGGACAATGAGCGGATCAAAGCGCCGCGTGATCGAGAGGTAAGCGCGCCATTTATCCCTCTATGCGTATATGCAGGAGAGCTCGCTCATTAACAGCCCTGATGCGCTGTCTCCATGATACGTCATTACAGCGACAGTAGCAGCGACAGCGACGACGACATCCCGCTCTCGAAGCTGCGCGCCGACGCGCGCGCCGGGATCGACATCACGATCAAGGCGGAGCCGCGCGCCGTAAGCGTGACGCCCGATGCCGCGATCAAGAAGGACGACCCCGCGCCTGAGGTCAGCGTGAAGCGTGAGCCAAATGGCGAGAGCGCGAAGAAGAAGGCACCCGTGGAAAGCGATAGCGACGACGACATGCCGATCAGTGGGCTGCGCAAGAAGATCAAGGTCGAGGTGAAGCGCGAGAGCGCTGCGGCACCTTCTGCTGCATCGAGAAGTACGAGCAGCATTTATGGTGCGAGAATGCCCACAAGAACCAAGAAACGCGTCATTAAGGTGAGTCACCTGTGGATATGAGGGGAGAGATCTTGAGGACAAAAGATCGGAAGAGACCTAAGCTGTGGTATTTTGCATTGGTATCACTATTGCAGATCAAGTACAAGCAGCAGGAGTGCACGGAAGAGCTCTATCAGACACTCAAGGGACGTCTCACACAGGAGCTGTTGTGTCGGTGGTGGTATGCCATTGAATGGCCACCAGTCAAGGCGAAAGAAGCGGTGAGTAGCCTGCCAGTCTGAGCCGATGATCGATATGATCTGGGGCAATGGGGCTGACCCGTGTGATCGTGTTGCTGGATTGTAGAGACTGCATGGAGTTCAGGAGCTCGATGGTTTCCGTGGAGCGTACATTCGAGTCAAGGTGCGTATGTCGAAGCTACAAGTGTGTTTGTGGATGCCAGTGTCGGTCGCTGATCAGAGATGATGGATGCTGTGATGATGCAGGGGGACGAGATGGGATCGATCGTTGATACGCGAACGCCGATCGGCAAGCCGTCGTTCCTCCATTTCTTCGCGATGCCCTCGGCGGAGATCCAAAAGCTGCTCGTGAAGGCGTACGAGAAGCAGATGCAGGTGTTAATAGAACATGAGGTACGTCACATTTGTACCTCTTCACGACTCAACAGGGTTTCTCACTGATGGGTCTTGATATGCTTCGATTCTGTAGGGTGAGGACGCGCCGCTGCTGAAGGAACTACGGTCCGCAAAGGCGTCGGCGGAGCGGATCTCGCCGGAGAAGGCCGACCGAAGCGTTGTCAAAGTGCTGAAGGGCTACAAAGAGCTCGCGGAGCAGCTCAAGGAGATTGAAGAGCGCGCGATGAAAGAGGAGAACACGGCGACAGAGGAAGACGAGGACGAGGACGGCGACGACGACGATGACGACGAGTAAACGGTGAATAAATGAAAAAAAGGGGGAGGAATGAGAGCCAGTAGAGTTAAGCAGATAAGAAGATACCGGAAAAGTCGAGAGCGGAGCTGCTGGATTTGCGAATTGCAATGTGCCCAAGTATCAACACCCGAACGCAACGCACTCAGCATATGAAATGATCCATTTGTCCCATCCATCCATCCACTCGAACTGGACGCAGTTGGTTCCTATCTAATGCAAAAAGAGCGAAAGAAAAGCAGTTTTCCAAGCACCTTCTCCTTTGCCAAAACTCATATATGAAAACGACGAGATGACTCAGTTGAACGTCGCGCGCAGGTTCTCTCGGCAGTACGTGTTGCCGACGCCACCGATCCCAAACGCAGGGCCGATGCGGCCGATGCGCGCCACCGCCGACTTGAGGTACTCGCGCTGTACGAATCGGAACCGTGCGGCCACACTGGCGCCCTTGTTATTGTATAGATCCAGACCGAGCAGGTGCAATGGCGTGGATACGAACTGTACGGCAGCGGGGCACAGCAGTTGCGCGAGGGTCTTGGCGCGCGACGGCTCGACGCCGCCATCGACCTCGAGCTTCTTCGCAACGGTCTTTGGCGCATTGAACGACGCACCGACAGTGAGCGAATCGCGAATCGCAAACAGACCGATGGCGCCGATTGGGAACGCCGATGGCGCAACGACACCAAACATCTGCGCAAACGCGCGGTCCTTGGCGATACAGAGCGTCATGTTCACGGCCGTGGTGCCGAGAAACTTGGGCATCTGGTTATCGGCTTCGGCCCACTCGCAGACTGTGTCGATCGCGTTCGCGCTCGCGTACGTGGACGTGTACAAGCCGAAGACGATTATGAACTCGCGTTTGCGCACAAACTGGAACGGATTCGCCACGAACGCCTTCGAGAGTTCCTTGATACCGACCGCGAGCGGTCGCGCGCCGCTAGCGTTCTCGATGATCGCGCGGTCGACGATCGTGATGAACGGCGAGACCGCGAACGATGCCGCGGCGGCGGCCGCCAAGTCGATCGCGAGGTTCTTGGCCACGACCACCATGGACTCCCTGGTCTGCTGTCGGTCGATCGTCGTCGGCATTATCTCTTTTTTTTTATTGAGGTAGTGGGGTGTTGAAGCGGCGAAGAGCTACAGAGGAACGGTTCACATGGACGTTAGTGACGCAGTGACGCAGCAGCAGCAGCGCGTCTGTCGTCACCACCGCTCACCTGATGCGAAGAGGGAGTCCTGAGTGCGCGAATGAGCAAATGCGCAATACTGAAGGGGGATGGATGAATGGATGCGCCTTTGCGTCACATTGCCTCTTGCATCATATCGTCGGAATCCAGCAACGCTGTTCTGTTTTCTTGGGGTGTTGTGTGGTAACAGTGGGTGGGTCGGGTCGACAGACTTTGTGATTGGACGCAACGACGGGTTGGGGAAAATGTTAAATTGCTGTTTTAATACAGTGGGACGGGTAAACGGGTGGGTGGGTTTGTAGATGACGGGTTTTGTGGGGATATACGAGAGGACGGCCTGTTAAGCATCTCCCATGTATATGGGATGACCCACTTGTTTGCACAATGCGGAATGTGAACTTTATCGGGAGAGAGCGACGACATAGAAGACCGTCCTACATAATAGGAAAATGCACACACGGCCACACGGAGGAGGATAGGCATCAATCGATATAATCCGACACTGGCTCCACCATTTGCCCCTTTGGGCTAATGGGCACTACACCTTTGGGTAGATGACAGGCATCAATCGAGAACATGATGGCATATATGTCACTTCAAATAGCGCATGCAGCATGTGGCCTTCGTTGCGAGCTGATACTTTGCGGTCTATGCATCCTCAGAAAGAGTATGAGGGCGCTCTATTCGATCGACTTCTGTACCTTGGTACCAAAACGAAAAGGGGGAAGTAGATCTTGATACCAATTGAGAGAATACCTAGAAGGCAAGAAGATGTCGCTGTTTGTGCTCGTGGGCTCCAAGGAGCCGCTGTACAAGATGGAGATGAAGTCGCGCAAGGAGGAGAGCGCGCACGTGGACGAGTTCCTGCTGCACTCGGCGCTGGACATTGTGGACGAGATGATGTGGACGACGCCCGCCATGGCGCTCAAAGTCGTCGACAAGTTCAACGACCAGTTGGTGTCAGCGTTCGTGACGGCGACCAGCGTCAAGTTTCTGCTGCTGCATGAGACCCGGAACGACGACACGATCAAGGCGTTTTTCCACGAAGTGCACGAGCTCTATTTAAAAGTGAGTGTTGTGCTGGTTATGCTGCATATTGCGCGTCTTGCGGCACTTGCTAAAACGCGTTTATTGTTTTTTATTTGTTGTTGTGTAAATGAACAGCTATTGATGAATCCTTTCTATGAATACGACACGCCCATCAAGTCTGAAGTGTTCGATGCGCGCGTCAAGACGCTCGCACGGCGATATCTTTAATAAAAAAATAAAAATATGTCTTGGTATTATGTTCATCCTATAAACGTCCGTCATTTAAACGCGAACAATTGTTGTGCAACACAAAAAGCACAAAGACTTGGCAAATGGATAAACGCTACGGGCGGAGAGCGAAATTCCACCCTTAGTTTATTATTAAGTATTGCAAAGGAGACCTCCTGATCATGTTGCACAAGCTTAGTTTAAACAAACTTAAGCGCGGACAACCTGTCCGGCAATGCGATCCAAATCTTGCTGACCGTGCGAAGTGATCTTGCGGCCACCCTTGTTCACGCCCTCAGGGCACTTCTCGACGACCTTCATCTCTTCCAACTGCTGGAGGATGTGGCGGATGAGACCGCCCGACGCCTGCTGGAAGTGCTGACGGTGCACGCCACGACGAGCGGCACCACCGTACACCTTCTTCAACGCACCGACACCAGTGTATTGGCGAAGGTACACCTTGCGCGCAATCGACGCGGCACGCACGAAGTACCAGTCTGGGTCGTTTGGCGAGTATTCCTTGAACGACGCGGTCTTGACGATGTCCCACCACGATGGGAGCTCAATCTTGCCCGAGCGCTTCAAGTGCTCAGCGTAAGCCTTGATGAAGTCAGCGGCCTTGACATCACGCACGGTGACACCACGTGGAGTTTCTTCGTATTCAGCCATTGTAGTCTGCCATTCGTCACACACACACACGCACGCACGAGCGATAGACAGATTAAGAACACGTCTGTACCACCGTACACTCGACAAGGGACCACAAGCCGCCGCCGTCTAGACAGCTAGCCCATGGCGCCCCCATCCATCGCACAGGACAGTCTCGGTTCTCAAGAAAGAGAACATAACGTCATTATAACGAGTCACGACAACAGAGTGTAGTAGCAACAGTGCACGCACTACACTGCATCACCAGGACCGACTATCATGTGCCAAGAGGAAGAAAAACACACGCACGCAACATGCACAACGCGCAGCATGACGCCCGCACTTACTTGTTAGAGGAGAACTTTGCAACAAATGGAATAACGCGCGCGCTTTGGCGGCCAGCTCGACGCCGCTCATCATACCCACGCCGAAGCTCCCCACCAGTGAAAGCCCTTCTGCCTTTTCCTCCAATCATAATGCCTCATGTGTTATTTGTGTTTTCTTATTGGCTGAAAAAGGAACTGCCGGTTCCCACCAACCGATTGGATGGTGGTTATGCTGTTGTGTAGGCTGTCAGGGCGCCACTTGTAGGCTGTTTCGTGGGTTCGTAGCTGCTTAGCTGGTGGACGCGCCGCTTTCGGTTGGCTGGGATCGTTGCGCATGAGCGTAGAGCTTTCCGAGCGCAGCGCAGTTCTTTAAAAAGCCGCCAAAGCCACAAAAGAGTTTAGTGCGTCCTTAGACAACAGCAAGATGCTCGTGCTCTTCGAAACCGCAGCGGGCCACGCGCTTTTCAAGGTGCAGGACGAGTCCAAGTTGGCGAGCGCCGACGACGTGTTCAAGCACTTCGAGACCGCCGACAAAGCCAACAAGGTGCTCAAGCTCAAGGGCTTCAATGCGTTCAAGGACACGACGGAGGCCGTCGCGGCCGCCACCGACATGGTGGACGGCAAGGTCGGCAAGGCGCTCAAGAAGTTCCTCAAGAAGAACATCGTCGACGCCGGTTTGAAGGACAAGCTCGCGGTCTCGGACAAGGCCCTCGGTGGTCTGATCAAGGAGAAGATGGGCATCCAGTGCGTGCACGACACGGCTGTGAACGAAGTCATGCGTGGTATCCGTGCCAACATGAACTCGCTGATTTCGGGTTTGGAAGACGAAGACCTCAAGTCGATGACGCTCGGTCTCTCGCACAGTCTCTCGCGTTACAAGCTCAAGTTCAGCGCTGACAAGGTTGACACGATGATTGTGCAGGCGATCGGTCTGTTGGACGAGCTTGACAAGGAAATCAACACGTACGCCATGCGTGTGCGTGAATGGTTCGGCTGGCACTTTCCGGAAATGGGCAAGATCGTCACCGACAACTTGCAATACGCCAAGTGCGTGCTCAAGATGGGCGTGCGTTCGAACGTGAAGAACTTGGACTTTTCTGACATCTTGTCGGAAGACGTCGAGGCATCGATGCGCGAAGTGTGCGAGGTGTCCATGGGTACCGACATCTCGGAGGAAGATGTGACCAACATTTCGTCGCTGTGTGAGCAAGTGATCTCGCTCACGGAGTACCGTGCGCAGTTGTTTGACTACTTGAAGAACCGCATGAACGCCATCGCGCCAAACCTCACGGTCATGGTTGGTGAGTTGGTCGGTGCGCGTCTCATCGCGCACGCCGGTTCGCTCATGAACTTGGCCAAGCACCCAGCGTCGACGGTGCAGATCCTCGGTGCCGAAAAGGCTTTGTTCCGTGCGCTCAAGACCAAGCATGACACTCCAAAGTACGGTCTTATCTACCACGCGTCGCTCATCGGCCAGACCGCGCCAAAGCACAAGGGTAAAATCTCGCGCGTGCTGGCCGCCAAGACTGCTCTTGCCGTGCGTGTGGACGCTCTGGGTGATGCCACGGAAGCCACCATCGGCTTCGACAACCGCGCCAAGGTGGAAGCCCGCGTGCGTCAATTAGAAAACGGCCTCACGGGTGCCGTCTCGGGCAAGGGCAAGACCAAGAACGAGGTCAAGAAGTACGTCAAGCCAGAGACCACCAAGACCTACAACACTGAAGCAGATATCACCGTGAGCTCGAAGAAGCGAAAGGAGGAAGACGTGAAGACTGAGGTGAAGGACGAGGACGAGGACGAGGAGGACAAGCCAAAGAAGAAGAAGGCCAAGAAGGAGAAGAAGGCCAAGAAGGAGGAGGCCTCCGCTGCGGTCGAGTCGGAGGACGACAAGAAGGAGAAAAAGAAGAAGAAGAAGAAATCCAAGAGCTCCGAATAAACGGAATGCATTGCGCTTCTCGTACAGCGTTGTGCTTCGATCCCTTAGTTTAAACTGCTTCTTACTACTGCATTCTTTCTTGCTTGTTTTATATAATACAACCAACCAACCCCCACCATAACCACAACCTGTGCATGCCGCTCCTAGTTCATTTGTGCCATCTAATAATGATGGAATGAATAGCCCACTGAATTGTCTCTCGACCGCTCTTTCTTGAGCTGTAGGCGCCATTTTTTTGAAGACAAATTCAAACACGGTATGTCTGGTCGAAATGTTCTGCTAAATCGTGATTGGTTCCAACGGAAAAGCAGGGGCTCGGCAGCGTTGCTTGCTTTTTCTCCATTTAACTTCACAAAAAAATCACGTCCTATCACACAGCGAAAGCATGTTTTTGCCAAACTCACAACTTCATCATTTGGTAGAGCGGACAATCTACCCTGAGGTCATCTGCCTATGAGAGTGTGCATCATACAAGCATAATGCACGCAATGCTGTCCAGTTTTGTAAGAAATGAGAAAGGTTGCAGCGGAGTTCCAGATGACAATTGCTTCCTTACACGAATTACTTCATCCCAAAAGCAACCTCAACCGACTCTACTTCATTTCTGCTGCTCAACAGCATCACTACTGCCTGGGGTCCGCACTCATGAGCACATGAGCACGTCTTCAAAAAGCAGCGCGGAATATTGGGCAACGCGCCCCTTGTGCGGAGCTAACTGCCTGTCTTCCGTCAAAGAAGCGCAGACGCTTAGTTCTTGGCATCGGCCTGGCGCGCGAGCTCGGTCAAAGCCAAGTCGGCTTCGCCCTTGCTGCGGATGTAACCAGCGAGCGCGAAGGTGTCGGATTCACCGGTGAAGACACCGTTGGCGTTCACGCGGGCGACGTTGATCTGCACCGACGCGTGGTCCTTGGCCGCGAGGATGCGGTTGGTCCACGAGCTGCGCACAACACACAGGGAAGCGATCAATCACTTTCAGTTAGCTTTTCCGCATGAATGCCTCGCCATTGCAGCGTAGATGCGTTCGCGACGTACCACTTGCGTGGGATGTAGATGTCGATGGATTCGCCGGCTTCGTTCTGCATGGTTGTTGAGTTGAGAGAGTCAAGTTGGATACTAAGCGAGGCCCATGCTGCGTCGGCGCCATGTTGCCGCAAAAAGCCAAAGCAGCCAACCAATAACACTGACTATACGTTACCGGTCGTGGTATACAAACTCCAAGTAAAATGCACTGTCCCTAGTTTAATCCCTACAGCACGGGACCGCAGGGTTTTGCTCCCTCTCCAAGTCGATACCGGATATGAAAGGTAAGCTCAACCACACACACAGGCTGATACATACAATCGAGAACCAAGGGATCATGGCGGACAGCATCACGGAGCAGCAGGTGATCGCGACGTACAAGGCGATGCGCGCCGAGGTGCGCCAGCTGGCCGAGAAGATTGCGGAGCTCGAGGTCGAGACCACGGAGCACGAGCGCGTGATTCAGACGCTCAAGGACCTGCCCGCGACGCGCAAGGCGTACCGCATGGTGGGCGGCGTGCTTGTGGAGCGCACGGTGGCCGAAGTGCTCCCCGCGGTCACGTCCAACCGCGACGGCATCGCGCAAGTGCTCACGCAACTCAACGAGAGCATCAAGCAGAAGGAGGAGAGCGCGAATGAGTGGCAGGTACGCGTGCAAAAAAGACATCGTGTTATTGCGTTTAGGCGTATCTAATGGCGTGGTGATGTGAATGTGTGTGTGTTTGCAGCGCAAGTACAACATCCAGACCCAGCAATAAGTGTGCTGTGCTTATATGCCAGGGAATGCAGTAAACTCATTAGGACTGAGGGGCTCCAGCAGTCGCGTAAATAGCAGCGCGAGATTTCGAACCACTGGAAGGCTGCAGTAGTTTTTTTGTGTTGTTGTTGCATGGAGCCATTTCAAAACGAAAATAAAGGAGGACTATTTATCCCAATGTGCTGGTTTGGCTGCTTAAATTGGCGTGTAGTTAAGAAGATTGCTATATATGTGTGTTGGATTTTTTCAAATAGTTAACATTGCGCGCTGCGATCATGGATTGGTGGCGTCGTCTGTCAATGTGTTCAATAATCGTTTCTAAGCAGTATCAACGCAAAGAGTGAGCACGACACCATCTCCCAACGCAAGTAATATACGAGGGTCTTTACCTGTAATGCCAGGTTAATGGCCTTGACTTGGTCGTATTTCGCTGTCAGAATCTTCACTTTTTCGCCAAATACGCTTTCCTGCTGATCCACTACGCTTTTCAGCGAATTGATCGACTGGTCCTGTACGAGAGAAGCAACATACCATCAGTCCTACAGTCCGCATCTTCACCAATACGCTCTGCGCCGGCAAACAAACCTTTTGCTTGCAGAGCTTCTCGAGCTCCACTATTCTCGCATTCAACGTCTCTTCGTTGGTCCCACAGCCGCTTTTTCGGAGCGCACTGCCGTCGGGTGCACTTCGACGACGCCCAAGTTTCTCGGAACATGGTGCCGATTGGCCCGAGCTGCTCTTAGCTGCGCCTGAAGTCGCATTGACGGTAGCCGTCGTGTCTTCTTGCAGTGATGTCGCTAACAATATGCGCTCCAGATGGTTCAGGAGCTCTTGTTGCTCCAATTTGCGCGTTTGCTCGACAGCCGCGGCATCGGCGCGATGGAAGCGCTCCCACTGTGCAATACACTAGTATTTATTATATTCACAGTAGACGATGGTGAGGTCGGCTTGTATACAATACGTTGTCTACAGTTGCATGTTCACGTACCTGCGATAGCTCTTCGTTCTTCAGTCGTAGCTGCTCCAGCTCTTGGGTCTCGATCGTTTTTTCGCGGAGCAGACTCTCCAACGCGATGATCTGTGTGGTCTGCGAGTCCATTCCGCTCTGCTGCTTGGCGAACTTCTCCTCGAGCGATGTCAGCGCTTCTTGGAGCTCAATGTTGTGCTCACTCAGCAGCTTCCGATCATGCGCAAACTTCTTGATCTTGAGCTACAAACACAACCCGACACACACACAACGTCAGTAATAAAAACACGCTTGAGCGGATTGCACGCATACCATACCTGCAGCTCGTTCTCCCACTTGGCTTGCTCCAGTTTGAACGCGTGCACCTGCTTGCGCTGCGTCTCCATGCGTTTCTGCAGTCCCGTGTACAGCTCGCGCTCCACTTTGGCTTCGCGCTGCGTCCACCACTCTCTCGCCTCGGTGTCCGACAGCGAACCATAGTGACGCGCCGCCGCGTGCGCTGCGCTCGCACTAGTGTTGCTGCTGCTAATACTGTTGCTGCTGTTGTTGTTGCTTCCTGTGGGCTGTGGCACCGCCGCGAGCGCGTGCACCACATGTCCGGCGAGTTGGTGCGCGACCATGTCGGACATCATACCTATTCTGTAGAGGGATATGCTGTCCCTCGTTTTCCTGGGTATCAATTCCGAACATAGCATTATTGACTTCCTGATAGTCACATTTGTTTTGTTCCTCCCCAAACAAATGGATACCCTGGTAGTCACTTTCCGTTTGTTCAATGGAAAGCAAGTGTGCAAGAAAGTCCCTAAGGTTTTTTTCGGGTGCTGTTTCCCTGAGGTTTTTCGCTCCCCTTCGGGTGGTCTCGCCCTCGCCCGTATTCCACCACCACACACACGAGGGGCATTTACACAAAAAGATCAAACCAGTCGCCAAGATGATGACCCGCTTCGCCGCCGCGCTCCGCCCTGTCGCCCGCGCCGCCTTCGTGGCGCGCCCAGCCGCCGCTGCTGCTTCGTCGGTGCGCTTCTTCAGCGCGCAGACCTTTTTGGACCGCGCCGAAGTGGCCGACCGCGTCATCGGCGTGGTCAAGAACTTCGAGAAAGTGGACGGCGACAAGGTGAACGAAGTCGCCAAGTTCGTGGAAGACCTCGGCCTCGACTCGCTCGACGTCGTGGAGGTGGTCATGGCCATGGAGGAAGAGTTCACGATCGAGATCCCAGATAACGAGTCGGAGAAGCTCACGACCGTCGCCCAGGTCGTCGACTACGTCGCGGCCCACCCAATGGCCAAGTAAACAAGCAATACACTTATTACGACGACCTGCGCGCCGCGAACTCAACTATACACACAAAGACGCACTCTGTAGGACCGTGAATGGAAGGGGGAAAGAAAGAGAATAAAAGAGAGATAACGCCCCAGGCGGCGAGAGATAAATACATGACGCAGAGAAGGGGATCCAAGCCGTAATGCTCATGGAAACGACTAGATGCCAGCAAAAGCACTGGGCGTGCGGTTTGTCCTCTTTTTTCCTCCTATATTTTGCCGTCTGGAAACAAAGCCGCTTGATGATGTTTGTATTGTTTTGTCTTGTGCTTGTGGCCAAAGGTGCTCCGTCGATCGTCGCTCGTCGCTCGTCACTCGAAGGTCGTGAGCGTCTTCGTTTTCGTTCTCTGCCGTCGTCTACTACGCGCTCATTTGAAAAAACGCTTCTGACACCAGGCGCATGAAGCAAGGCTGCGTATTGAATAAACAACAGATTCTTGCTTAATTATATATACTGCAGCAAACAAATTCAAGAATTCTTAATGACACTCGCTGCTCCTTCCTATAAAAACAAACCTCTGCAGCCGCTTTTCTACTACTTCTTTTCGGCCTGGAGCCTTGCGAGAATATCGGTGATGTGGTTCTTCACGACCGGCTGGCCCGACGCTGTCCGCATGCTCAGCTTCACGTGGCGCTTCTTGCGGTCGACCACTTTCTTCTCCACGACCTCGCGCTGCTTTTGCTTCTCTTGCTGCACCTTTTGGCGTTCCATCTTGGTGGCTTCTGCTTTCTTCTTGGCCTTAAAGAACGGGTCCGGCTTGGCCGAGTGTCTTCGCTCCGCTACTTCTTGTTGCTTCTCTCTATCACGGCCACGTGGTAGATGCGTTACTCCCTATCATGCATGCCACCAATCATTTCCAAGTCGCACGCAAGGTCAGCAATGCGCACATGAAAATACAAATCAACAGCACTGGTATCCACGTAGACGCAATAGCGCCACATACCTCGTCATCCTCATCGACGCTCTTCCCTTTCTTCAGGTCGTTAAAGAACTTGTCATAGAACGACGTCGGGCCACCACTCGTGTTCTCGTCGTCGCCATTACCGTCGCCGCCAGTCTGATGGCCCTCGCGCTTCTTCACCTTCTCGTACTCACGCTTACGCTGCGCCTTGCGGATGATTACCTTCTTCTTGCTCTTGGCGTCCGCCCGCGTGCGCTGGGCCTTGCCCTTAATGAACCGCTCGAGACTCAATCCACTGCCGCGCATGCTCGTCTGTCTGTAGCTCCTCACCTTCTGTTCTCCTTGTCCTTTCGTTATGCTTTCATTCTGGAATACAATACTAATTACAGCATTGCATTGCAATGCAATGCCCTCCCTTACTGCATACAACCCACCAACCCAGCTAATCCAATACCTGTATACAGAGGTACCGATATCATACCGGGTAATCAATTACTCAGTTTGCGGTACTGAGTCACAAGTGTACCCATGTTGGTGTAATACTGATGTGTGTTAATTAATGGTGCTTTCAAAACGAATACGACCGCGACGGCGCCATCTCTTGAGGGGGCTCCATCATCATTGGGAAGGACGCGAGGTTGCCCGTCGCCTGCTTGCACCAGCAGCCGCAGCCTGTCGGACACGCGCTCTCGTACTCGAACCAGTCGTGGAGATGCTCGGCGTGGCCGCCGTGGCCGCACGTCATGCAAAACATCGACTGGCCGCGCACAACGAGCTGGCAAAGCGAGCATTGCGCCGCAAACTCACCACACGAACTGCACACGAGTTCCTTGGATGGCTGCAACAAAGCACACAAACAAATATCAGTCAGTCTGTATGGCAACTATAATCCGAAGAGATACGTACTGGACACAACGAACCTGTTGACAGGAACGGCACAAAAGGCCAAAGGTGACGCCTTGGTGGTCGGATTCGTCCTTGGACACGGTCTTCAACACCTCGGTTCGCAGATCCACGGCGCCGTAGCGATAGAGCAAGTCGGCGTACGACGTCTTGTACACGTCGTACCGCTCTTCATCTGCTGGGTTTGTCGACAGTAAGCACCGGTCGTCGTCCTCGGAGCGGTAGCTCAACTGGAGCGCGATCCGATCGGACGCATGTATGACGTCCTCGGTCTCATTCTGCGTATTGTCTAATGGATCGTTCAACATGGTTGCGTCTTCGAATTCTGGCTGTGCCGGTGTGGATGCCACGGGGGACTGGAACGTATCATGTCTTAGTGGCCGCGGCGGCGCTTCCTTAGTCGATCCGCTGCTCCACGTCTTGAACGAGCTTTCAAGCCATCCAGACGCCACCGACGTCCCCTTTGGCGTCGTCGTCATCCGACTGCTAGCAGCAGCACTACCCGCCGCTGTAGGCGTACGCACGGGACTGAGCATCCGATTTGCCGTACTTGATGCGGCCCAGTCCTTCGCGATCCGCAGTCCGCCAGAAAGCGGCGGCTGATGCTCGAGACTCAAGCGATCGTTGCCAAACGACGATCGACCGGCAATCTCGTTATGACTAATCGATCGGCGTGCATTGCGCATCAGTGGAGGCGTATCACTCGCGTCTGAGTACTGCTCTGTAAGTGATGATAAGGCATTCGACGATCTCCGGGATCGCATACCAAGACCGCCAATGCTCTCCTGTGTCCCAGACACGACGTAAAAGTCGTCCTCGAGCGACGAGGAAAACGTATTCGTACCAACTTCACCACCACCAGATCGCGCTGTCTGCTGTCCGATCTGGTCGAGGTTTGCCGCGGCGATGGGCTCATTCGCGCCTTCATGCTCTGGCGGCTTGAGCGCACACACAATTGACGCCGCAGCAGGGAGATCGCCCGTTTGCTCGTACATGTTCAGGATCTTGTTCACGAGTCGTTTGCCAAACGGATGTGCACTCCACGGGTGCGCCGAGGCGATCGACAACGACGTCGATGGCGCGTGGTGGTGACTCGCGGTCTTGTACATTGGTAACTCGACGGACGGCGCCGTGGAAATCTCGAGTAGCGACCACACTTTCTTCAAATCGGAGCGTCCAGCGAGCGATGCGATCTTGGCATTATGCGCGCATGTATTGGACACGGAATGCGTGCGAACAGCGCCATCGTCTAGTGGAGATTGAGATTCGTCGCTTGCTAGTGATTGCATTGCTGGAGGCTGCAAGAGCGACTGCAACACGTGGCTCAGATGGTTCTTTGCCTTCTTGCTAGTGTCCACATCCTTGGTGTATGCCTTTTTTACCAATGGATGGACACGACTGGAGGACACCTTGGAGGACGACGTCATCTTGTCCTTCTTTTCTGCTGCTTGGAGCATCCATGCAACCAGCGATCGGCTACCAGACTCCAAGAGCTGTCCACTTGAGTTGTGAACATTGACTGGTTCATCACTTTTCGACTGAGGTTGCGATGGTAGTTTTTGCGGCACGATCTCTGTCTTGTACGTGAGAATGGACGAGACGCCACACAATTTCGACAAGTCCAGCACAGTGACACTCAGGCTCAGGTCCAGATTCAAGGATGGCCCTGCAGACGCTTGCTCTATTCGCTTGGCGCGTTCGCTGGTGCCATTGCGTCGTGGCGACAACTGCACGCCGCCTGAGGTAGGCACCGAGATCCGATGCTCCGGGTGGTTGATCGGTAAATGGTACTCGGAGTTCGTAAAGTACGTCTTCAGGTACTCCGAGCCACCGTGCACAGATTGCTCTCGGTCTCCCATCATCATGCTGCTGGGACCTGGCTCCAGCATGGTCGCTGAGTAGTACATGGCCGTGTTGCTTCGGTATCCGTGCACGCTGCTCTCGCCGTCATCATTGAAGAGTCCGCCGACCATGTCCATGGCCGTTGCATCGTGCTGCCCCCAGTCGCTGCCACTCATGTCCATCGCGCCAAGGACATTGGCCGACGACATCAGCTTTACAGGCGGCTTCTTGTTCTTCTTCGTCGCAAACCGCGAGTCACGGAGGTCCAAAAGCTCTTCGTACGTCCTTGGCAGCTTGTTGACCGGTGGCGGCGTCTTGACGGGTTTTCCGGCCGCGACAGCCGCTGCAGGCACCGCGGAGCTTCGCGTCTGACCGATCGCCACGCGCGAATCAAACACCAGCAGCATGTTCGGGCCACTGAAGCACGCGCCTGAAAAGCGCGGACACGGCAGTGCGCTCGCCGTACCGGAGATACTCATCGATTTGTCTCTCGTCGCGTCCTTTGAAGATGTCGTCGCCGCCTCACTAGTCTTCGTTGCTGTTGCTGACGCATCCTTGTCTTCATCATCGCTCGATGTACCTGCATCTTCGCCGATCTTCACGAGATCTTCAGCAAACACGAGTAGCGCATTCATGGACTCGACGTGGCCGTCGAGACTGTACTCGGACGCGCCGAGTGGGACCGCAGACGGTGGCACGACAAGCGGCACAAAGTCGGTCTTCAGTGCTGAGAGATCGTATTTCGACGAGAGCTGCGCGTGGGACGCATCGGTGCGCAGCGATTCACGCGGCTCGGCATGCGACACCTCGGTGTATGACGTCGTGTCGTAACCACACGCTTCCAGGTGCTGAGGGTCGACACGCCACATGCGTAGCTCCTGGTTCTTCGACCACGACACGAGCTGATATACGCCCGAATTTGGTCGTGCGCGCCACACGAAGCCCTTGACGAGGTCGCTGTGGCCGGTGTACGTGTGCACGGGGTCGACGACGATGCCCGACGGCTCGGAGGCGTACGACAGCGCCCAGAGCCGCAAATTGTTGTCCAGACGATGCGAACTCGTAACAAGGCCATCGCCGAACGGCGTGTACCGCGCGCGCCACACAGGTGCCCCTGTGGTTAGCATGCCCTGGCATACGCGCGGCTGGGTCACATTCCAGAACTTGACGGTCTTGTCCTCGGAGCACGTCACGAGCTCGTACATGCGCGTCGGGTGCCAGTCAATACCGTAGATCTTCTGCATATGTGCTGTGATCATCACGGCGGGGGCCTTGTCACTCGCGCGGGTGTCCCAGATGCGCACCTCGCCATCGTGCGCCGTCGCGATGCTCGTCTGGTCCACGCGGTTCCACTCGACCTGGATCGCGCTCGACGTGAACGCGCAGAGCGTCTGCACGGGCTTCTGGGGCGTGCGAATGTCCCACAGATGCGTCTTCGTGTCGGCCGAGCACGTCGCGAGGATCCAGGGCTCCGTGGGGGACCACGACACGTCGCTCACGGGCCGCGTGTGTGCGCGCAGTGTCGCGATCAGCGGCTGCGAGCTGTTGTTCGGCGGGCGATGGCTGCTGATCGTGCTGCCGTAGACGCCGCCGCCGTTCGCAACGTTCCAGATCAGCGTGTTGTGGTTCGACGTCGACGCCACGTGGCCCTTGAACAGCACGTGCGGGTTGCACTTGACGACCGTCACCTCCCACTTGGTCTGGTGATGCAGCGTCGCTGCGGGCGTGTACGGAGACTCGAGGTCCACAAGATGCAGCCCTTTTCTGCCCGCAAGTACACCGAAGGAGCCCGTGGCGTCCACGCTCAGCGCACCGGCGTTGAGCTCGTATTTGACGTTGATGTTGCTGTGAATCGTCGAGTGCGAGTTGGCGGACGACGGCGGCCCGCTCGACATCGCGGAGAGCGCGGGGGACATCGCACCACGACCGCCGCTTGTACCTACGCGCGTGCTGCTGTTGCTCGCGCTATTGCTGGTGTCCGTGAGCCCCGGCGAGGCCGACGGCGGCTCATACAGAGACGCTGCCATTGACAGCCGGGAGCGCGCTTGCTTTAGGAATATGTCAATATGCGTGCGGTTGTGTCAAATATTGACTACCAGTAAGTCACATATACGCAGCGGACCAATTATTGACTACAAAGGGGTCAAACATTGATTTATCGTACTTAGTTGCATTATTTGTGTGGGCCACTTTGTAACGCGCTACCTTCGTGCGACCTCCCAAGGGCGTTGAGCTGTCCACCAGTCACACCCGCAACCAGCAGCAAATGAAAAGCTACACAACGCTTCAGGCTTCATTCACGACGCGCGTAACGAGTGACGACGCCACGGACCGCAGCAGCAGCAGCAGCATGGCGAAGAAGCAGAAGACCACAGAGGCAGCAGCGAAAGCCGCGGTCGTCGTGAAGGCTGATGCCAAGAAGGCCGCGCCGCCTGCCAAGGAGAGCAATGGCGTGTCGCCTGCGTCACCTGCCGCCGCCGCCGCGAAGCCCGCAAAGCCGTCGGCCGAGCGCAACGAGTTCCTGAAGCTCTTCTGGAACCTCGCTGAGAGCGACGTCGCCGTGCGCTCGAGCGCGGCCGCGCAGATCATTGCGCACTTACAGCAGAAACAGAGCAGCGAGGACGCGACGTTCGAGGACGACCTGCAGTACACGCTCAAACGGTTAGTGCGCGGTCTCGCGTCGTCGCGCGACGCGGCGCGCCAGGGCTTTAGCACCGCGCTCGCCGGTTTGCTCGAGACGTTCCCGAGCATCAAGTTGCAGGAAGTGCAGGACCTGCTCCGGGAGGCGATGGAAGTGCACAGCTCCATGAAGGGCATGGAGCAGCGCGAACACATGTTTGGCCGATTGTTTGGCTTGCTCGCAGTGCAGCGCTCGGGCCGTTTGAGTGGCGACGCCAACCAGGACGTTGCCGTGCAAGTGATCAAGCAGCTTCTGGAGATGTCCAAATGGAAAAAATGGTTCCGTGAAGCGTGCTTTGAAGCCGTGCTCGCCGTGCTCGTCGAAGTCAACTCCAAGACGTTCCTCTCGGAACTTGTGCCGGAATTCACGACGTATTTGAGTGGCGAAGTCGGTGAATACAACGCCGAGCAGGTGCTTCTCGCGGCTGGTCTGCACCACTACATTCACACCACTGGTATTGAATCGAAGGTACCATCCACATTCCCAGCGCTGAAGTTCTTGCGCCGCAAGGCCATGCACGCGCTCGCCGAGCCGCTGAAGAACTCGTCGTCGTGCTACCCGCGCGTCCACGCGGCGTGGTACGGCATCTTCGGCCACCTCATTCACACTGGCAAGGACGCGGCGCAGTTTGACGTCGAGCTTTTCCAAGAAACCTGGAACGTGCTCGTGGAGAACGTGCTGCTGAACAAGGAAAGCGCGACCCACGAACGCCGCGGTCTCGCGTTCAAGCTGTTCGAGCTGGTGATCCCGTCGCTGCCGCGCTCGTTGCTGCGTGCGATCCTGACGCCGCACTTTGTCAAGTGCCTGTACACGAACGCGGTATCGAAGAAGAACTACTTGCACGAAGCTGCGCGCCACACCCTCAAGGCGTTTGCGACGCTTGCGCCAGAGGAGTACTTTCATTTCTTCCAGAAGCAGTTCGTCAAGCCCATGGCGTCGCTCGTGGAGCTCGACTCGGAAGACACCGAAGACGCCGAAGAAGCCAAGAAAGAGCGCAGTGCGCGCCTGAGCAGCGGCGGCTTTGACGCCATCGTTGCGATCGAAGAGGAGAAGGAGCGCGCGGAGCTCATCAAGAAGAAGAACGACAACGTGCGTCTCTGGGCGCTCGATGCGCTCGTCACGGGCGTCTCGGATCTTCTCGCCAAGGACGACGCAAGCGAGGAAACTGAGCAATTGCAGAACCAGGTGCTGCGATTCCTCGTGTTCCACACGTTCTTCACGAGCGCGGGCAAGTCGTCGACGCCGTCCAAGAAGAAGAAGCAGCAGAAGCAGAAGGCTGCGGGCGACTTGGGTCTCGACGCAACGCTCGTGACGCCAGAGCCTGTGCTCTCGAGCACGGTGCTTGCGACGGCGCTCAAGCGCGTGCTCTCGCTGCTCTCGGTCAAGCTCTCGGGCGAGTCCTCGAGCGTGCTGAGCCGCATCTTCTCCGTCTCGCAGGAGTTCCTCGCGTCCAGCGATGCTGCGCTGCGTCACGTGTTCAGCGACGACGTCACGGAGCACATGAATACGGTGGCCACCCGCGTCGCCGAGATCCGCAAGCGCTGGACGGAAGCCAGTGGCAAGAAGGAGGAAGACGACAGCAAGAGCAAGCAGCTCGAGGCGTTCCTGTTGCTGTTTACGAGCTCGGGCGTGCAATTGCTGGACCCAGAGCAGCGCGCTGACGCCGTGATCGTGGTCACGGATCTCGAAAAGTGTTACTCGGACCTGCTCTCGGACAAGAAGAAGACCAAGGCTTCCAAGAAGAAGTCCAAGAACGCGGAGAGCGAAGATGAACCGAACTCGATCGTTGTGTTCACGGATATGCTGCTGAGTCTGCTATCGCAGGACTCGAGCGCGATGCGCGAGATTGTCGCGCACGTGTTCCGCTCCATGCTGCCACTGCTCAACGCCGAGAGCATCCAGACAATGCTCAACGTGCTCGCGCCAGGTGACGACGAGAACGACGAAGACGACGACCGCGTCACGCGCCGCGACGATGAAGACGAAGAGGATGAGGACGAAGACGACGCCATGGACGGTAGCGCGAACCAGGAGGACGACGAGATCGTGCTTACGAGCGCCGCCGAGGTCTCGGAAGCGCTCGCCAAGGACGCCAAGCTCGCCGAGTTGCACCGCGAAGACATGGCGCTGGCGGCGATCGTCGGCCAGGTCAAGGACAAGGCCAAGCGCAAGAAGAACGCCAAGAAGGTCGTGATGGCACTGCTGCACTTCAAGCTGCGCGTACTCGACCTGCTGCAGGTCTTTGTGACCAAGTGCGCCACGAGCCCGCACGTGCTGCTGCTCGTGCAGCCGCTCTTCGAGTCACTCGTGGCCATCCAGAAGACCGACAAGGACGCGCGCGTGCTCAGCGAGCGCCTCCAGTCGGTGCTGCTCAACAAGGTGCTGCGCGCCAAGGACGTGCCGGCGGCTTCGGATCTCTTGGAAGACCAGAAGAACACCGTCGCCGAGAGTCTCTCCAAGACCGTGGAGCTACTCTCGAAGAAGAACCTGGACAAGGACCAGGCCGGCAAGGTCGGCGCCGCGGTCGTCGTGTATTATATCCGCGTCTTGGGCGGCAAGGGTGCGTTTGCGAGTGCGGCCAAGGCGACCAAGGACGCCGTCAATGCCGCTGTGGTCGACGCGTTCACGAAGAAGCACTCGCGGTTCCCAGCGAGCGCGTTCGACGACCTCATCAACCGATTCCCGCAGCTCGCTGTGCACGTGCTGCTGCCGCCGCTAGCGCGCGTTGCGACGGCCACGGGCGGCAAGGACAGTGACGCACCTGCCGCGGTCGACGAGTTCTCCAAGTGCGAGGTCTACCGCCTGCTCTCGCTGCTCATCAAGCCCAAGTACGTCGCAGAGAACGCCGAGGAGCAGCAAGTGTTCCACTCGGTCAAGACGGGGCTCCGAGACGCGCTCATTGTGCTGCTGCAAAAGCACCAGGAGCTCAAGGCCAAGCGCATGAAGATCGTGCTGTCGTTTGCACTGCACCTGGTCAAGTCGTGGACGCAGATCAACGGTGCCAAGGCGGGCAAGGAACTCCAGAAGCTGCTGGACGTGGCCACGGGCCTCGAGACTAACTCGCCGGTCGTCAAGAGTATGGTCAAGCAGCTCGTGGACGCGTCGTCGCCTGCGAATGGCGGCGCCGTTGAGCCCAAGAAGCAGGACAAGAAGGAGAAGAAGACAGACACAAAGGACGCAGACAAGAAGAAGAAGCGGAAGCGCGTAGCAAAGGATGACGAGTAAGAGAAAATTGCAATAGACACACTGTTAGTTCGATGGAGCACGAAGAGGAGAACAAGGCGTACGCTAGATAGAGTTTTATAATGGCACTACATGAACCCAACCCACGACACCGCCAAGTATGTCATAGGCATTCATTCCAACTCAGCCAGCGGCACGCTTCACGCATGTCATGACACGACAAAACTTGCAGGGCTTTCTCTGTATTACTAGGGATTAATTACGCTTCGAACGGCAGCACTTCCTCGATCACATTCCGATGGGTCTCTGTCCACTGCAGTAGCTTCTGGAGCTGCTCCAGCGAGCACGCGTCGCGGAAAAAGTGCTCGAGCGACGGCGACAGGATGTTGAGCCGCATGGCCTCGGTGCGCAGCGCGAAGAACACCTTGAAGAGCTTGACCATCGTCACGACCTCCTCGTCAAACACGCGCTGCGCGTGGCACTGCAGCTGGAGCTTCTGGTCGGCCGTGAGGTTGAGCGCCTCACTGAGCTCGGCCGCCAGCGGGTTCTGTGAAAACGTGCGCAGCACCTGGGCCTCGAGTACGCGCGTGCGCAGCGCCGCTAACCGCCGCCCGATCGTGATGAAGCACTTCCACACGGCGCGCTCGCGTTCGTGGTGCGACAGACTCAGCGCTCGTCGCTGGCGGTTCATGCGCATGAGCGCATTGAAGCTCGTCGGGTTCTGGATATTGGAAAACGCCTCCGAGTCGCCCGTGACGATTGAAATGCGCGTCTTCCAGTCGTACATTTGCGGCGAGTTCGGACACGGCAATGGACCAAAACCGGGGCCCGTGACCCCCCATCGGTACGCGGCGACCAGGTCGCGGTTGATCTGCAGCCGCTTGATGCCTGTTTCGAGCGTCTCGACGTACGTTTGCTGCTTTTTGCGACTCTCGCGCGCCGAATCGCGGTTTCGTTCGAGCTTCTTCTCCTTCTTCTTGGCTTCTTCGTCCATGAGCGACTTGAGGATGCTGCTCACCTCGGGCTCTTCAGGTTTCCGCGCGATGCTCACGAAACCCGGACCCCGCGGATCGCCGCCCTTGGGCTGCAGCGCGCGTGCTGCAGGCTTGAGCAACGATGGTCCACCACCATTTCCACTTGGCGTCGCCGGCGTGATTTCCATGTTCTCAGCGCCATTCCGCGCGTTTGCATCGCCAACCCCATTCTGTGAATTGACCTGGAGCGCCATGGGCATCTGCATGCCCATTGACCCCATCGGCAGACCGCCCATCGACATCCCCATGGGCATCTGCATCCCCATTGGCATCTGCATCCCCATGCCCATCGGCATTTGCATGCTCATTGGCCCCATGGCGCCCATTTGCATGCCCATGCCCATCGGCATCTGCATCCCCATGGGCATCATCCCCATCGCGTTCGCTTGGTAGTTGCCCATCATCGGCATCGAGTACATCATGAACCCAGGCATCATCATCCCCTGACTGCCGAATGGACCGCCTGGTACCGCTGTGACCATCGGGTTGGCCATGTTGTTGCCGTTGGCCCCACTGCTTCCAGTCCCATTGCTCGACATCGTGGAGCCTGCATCGGACGAACTCTCGCTCGCTGTCGTGGAGCCATTTGGAGACGAGCTCGTGGCTTTCTTGCCGTTTTGCTTCGGATCGGACACATCGCTTGACAGAGGTCCTGGGAACATGAACGCGCTCGTAAATGCCGCTGCTGCAGCGGCTGCTGCTTTCGTCGGCGTCGACCCTGCGGGCGGCGTGGCGATTTGGTCGCTGTTGCCCGCCGTGCTCGGCGCTGGGATCGCCGTCAGTGTCGCCGACGCGGCTGCGATGGCATTCTCAAAAGAACTCTGGCCTCGCAATTGGGCGTGGATCTGCTGATGGCGAGCAACGTCTTCGGGCGTGCCGCTGAATGGCATCCACCGCGAGTCTTCTGGTATGGCGCCCATCTGCTGCTGCTGTAGTCGCTGCTGCCGCTCGAGCTGTTGCTGCAATTGCTGCTGCTGTATCTGGAGCTGTTCCTGAAGTTGCTGCTGCTGTTGTTGTTGTTGCTGCTGCTGAAGCGCCGGCGATTGGCCGTTGCCGCTGCCGTTTTGGAAGAGCAGCCCATTAGGAGGCGTGACCATTTGTCGTCGGTCATTTCCCCCAGCTTTGCTGTGCGCACTGTTGCTAAACATGAGTTCGTTGTTCTCGTCCAGCATGTTGACAATGTCTTCGCTCAGCGATCGGCGGTAGTTCGCGCGCGGCTGGTCCAACAATTGATCCGTCGACGACGACGACGTGTCGCCGCCATTGCTGTCGTTGCTCTGTGCGCTGCTTGGACGCAGCAGTGTGTGGCCGACAAAGCCACTCATGACGTCGTACGCCGACGGCGGGATCATCATCCCGCTGTTCATCATGTTGACGTTCATGTGGCCATTCTGTTGTTGCTGTCGTTGCTGCTGCGGACGCTGCTGTTGTGCGTGCGAGACGTGACCATTCCCGTGAGCATGCGGACTCGGCGTGTGCGACGCGCTCCCACTGCGCTGCTGCTGCTGGTGGTGACTCGGCGTGCCGCCGCCGCCGCCATTACTCGCTTGTGCCGCTGTGTCTTCATGGAACATGTCGAACTTCATGGGGAAGTTCCCATCGCTCTCGTTCCAGTCATCCCACAGATTGCGGCTCAAATTCGACGACAGACCACTACGATATAATACAAATACGCCCAAATAAGCTCAACGCGCGCCATTCGTACATACATCATCCTTAGAGAACTGCCACGTACGTTAGGACCGGGTCCATGTGAAGCGGCATTTCCGCGGCGCTAAACTCCAGCCCATTGTGCTCGCCAGCCTGTACAATACACAAATATACGAATATATATCCGCATACATTAAGAGTCGCCGTTAGCGCGCGTTGTCCTGCTTCTTCTTCGCGGTTCCATACATTCGCCCATACAGACAACGCAATCATGCGCGTGATTACGTACGCTGGCCGACTGGTAGGGCTGGTAGTGGAGCTGCGACTTCTTGGCCTTGGGCGCTTTGGACATGATGGCGCGCTCGTGTCTGTAGGCGACTGAGTGAATGAGTGATGCGCGGCGGCCGTGGATTCTGCGCGGCGGCGCTGTTGCTGCTCGTCTGTGTACTGCGCGGGGCCTTTGCGCGTTCTTCTTCGCGCTTTCACTTGGAAGGCGAGAGTGTCTGTCTAATACTCACGCAGTAAGTAAAGCGGGGTGGCGCGGTTGCGCATTGAGGGGGAGGGAGGGGCTCCAGCCAGTCCTCGTCCACAACGGGCTTTCTTGTCTGTTGCCAACACAAGGATGCATGCGATACATATGTGTGAAAGATGTTAATGATATTCAGAAGGATGAGGGAGACCCCAAGTGCGAAGAATAGCAGTATGCTCTCGCAGTTCAGTCGCGTACGTTCCATTTTCATCATCTCGTTAAACAGAGGCGACATGGACATTTTCGACGCCCATAAGAATTCTTTGCCAAACCTTCACTAAACAATGAAGCCATTTAGAGCGCAAAAACGTATATTATCAATTGTAAGGATAAATGTTATTCACAGATAAACTGGAATTCAAATTAAAGACTACATAATACAACAACAACATATTGGATTATACAGTTCATTGAACAAAAAGGGTTGCATGGCGAACGTGACCCCATGACCTGCCTCTCAAATGGCAACCATTCGACTGAATGAGCCCATGACAGCAGACCGCCGCGGCCGCTGATTGGGTCGTCCTCCGTCCTATCGAAACCCGGTGCACTCTGGCGGCGATTCGCTCCTGTCGACTGCGAACTCCATGGACCATTTGAGGCCCCGTTCATTCGGCGCTTTTTCATGTGACAGCGGCGGCAGTAGGATCAATAGCAGCATGCTTCAAGGGCATTAGGATATTGGTGGTGGTGTGGCCATGAGAATTCACGCACTTTCACGGAACGATGGCTTCAAAACAAACTGGGCATTCTTGCTTCAGAAATCATCGGAAATTCGGCAAGTGCCAGTCAACACGGCATTGTGATTGGTTAAAATATGTTTAGTACATGTTTTTAGCTAATGAGAATGAGGGTTAACCGGTATTATTAATTTTGAAAGGAAACGAATCCTGTTCCTGTCGTTGTCATTATTACGACGCTTCACATCACAATAATGCCAAGTCGGCATTGTCAACATAGCGTATATGCATCTAAGCGGCTATTTCTCGATGACGATGGCCGCGACGCTGAGCGCGACGACGGCGAGCGTGAGCAGCAGGATGTTGGTGAGCAGCGCCCAGCCGCCGAGCGGGTCCAGCGGCTTCTGCTCTGCGTCTGCGCCGTTTCCAACACTTCCAATTTGCTCGCAATGCAGCGGGATCAAGTCCACCTGGCGGAAGCCGTGCGTGTTGCGCAGATGCTCGTTCTCGAGGCAGAAGAAGCTCCACATTGTGCGCCGGAAGAGCTCCGCGACCATCGTGAACGGCTGCAGGTACAGCAAAAACTCCTGCGACGAGCCGCGGTGCGGGATCAGCGACAGCGTCCACGCAAAGCACAGGAAAAAGTCTGCGATCACGGCCACTACAAGGTAGAAATCATGCGCACAATTTGAGGCCCGTCCACTATGCGACGTTCCCATAGAGAGCCGCCTACGCCTGCGTACCTGTGTAGATCCACTTGCGTGAAAACATTTGCCGATAACCGCGCAGCTTGGACTCGGGCCGGCCGAGACCCCAGTCCATGGTCACGTCCCACGCCCACGTGTACAACGCACTCAGTGTGAACAGCACAATCCATGTGATGCGGAACGACGCGCCGTGGTCCTCGCGGCCGCCAGCGTAGAACGGGTGGAAGAGTCCAAAGAGCGCCACGACCTGTGCGAGCGCGTACTTGAATGCGTTCGGCAGACTCGGCCACCAGGTCTTCGTGTCGTAAATGCGTCGCAAGTTCTGCTGAAAGCGCCACCACTACAAAAAAGACAAAAACCAGCATCAATTGAGCCGCTCAGGGAATACCTAAGCAACTAATGCACATAATGGACGTACCAGCGGCAGTGCGCAGATGAGCGGCACGACGACGTTGACGTAGTACACGTTCGCCTGGCAGCTGCTGGTGCCGTTGATCGCTGCCGCAGACTCGGTCTGCAGGAGCCGCAGCGCGTACTCTTCGGGCGGCACGTCTTTCTCCAAAAACTCCTGCGTCGCAAAGTAGCAGAGCGACCAGCACAGGTCCTGGTTCACTTTGATCGTGCTCGTGAGGTAATTGCCGACAAAGACGTGGAAAAACGTGACCGACGAGAACGGCGACGCCATGATCTCGCGTACTGTGCGCATCAGTCCACGCTGGCGGCTCCAGTTGCGCACAATGTAGAAGTAAAACGTGTACAGCGCCAGCAGCAACGGGTAGTACCCGCGGTGCAAGATCTCCTCGGGAAAGTACCCGTTCACGACCTTGTAGTAGAGCAGCAGGTTGACGAGAAACACGATCGTCATGTTGGTCGCAGCACTAAACACTTGCGCCGGTTGCCGCGTGTTGCGTGGGTCCAGCTCAAAGATGTACCGGTAGTTGATGCGCGCGATACTCCAGACGTAGAGCGAGAGCCCCACGAGCCAATGCAGCAGCAGTAGACACCCGATGCCGCGGTACACGGGGTACGCTCTTGTGGCCGCAAGCGGGATGATGTGACGCTCCTTCGAGCTCTTGAACGTGGGCACGACGAGCGAGTCCCAGACGACCCAGACGATGAGGATGATGCACGCACCGATCTTCATACCGATGTAGATCTGCGCCCAGTTGACGAACTCCTCCTTCTTGGTGATCAGCGTCGCGATCGCGAGCGAGCGGTTGCCTTCGCAGAAGAAGTTGGCGAACGTTTGCTCCACTTGATGCTGTAGGTCGCGGCAGTCGTGCGCCTCGACGAACGCGTAGCTATGCAGGTCCTTGCGATGACCCTGGGATATGCTGCTACTACCAAAGCCCCTGGTGGAGGAGGCTTGCGGCATGATGGCGCGGTCGTGTTTCCGCAGGATCTTGATAAAGCCCTTGTAGTTGAGCAGCGCAAAGTTGTTCAAGTACATCAGCAGCCGATGCAGCTCCACGAGCGCATACTTGAGCGATTCCTGGGTCGTGAACGGCGCGTTGGGGCGGTACTGGGTTTGCAGCAGCGTCAATTGCTGCGCGTACTGCGCCACGTGGGTCTTGTACGCGTGCTCAACCTTCTCGTACTCGGCCTCGAGCGCGTCTTCGAACGGGTCCGACTGTGGGAACGACACGAGTCCCTGGAACTCGGACGCGTCAACGGCCTTCGCGGCGAGCGTGTGCAAGAACGACGTACTGCGACTTCGCCGCACACCAGTGATGCGATTCTTGGCCATCATCGTGCCATAGTTGCTCGGTGTGGCGCTGTTCTCCGTGTCAAAGTACCGTGACGCGCTCTGGAGCTGCTCTTGCTTCTTGACCAAGCGCTTGAGCTTGGCGTAGTCGATGTACTCGTTCTTCCACTCGCCAAACACGTTCTCGCGCAGCCGCAGGTTAAAGTTCACCATCGCGCGCTAAGAGACCAGCTCAGCCCACGTAAAGAGCTATTCTGAGGCCGAGCAAGCGAATCGATACGGGCAGCTCCGGGGCAGCTGGGCAAGCACGCGCTTACCGGCACTTGCAGTTCGGTGCGCCCATGGCCAGACGAATCGGAGAACGAACGAACGGGCGAGAGCGAAAGGGGCAACTGAGCTTTGCTCACTGTGCATCAAGGAGACTACAGTGGCACCCAGCCATCCGTTTGCGACATCCGCTGGTCTGCAAGCCGACAACTTCCATCCATCACGGCAGATCGCACAAGCGCTCTCCGTGACGGGTGCAGCGTGTCTGTCCGCTGCATTGCTGCGTGTCTTTGCGGCGATGACGATCAGAACAGCGGATGATGGCGTCTGAGTCAGGATCAGCTTCTATTAATAGCGAAGCGTGATGGAATCAGAATTAATTTTTCACTGTAGATGGGTACGAGTCAACACATGAATACAGTAATGCGCACTGTCGAATACAGCGCACTGAAAGAAGGCCTGGCATACAGTGCACACTACTTACAGCATTATGAAGTCAAGTTGGAAGTCTTCGGAGATAGCCAAATGATTATCGCAGCCCAGAACGGGTTTTCCTCAATACGCCAGACCAAGTTGCAGCCACTAGCAGTTCGGGTAAATCAAATCATCGACAACTTTGCGTGGGTCTCCTGGAATCACACAAAACGAGAACAAAACAAAATGGCGGATCTTCTCGCCAACATGGCAATGAACTCCCAGAGTGCGAAGATACTCACCGACGAATCGCGGGGAAATGATCGAGTTCTTATGTCCCAAGTCGCAGATCTACTCGAAAATGACGTCGGTGCCACACCGTCAAAACTTAGAAACACCTCACTCTCAGCAGTGTTAATGAGACTCCGGAATTCTTAAACTATATGTAGATCATAAGTTAAATAGAATGACCTTCTCTCTCACAGTAATGCGCACTGTCCTCTCTAGATGGACGCTTTTCTTTCCCACAGCGTTGCTATATGATACACACCACGGCTGCGCTGTTGTGGGTCTTGCAAACCTCTATTACCATCCCCCTCATTACGACTAACAAAATACAGACACGCCATCACTGCGTAGCTGCTCATTTCTCGACGACGATGGCGACGATACTGAGCCCCAGCACGAGGAAGATGATGAGCAGGATTTTCATGAGAAATACGCGACCGTTGAGTAGCTCGAGATCGTCCTTCGCGTCGTCCAGGTCGTCGTCACCCACGCCGTGGTCGTAGTGCAGCGGGATGAAGTCGACGCGCCGGAAGCCCTGCGTGTTGCGCAGATGCTCGTTCTCGAGACGGAAAAAGCTCCAGAACGTGCGCCGAAAGAGCTCGCCGACCATCGTGAACGGCAGCAGGTACAGCGGCAGCATGCGCGACGAGTGCGGTGGAATCAACGTCATCGTCCACGCAAACCGCAAGAACAGATCGGCGACAATCGCGACTACACAACCACAACGCAACACAAGACGTAGAGTCAATCTCACAGCTCAGAGCAAGACCTAAGTCAACGTCTCGTACGTACGGTAGTATACCCATTTGCGCGAAAACATTTGCCGGTCGCCGAGAAATTTGTGCTGCGGGCGGCCAAGCCCCCAATCCATGGTCACGTCCCACACCCACGTGTACATCGAACTCAATGTGAACAGCACGATCCACGTGATCTGGAAAGCCTCGACATTGTCGCGATCGCCGCTGTAAAATGGGTGGAAGATGCCAAAAAGCGCCACGACCTGCGCGAGCGCGTACTTGAACGCGTTCGGCAGGTTTGGCCACCACGTCTCGGTATCGTAGATGCGTCGCAGACTCTGGAGAAAGCGCCACCACTACGCAAGCACACAGCATGCACATGCATTTCCAGTAAGTAGGCAATAACAGCAGTAATGGTGAATCTTAGGTTACGTACCAATGGCAGCGCACAGATGAGCGGCACGGCGACGTTGACGTAGTAGACGTTGTTCTGGCATCCGCCTTGCTGTATATCGTCGCTGTTCCCTAGATCCAACGCAGCGTTATGCAGCAGCGGCGACATCCGTTTTCCAGCGTCTGGGATCACGTCTTTCTCCAAAAACTCCTGCGTCGCAAAGAAGCAGAGCGACCAGCAAATGTCCTGACTCACCTTCACAGTGCTCGTGAGGTAGTCGCCGACAAACGTGTGGAAAAACGTCACAGAGTAGAACGGCGAGCACACGATCTCAACCAAAGTGCGCAGCAGACCGTGCTGCTTGCCCCAGTTGCGCACAATGTAAAAGTAGAACGTGTACACCGACAGCAATAGCGGGTAGTACCCGCGGTGCAGGATCGCTTCAGGAAAGTACCCGTTCACGACCTTGTAGTAGAGCAGCACGTTCACGAGAAACACGATCGTCATGTTGGTCGCGTCGCTGAACACCTCGGCGTACTGCTGCGTGTTGCGTGGGTCCAGCTCAAAGATGTACCGGTAGTTGATGCGCGCCAAGCGCCACACGTAGAGCGAGAGCCCCACGAGCCAATGCAGCAATAGAAGGCACCCGATACCGCGGTACACGGGGTACGCTCTCGTGAGCGCCAAGTCGATGATGTGGCGCTCGCGCTCGCTCTTGAACGTGGGCACGACGAGCGAGTCCCAGACGACCCAGACCAGCAGAATGATGCACGATCCGATCTTGATGCCTATATAGATATGCGCCCAGTTCACAAAGTCCTCCTTCTTGGTCATGAGCGTCGCGATCGCGACCGAGCGGTTGCTCTCGCAGAAGAGGTCGGCGAACACCTGCTCGAGCTCGCGCAGCAGCTCGCGGCACTGCTGTGCCTCGGCGAACGCGAACCGCTGCAGGCGGCGCTTGTGGTCGCGGCGCAGCGACGGCAGTGACGGGAACATCTTGTCGTGCTTCTTCAAGATTTTGATGAAGCCTGTGTAGTTGAGCAACGCAAAGTTCTGCAGCAGATTCAGCAGCCGATGCAGCTCCACGAGCGAGTTCTTGAGCGATTCCTGGGTCGCCGCCGGCGCGTCGTACCGGTACTGGTCCTTCAGCAGCGCCAGCTCGTCGGCGAACTGCGTCACGTGCTTGATGTACGCGTTCTCGACCTTGTCGTACTCGCGCTCGAGCGCGTCCTCGAACGCCGCGGGCGCGATCACGAGCGCCTGTAGCTCCGACGTGTCGACAGCCTTCTGCGAATTCGGCGCGAGCGACCGCAAGAACGACGACGTGCTCCTGCGACCGCCACTGCTGCCGCTGTTGGCAGACGCGTCGTTTTTGCTGCTGCATATAGCCGCGTAGTTGTCGTCGCTGGCGCTGCTGGCGTCCGTGTCGACGTCAAGCAGCGCCGTGGACGCTGCGACGGTCAGACTGGCGTCGATCTGCTGCTGCTTCTTGAGCAGCCGCTTGAGCTTCTTGTAGTCGACGTACTCGTGCCGCCACTCGGCGTACATGTTGTCGCGCAGCCGCAGGTTGAAGTGCACCATGCTACTGCTGCTTGGCGCGATCTGTGGCGGCGCGCACACGAGGAGAACAATGGATCGACGTTGCTTTATGCGTATGTGGATGGATGCCTTGATAAAAGTAAAAAGGGGCACCCACAAATAAAGGACGACTGAAATAGATATAATTCATAGATAATTAGAGCTAAAATGCAGTAATTTATTGAAATGTGAGAGTTTCTTGGATTTGTTTAGTCCAACTCAAACAAATAACATAAATCAGTATCAAGATGCTCATTGTTTCTTAACACGAAACGTATCTGATGCATATTCGTACACCAGAGTAGGGAAGCATGCCATCATTTGAAGGGCGTGGTAACATTATGGTACTAAACTGAATCAGTAAACGCAAACGTATTGTTTTGAATTGCATGTACTTAAGAGCTCGCGGCCGCCTTCTCGAGCGCCTTCGTGAACTCGTCGACCTTGGCGGCGTTGACCTTGAGCAGGTACTGCGTCATGGCGCCGTCGACCTGGAGCGACACGATCACGCCCGTCTTCTTGCCCTTGGTCTCGTGGGCCTTGATGCTCATACCTTTATATAATGAAGAGTTCAACACGATCTTGCCGATCTCATTGCGCACAAGGATCCTGTAACATGCGCACAGAGACGCATTATGATGAGTGCAATGCCTAATTGAAGTCACAGCAGCCTGGATCGGGACGTACCGCGCTTTCTTCGAGTCCTTGTTCACGAGCACCTTGAGCGGGTGGAGCCCCTTGTCAGCCCAGCGCTTCTCGTCCTTCTTGAACTCAAAGACCTTGGCCTTCTCGGCGTCAAACACGCAGTCGTCGTCGGGACTATCCGACTGTGTAAATAGAGTAATCAACAGCAGCAAACAATATGTCAGAGTGGATACAACAAAGTCAAAGTAGGCGTTCTCTAATGCATACACGTACCTTCAGGATGACAGTGGCTTCTTCGCGTCCGACGTTCTCGTCGTCGTCATCATCGGCAGCCGCCGCTGGAGCAGCAGCAGGGGCAGCAGACGAGCCTCCAAAATTCAACGTTGTTGGCGCTGCACCAAAGTTGAACGGCTTGAGAGTGCTCGTGGAGGACGCCGCAGTGGACGACGAAGAGAGGTTGCCGAACGAGAAGCCGCCCGTGGCGGTCGTACTGGTCGTGGCAGCTGAG
This sequence comes from Globisporangium ultimum DAOM BR144, assembly GCA_000143045.1. NCBI lineage: Eukaryota > Oomycota > Peronosporomycetes > Pythiales > Pythiaceae > Globisporangium > Globisporangium ultimum. Next base: position 52,323 of record GL376617.1, on the reverse strand, counting down.
GTCGTAGATGCGCTGCCACCCAGGTTGCCAAACGAGAAGCCGGTCGTGGCAGCAGGCTTTGCTGCGCTCGAGTCTTTCGAGGCGTCCGGCTTGGCGCCAAAGGAGAACGCCCCCGTCGTGGCCACTGGCTTTGCGTCACTTGGCTTCGCACCAAACGAGAATGCACCAGTGGCTGTCGACGCCGTGGCGTCGTCCTTCTTGGCACCTCCAAAGGAGAATCCGGTGGTCGCCGCTGGCTTTGGTGGCTCCTCTTTCTTCTTGTCGTCCTTTGCAGCCGCAGTAGCGCCAAACGAGAATCCGGACGTGGACGAAAACGCACTCGTCGATCCATTGGAGCTGCTGCCAAAGCTGCTGGTGCTGAACGCAGGAGCAGCGGCAGCCACCATAGCCTTGCTACTCACCGGTTGATCAATCGGCACTGGCTTGGTCGACGCGTGCTTGGCCGCGATCTCGTCCGCGTACTTCACATACTCCTGTACAGCGGCGATCCAGCTCACGCTCGGGTTTTCTTTGGCCCGTTCCGAGACAAACGCCAGGAAATCCTTGTTCAGCACCTCAATCGCTTCCTGGTACGACGACGCAGGCTTGGTGCTGGCACTAGTAGAAGTAGCAGCAGCGGCGGGCGCCTTTGGCAGCGCGCCGAAATCAAACGCGGGCGTCGTTGCTGGCGCTGGTTTGTCGGCCGTCAACCCTCCAAAGCCCGCGAACGGGTTCGCCTTGGCCGCCGGCGCAGCCGTGAGTCCCTGGAAGCCGCCGAACGGGTTGGCGCCTCCAGTCACAGCATCGGTATTACTCGAAGCAGCAGGCTTGGCGGGGCGGCTCAGCGGGCCCGTGCGCGCCTTGACGATCTTGCGCTCGCGAATCTTGTCCTCGGTCGCGCGCTGGAAGCCCTTCTCGAAGGCGTCGGCCGCGACGCCCGATCCGCGGTCGTCGTCCTCGGCTTCGTAGTCCTCGCGGCGCATCTGGCCGTTCTCATTGCGGCGCTTCGACATCCTGCTGTAACAAGAGAGAGAGAGAGAGAGATCGAGATCGAGAGAGACGCGCTTGCGTGGCTGGTTGCTTTCGTGCGGCAGCTGGCCGTCCTGCTGCTATCTACTATTGGCTTGGCGCCAATAAATGGCGCAGTCGCGGAAAATAATTTACATGAATAGACACATGCAAATCAGTAAATCACAATCGCCTTTGACAATATGGAAACTGCAGAGAATAATCATACTGAATTGATAAATTACAAAAGACAATAACTATAGGGGCTTCTATTAAGGTTGAGCTACGTATACAACGTATCCATCATGGGATCTGCTATTGTTGCAATCATGATGATGAGAGCTCCAAATGGCCCACTTTTTTTTCTCTCTGCTTGAGTGCCCTGACATGCGTATGAACCACCACCTTTCAATTGGTCTGTGTCAATAGAACTCTCTCTCTCTCTGTGCTTGTATTAGTAGTTGTGGTTTAAAAGTAGCTCTTGATCTTCTTCACGATGTCGTCGACGCGTGCCGACTGCGTGAAAAAGTCGAGGAACTGGCCGTCGGGCCCCACGAGGTACATCACGATTGAGTGGTCGACGAGGTAGTCGTCGTCGTCGTCCTCGTTCTCGTCGGCCTTGGAAAAGTACACACGGTACGCCTTCGTGATGTCCGCCACCTGGTCACGAGTGCCCGTCAGCATCTTGAACGACGGGTGGAAGTCTGCAAACATGCGCATACAATGACATAAGTTAGACCAAGCACAGCGCTTCATGCACAATGTGCGAGCCTACTACGGTAGCCGCAGTATTATATGCGAGGGAACGCACCTTGCTTGTACGCCTGCATTTGCTCGACGGTGTCGCGACGCGGGTCCACGGTCACGAACAGCGGGATCAGCTCCGGCGCCTTGTCATCTGCGCGCACTTGGTCCATCACGTCACCGATGCGCACGAGCTCGTTCGGGCAAATGTCCGGGCAGTGCGTGAAGCCAAAGTAGAGCAGCGTGTACTTGCCCAGAAACGACGCGTCCGTCACTGCCGTGCGCGTGTCACAGTCCACCAGGGTCCATGGACCGCCGATCAGCGGCTTGCCAATCGACGTCACCTTGGTCGTAGCTGTTCAAAATGTATGCCAGTGTCACCCATGCGCACAGCAACGACCACATGACAATGAGCACATAGCAATCATTCCTGTGGACGGCGCAGCAAATCAAAGAATGAACTACGTACTCTGCGTTTGCAGGCGGTCCTTCTCCGTGTAGTAGTAGTACACGGCGCCGCTGCCGACCACACCGGCCAGCGCCAAACTCGACCACGTAATCGGCTAAATAGACACAGCACAAACATGAAGCGCATTCATCGTCAACTGTCAGCCCACATGTTCCTGACAACAACAGCCACGCGGCCGTCGTGGCGTGCACGTACCCCCATCTTGTCGGTGCGTCCGGGTGCCGTGCTGCTGGAGAACGCGCGCGCGGTGCTGAGCGCATTGCTGCTGCGGCGCATGGCGCGCATCGTCCTGCTCACCAGCATCCTTCCAGTTGATATGTGGCCAATTGACGACGCAATTACCCACAACACAAACGGGCCGGGTTTTAACGGGTTTGTTCATGCTTTACAAACCCACTGGCACATGTCTTTGTTGCTGTCCCACTTTTGTTTGTTTTGCATAAACCCGGGTCAATTCAAACCCGTTTGAAAACGAAACCTGACCCGCGATCGATTCCAATAGCTCCACACCACATACATATAGGCACCGTCATCGCATTAGAAGGAGAAGATCCTGCGCGTTGCCTGTTTCTCTGCCCGTCCTATTACAGTCGCCAGCAGCAGTAGTAGCCATGTCGGAAGAGACCGCGCGCTTGATGAACCGCTTCGTGCGGCCGATCTACGACGCGATCGACAGCCGCCAGTACAAGGTCGCGATCAAGCACTGTATGCACAAGAAGGTGGCGCACCTCGCGATCGTGCAGGTGCTCAAGGCGCACTGCCTCGAGCGCACGGGCAAGGTGGACGAGGCGCTCGAGATCTGCCGCATGGTTCAGCGCCAGAAGCCCACGGACGACACGCTGCTCAACACGATGAACCTCGTGTTCAAGTTGAGCGGGTGCGAGCACGAGATGCTGCCATCCTACGAGTACGCGTGCGCACACACGGACCCGCCAAACGAGGACCTGTACACGTCGCTCTTCTTCGCGTACGCGCGCAGGGGCGAGTTTCTCAAGCAGCAGCAGACCGCGCTCAAGATGTTCAAGGCGTTTGGCGGCGTCAAGTACATGTCCTGGGCGTCGCTCAGCATGATGCTGCAGGTGCAGCATGGCGGTGCGCCGGCGAAGATGCTCGCGTTGGCAGAGCGCATGCAGCTCAAGACGCTGCGCGACTTGAAGTCGGAGGATGGCGAGGCGCTGCAGCTCTTGGTGCTGATCATGCAGCTCCAGGAGAAGCACGAAGACGCGCTCAACGCGTTTGATGAGCTGGTGAAGCCTCTTGGCAGCGCGAAAGACTCAGACAAGAAGAAGAGTGGGGCCACTGGAGCGCAATCGTCAAAGGGTCGATCGGCTGAGGGCGAAGGCGCGTATGAAGAAGACATTGAGCTCGGACCGATGCTCGAGATCGACCAGCTCACGCTCGAGGCTTCTTTGGCCAAGAACGTCGCGAACTGGGAGCGCACGACCGCTGTGTACCAGACGTTGCTGGAGAAGCACAATGGCGACGACTGGGCGTTCCTGAAAGAGTACATTGCCGCGCGCTTTGCTTCGCTCAAAGACGCTGGAGATCTCGCCAAACTGGAGACCGACGTCACGACTTTTTTGACAGAGTTGCAGGCGCGTCCTGGCAACGAACTGCTTCGCGGACCACGACTTGCAGTGGCGCACTTGCTGAGCGAGATGTTGACCAAGCAGCTCGTTGAGAATGCGCCAAAGGAGACGCTGGACGAAGTCGAGATGCGGCTGGAGGCGCAGATCCTGGAGTACATGGAGCGCTTCCACACCAAGACGTGCTGCTTCACGGACCTGCAGCAGTACTTTGCGCTCTTTTTAAAGGACAGCGGCAAGGTCTCGGACGCTGCGCGCACTCACCTGCTAGACCAGGTCTCGAAGTTGGCGTCGGACTCGGTGAGCACTGCTGCATCAAGCAAAGAAGAAGGTGACCGCAAGGACGCGCTCAGCCAACTGCACCGCCGCTTGCTGACGCTCAAGACGCTGCGATTCCTCGGTTTTTACAACACGTTTACCGTGCAGGAGCTGGAGCAAGTCGTGCAGGATCTCGTGGACGAGTACAACGCGACGAATTGGCTCAATGTCGGTAGCACAGGCGGCCAGCGCGAGGTGCAGAACACCGACACGCTGCTGTTGCTTGCGGCGCATTTCCTGCTCGACGTGTACCAGCGAAATGCCACACTTGGGCGCCGCGACGTGCTGTTCCGTGCTGCTGGGCTGCTGGAATACGGCCTCACGAAGAGCGCGTACAACTTCCAGATGAAGCTGCTGTTGTCGCGTGTGTACGGGTACTTGGGTGCCGGTGATGCGATGCTGCAGCGCCACAAGGAGCTCGACGTGAAGCACGTGCAGCTCGACTCGCTCTCGTTCCTCGTGCTCGACAAGATGCTGCGACTGTGCCACTTCCCTGAGGCGCGGCGTCTGAGCGACAGCATCCAGCGCCTGCACCGCAGCACAGCCAACGACACGCCCGAGTACATTGCGCGGTCGTACAAGACGGGCGTGTACTCGAAGGTGGTCGACATGACGCGGTTCCTGTACCAGAAGATGCGCAACTCGCACACGCTGGCGATCAGTTCGAGCGAGGCGCTCGTGTTTGGGCTCTTTGACGCCATCGCGCATGGCCCAGCGAAGCTGAACGAGCACCTGAGCTCCAACGCCTTCGAGAAGGAGCTCGCGGGTCTTGAGACTCTGCTGCAGGTGACGCCCGACGCCGCGCACCTCTCGCAAAACCAGCACCGCGAGGTCATCGTGCAGTGGACGCCGCACGCCGTCGTGGCCACGGGCGACACGTTTGCTCGCGACAATGCGCCGCTGGTCGAGTGCGATCGCTCGGCGAGCTTTGCGTCCTCTGTCGCGTGGTTGAAGCTGCGTGTCGTGGTGGCAAAGCTCCTGCGCGCTGTCGCGAGCAATGAGAGCGACGGCGCGGCGCTCGTGGCGCTCGCAGACGAGTACGTGGCGCATTTGACGACACTGCAGGTAGTTTCGGAGACCCCATCGTCGGATCTGCAGCAGCAGGTCTGGAAGTGGAGTGTGGACGCGGTTCGCGCCGCAGTGCAGCTCATCGCCAGCGTGAACGACGACGCTTCTATGAGCGCGACGTCAGCGTCATGGACAGAGCTGCAGAGCTCGTTTGTGTCGATCACGGAGCAACTCCCCGAGGCGTTGGTGTTCCACGGCGCCGCGTCGTCGTCGTCGTCGTCTTCGGAGCTCTCGCCGTATGGCGTGGCGACAATGTCGCTGTTGTTGGGCGAGTGCGGCCTCTGGACGCTCTGTCTGCTGAGTTCGGCGCTGCGCGTGGCGTCCAAGAAGAAGAGCAGCAGGAAGGACGACTCGGGCGCCAGTGTGGCCGCACTGCGCGCGCTCCTCAAGCAGATGCAGGAGTCGCTAACGACGCTCGAAGCGCACATCGCCGCGATCAAGTTGGCGGATCCCGACGCCGTGGCGCTCGTGGTCGACGTGGAGACCATTGCAATCGCCGAGCGCAAGGCGCGCGAGAATGTGCGCAGATCCTACGAGACGCTGCAGTCGCGCCTCGCGCAGTTGCTCCACGACCGCGTGGCGGCCGTGCGCGCGATCTTACAAAAGTAGATTCATATTCGGATAAAGCAAAGAACAAATGTGATCTTTTTGTTTGCGCTACTGCTTTTTGGCGGGTTCTCCTGCACATGAATGGCGTAGTAGACAAACGAGACACGAAGAAGACATGAGCCATGAGCGCATAGGGAGTGCGTGGGCGACGGTAATTAGTTGTACATAATGGGATTGAAACTTGGTAAAAGCCTGCACGGACTCTGTTGTGCGCAAGGCTCTTCCTTACTTGCGCAATGCTGCGAGCCGCATAGAGAGATCGTCTTGCGACTTCTTCTCCTTGACGGCGTCCGACGTCGCGGCCGACGGCAACTCGGTGCCCACGAGGCCCGCCGAGTCCAGCTGGCCGGCGATCTTGAGCCCGTTCTCATCGGCGACCATCTGGATGAGGTCGTCGACCTGGTCCGCGGGCGTCGAGAGCGACGTGCCGTTGTTCATGGCGCCCTCCATGTACGCGGCGCGCACGTCCATGTCCTCAAAGTGCTTTTCGAACTGATCCATGGTCTGCGAGATCTTCTCGACGTTCATGGACGCCATGACCGTGTCCATGCCCTTGACCACGCCGTTCATGTTCTTCTTGAGCGCGCCCATGCTGATCGCCGTCTGCACGCGCGCCGCGACCGCGTCCATGCGCGACGCCAGCTGCAGGTAGCTCAGCGACTGATTCTTCTCGCGGATCACGTTCTGCGCGTAGATCTTGGCGCCCTCCATGTTGCCCTGCTCGATTGCCTTCTTGAGCTTGGCCTTTTGCGCCGCCATGTTCTTATCGCACTTTTTCGAGTTGCGGATCAGCGTCTTGGCCGTGAAGCGCATGTTGAACAGCTCATCCTCGAGCTTGTTGCTGCGCGAGAAGAAGTTCATCGCGTCCTTCGTGCCCTGCGTGTGTGCGTGTGTGCGTGTGTGGGTGTGTGTATACAGAGAGGGAGGAAGCTACAAATACTGCGCGCGGCGGCGTGCTTCGTGCTTCGTTTCTCGATCGGATGTGATAGCGGAAGGAATATGCACCCAATTTTGCCTTCCCCATTTTTTTAAGAACGTATTTTAGCCAATAATAAGTCGAGATAGCAGAATGCTGGTCGTTTTCGACAGTGTCCAACATTTGTCGAGAAAATCCAGTAAAAATTTGTACAAAACTGTCGAGAACTGATATAAGATAACTGTCTTTGCAAGAGTGAGCGTCACTGACAAAGCTGGAGATGATTCGGTTGTTGTGCCAGAAAGGGTGACGCATGCTACGTGGCAGTTGAATGCTTTGTTTGTTTAGTTTGGTGGGGGTTGCTGTTGTTGAAGAAAGTCGCGATCGCTATTCACGACTCGCTGCTGCATGTGTGCATGCGTGGGATACCTAAAATACCTACAGTGAGGACTATCCGCACAAAGGCGCTGTTTGCGTGACTGGAGTGTTTCGCTGGGGCGGAAGAAACTGAACCTGGGTCCCATTGGCTGCAACAGGAACTTTGTTGGCAGAGAAACCGCATGTGAGTGGCAGTTGCTCCGATTATAAGAACAGCCTGGCAATCTACAGTCCATGAGTGCGTCGAACACAACAATCTGGGTATTGTACGCACATGCCAAAACAACTGGCTGCTGCCCGCTCAGTACGTTAGATAGAATACCTGATCAGCATCATCAGTGCGTTTATCCCTTCTTTTGCTTGCGACCTGATCTTCATTCCCATGTCCAAACTACAGTAGACCATTGGCGCAGCGATACTCTTGTACTCGACGACTGAGGCGTACTCTACGACCTTTGAGGATTCGCACACGCCACTCAGAATCCGGCTTTGTTGACAACTCATCGCGGACCTCATCTCCTTCGACGGTCTTGTCGACGCGGACCTCCCCATTTGCATCTCGTTCCTCTTAAACCAGTACATGCGTTTGGGTAAGCGCATGGTTCGTTCACATTCATGCAGCGGCAGTTCGTTCACAATTAATTACTTGGTTGCATGGGCATGCAGCCACGTGCACGTTTGCTGTCCGGTGCTTGTGCGCCGCGCACTTGTCTTTCTCTCTTTCTCGTGGCGGACAGTCAGTGACTCGATATGATATGTGCACATGCAACCTTGAAGCACGCAAGAGACCTGCAAACATAGCATTTTCTCACCATGTTGCAGCAAGAGTGGGCGCGAGACGCTGCGAACGAACCGACATGCAAGTTACGCAGCGGCACGGAATGGATGGATGGTGCAGACTTGCCGCGTGTGGGCACAAGTTGAACCAGAGTGCAACGCGTGTGCTGAATGCACGCAAGCGCATCTTTTTGTTTTCTTTTTCAGTTGTCGTTCCTCAGCAAAGTCGGGGGATCTTGTCGCTGTTGCCTTTGGTGCAATCTCAATACCTCGTGCCCACAATAATGAGTTCCGTATACTGCTTTAAATGAACTTGCAGCCGTTATTGGTCTCACTTTTGCATTTGCGGCTGATGCAGCAGCAACGGTTGTAGATTTTCTGAATGCATGAATGCATGCACAGGGTTAGGGGTGCAGCTATTCGTGTGCGTCTGTTTTTCTTCTCTTGCATGCAAGTCTGCAACACACATTCACGTCGAAGATCGGCCGCAAAACGTTCAAAAAACCTCATTTGACATGTAAAAAACCTCGCGAAAGCAGCCATTTTCTCCACTTTCTTTTCTTTCTTTCTTGCGGTTTCTTTCTCATGTGGCGTACAGCCTTTCCTCCAGCATCCGAATGTCAGGTACACTCATCAAATTCCAAAGGAATATACTTTACAAGAGGTTATTTGAAAATCAAAAGTAAAAGGTTCAGCCCATTGTTGCATGCTATGGACGGCAATTTGGCCCAAGTCGATTTTTTCTTCAAATCAGTTTCAAGAGGGTATCAAACAACCGCCTACTCCTGCTGCTGAAGATCCCGGCTGGAAATAAACTCCCCAAACATAGCAGGCATCGCTTGCATATGGCCTTCTGTATGCGACGAACGAATGCGCGGCGCCCCTTGTGTGGAAATGAAAAGGCAGACGCAAGCGCGGCCATTTTCTGTTCCTCTCGTGAGGCAGCACCCCACGCATAGAGAAAAGCGCGCACCATGAACTCGGACGCGGCGCCAGTGCTCGTCGACGCGACATTTGTCAAGGACAGCAGCTCGTCTGTCTGCATGCGCGCATGCACGAGCGGGGCGGAAGTGCATCCTCTGCCCCATCCCCCCTGCATCGGTGCTCCTCCCGCAGCTCCTACTGCCGTGCCATCTGCCGCGGCGGTCGCGCTCGTGCTCAATGGACTCGCCCATTTCCCAACGCGACGGCTGGACCACAGTCACAGCATCGACTCGCTCCTCCCCTCCCGCTCACAAGAACCGATTCCCGAGTGCCGCTGCCGCAGTGCGACCACCGGACACGCCATGTTTAACGAGCAAGCACCGCGCGACCGCATCGACGTCATCAACGACTATCTCCACGAGCGCACGACGGCGCGCCCTTTAATCGGCATCGTGTGCGGCTCGGGACTCGGCGGCCTCTCCAAGTGTCTCCAGAACCCGGACGTCGTCAAGTACGAGGACATCCCGCAGTTTCCCAAGTCGACCGTCGAGGGCCACGCGGGCGAGCTCGTGTTTGGCGAACTCGATGGCATCCAGGTCGTGTGCATGCGCGGCCGCTTCCACAGCTACGAGGGCTACGACATCAAGGAGACGACGCTGCCGATCCGTATCATGTACCTGCTTGGCATCAAGTACCTGCTCGTCACGAACGCGGCCGGCGGGCTCAACCCGGACTTCAACGTCGGCGACATCATGGTCATGAACGATCACTTGAACATGCCCGGACTCGCGGGCAAGCATCCGTTGGTCGGCCCCAACGACGCGCGCTTTGGTGAACGCTTCACGCCGCTCGTCAACTGCTACGACAAGAAACTGCAGCAGCTCGCAACGGATTGCGCTGAAAAGCTGGCGCTGATCCACAAGGTGCGCAAGGGCGTCTACTGCTTCGTGTCGGGCCCGACGTATGAGACTCCGACGGAGTGCAAGCTGCTGCGCCTCGTGGGCGGCGACGCCGTGGGCATGAGCACGGTCCCAGAAGTGATCGTCGCGGCGCACTGCGGGCTCAAGGTGCTCGGCCTCTCGCTCATCACGAACCGCGTGATCTTCCCCGGAGAAGAGGGCATCGCGCCGTCCCACGAGGAAGTCCTGGAGGCCGCCGAGGCCACCAAGCACGAGATCGAGACGTACGTGCGCGACATAATTTATGCGATCGGCAACCAGCACCCCAAGTAAACGGCCACCAAAAGGGCGCAGACGCCGCCTCCCTTTGATCTTCTTCTTGTAATGCTGGAAACACATCACACTCTATTAGCGCACTAGGCACACGGCGACACCATTCACGCACAGCAGGAAGCAGAGTATTTAGAAAAACACAAAGCAACACGAGCATTAGATTTATTTTAATAAGATTTATCCCCACATGACAGCACAGTTGGTCTCCTCCGTTTGCTTGATTTCTTCACGCTTGCGTGGAAGAAGCGGACTTGATTCGTAATGGAATGGAGCATGCGAGTTTCATTTTGTGAAAGTACTTTTGAAGGGGTACGTCTTTGAGCAATCTATTGCGTTTTATGTGCTCATGTGCTGATCCTTAAACGCTGTTTAGCTCTTGACGGATCGCTCGAAAAATTTGATGCAGCCGTCGTAGCTCGCGGTCACGATCAGTCCTATGCACGCGTTCGTGTGGATGTCGTCGCTGCCGTCGAGTTTGGATTTCACCATGGCGAACGTGCTGGCAGGGGCAAACAACGCCACCGTGACGATACCATTCGGAGGCTCCGCAGCTGTATGGTTCGAAGCAGAATGGCGGGGTTTAGTCATAATTTAACTTAGAAAATCCAAACGAAGAGCGTAGGCTCACCACAAAAATACTCGTACGACGCATTTCGGTCGTGTTTGCTAAGGGATTTCAAGTCAACAGCAGTCGGAGTTAGTGAAAAAGGAAATCAAAGATGCAGCATCACGCAGACAACCCACCATGCTTTGTTCCACACGTAGACGGATCCATTTTCCGAGCCACAGATCACATAATCGCCGTCTTGACTGCAAAGAATCAAGTGGGTAAAAGCTGGTGAAACGAATGTGACAGTAAAAACAAACATGGCAAGAAGTGCGGCACCTGAATCTGCCTTTGATCTGAAGATGATCGTTCACGAGTCCCTTGTACTTGCATATTCGCGAATAGTTGTCGACGGAGAAGAGCCGCATCCGGGAATCGTTGGTGCTGACCATGAAGTATTTGCCCTCGGGGTCAAATTCAATGCCCGTGACTTTGCGTCCTTTTTTCATCGGCCCGCGACTATTCCGACACTCAATCTGGGTGTAGTAGTTCATCTGCTGATGCGAGTTTACCTGATAGAAGATACACTGGCCGTTCAGCAGTCCAACGATCGCGCGCGTACCGCTCGGATTGAAACTCGCCGCCGTGATCATCACCGGCGTTTGCACGTACGAGACAACGCAGCCATCGGGAATATCCCACACGCGCGCCTTGTTATCAAAGCAACCCGAGAGAAAATAGCGATCCTCCTGACAAGTTTGGATAACGAGGCAATAGTAACATCGATTTGGTGTTAGCATTGCCAACAACTTAGAAGTTTGAATGCAAGGAAAGTGAACCTTGGGGTGAAAATCGACTGCGGGAACACTGTCTGGATGCTGGAAGACGTGCAAGCAATCTTCTCGAGAAATGTGCCATAGCCGCACAGTCTGGGCGCATGCAAACAGGGTAATGATTAGTACGTCCCCATCAAGGTTAGAGATACACAATACTTATGCACCCATACTTTATCCATCGAAGCCGAGAGGATGAAATTGCTACGACTCCATGATACATCGACGATCGGCATTGTGTGACCCTGCCAGTTCCCCAGGTTTATGTGAGGACAAAAGTTTTATCCATGGGCGAGAGATAATAGAAACATGAAGTACCTGATACGCTTGCTCAGGTTCTATCTCTAGGATCTGCTTCTCGCCATTTTCTTCCCTCCTCGCTCCATTCTCCTCATTGGAGCTTAACCGTACTTTCCAGACTCGAAGGATCGCGTCTTGGCCACCCGACACCAGCCGTGCACCATCGTGGCTGAATTTCATGGTCCAAATGGTGCCATTGTGCCGTGACAGGGTCTGCGCAAGAGTAAGCCCCTCAAACTCGCGCTTCTCCTTTTTCGATGCCGAAACCTGCCCATGCAAAAATTAGCCGCACAAAACAGCATTTAAGTACCACGTCATTCTCATTTTTGAAACTAGTGACGATTGAATGCTGGGATCGCATCTACCTGGACGTGATTCCGTTTGGCAGCCTCGCGCGTTTTTCCCTTGATGGGGAACTTGAGCCGCAATTTTGTCAGCGACGGACGGCGCGTTTTTGTTTTCTTTCCCTAAATGCAAACCAAACAAAAGATGGATGCAATGGTTACTTCTGCAGATTCAACCACACACAGTACGATCTCCGTATAATACAAGCAAGCACCTCTTCTTGGGGCGGGAGAAAGTCATTCGGGAAGATCGAGTACGTGTCAGACGGCAGGTTCGCGAGATCTCGAATGTCGAATACTTCGCCTGTGTCTTTGTTCTTCACAATGTACTTGTCCTCCCCCACATCTGCTGCTGCGGCGGCTGCGCTGGTGTCCACACTACTACCATCGGGCTCCATCTCTTCGCCATGTTCTGCTTTATCTATTTCCTGTAAGGCTGTTGATGCCTCGTCATCCACATTCGCGTGCTTTGTTGCACCTTCGAGATCTTCGTGCGCGTCGTAAAACTACAGCCAATACGCACGGAAAACGATGTTAATATCAACCGACTCGGCAATTATCACACGAAAACCCTGCGACTGCACGCGTTTGTTTTGCGAAATCTACGCACATCTTCGTCCGACATAAAGTTGCTGTCGTCGTGCGAGAACAGCGAGTGGCGCGTGCATCCGCCCTCGCTCTCGCGCTCGCTCCCGCGATCATGTCCTGAGCGGATTGGACTCGGCGACGCCGCAGAGTGCATCGCTGGTGGAAGCGCGTCTGCTGCAGCCGTCGCTATCTCAGCGACTGAAAGTGGCGCCACTGCCTCGCCGTCAACAACAACGCCGCTATTTGTCGCCTCCATATTCCCACTGCGTTACGCACCACCGAGACTCAGACACACGCCGAATGCGTGTGATGAGCTATTTTTTTCTTTTGCCATGCCGCCAAAAACGGAAACAACCGACCCCCGCATATTATTGTCTGCCAAGCGACTGCAACTTCAACTGACACATACTACCTCGCGTTACGAACATCTGGATAATCACACAATGCTGTTTTATGTATCTGCATAAAACAAATACAGGGTAATGAGCCAGTAAAGTGGGGGAGTTTGATAGAAGGTGAATCGGACCGGTTCAATGTGAGACCGTAGCGTTTCCGAACCGCGTCGTTTCAGGATCCAAACGTGCGAAAACTGAACATGGCCTCAATGCGCACTTCTCGAATTCTGCGCTCCTGGCGACAGCACAAGACGCAACAAGTGAGGCCAGTAGCGCGGCTTCTTTTGCAGCATGACCGGCAGCGCGCAGTGCTCGAGCATGGCATCGCCGCCATCCCAGGAGATCGACTTCTTCTCGCTGCACAACCGCAAGAAGAAGCATATTGACGTCGAGATGCTGGACTATGGGTACGTCGAGAAGAGCACCGACATCGATGAGCTCAAGGGCATCCTGGCGATGTTGCGGTCGGGCAAAGAGGGACGATATCCGCACCTGGAACGCGCTACGGAGGACAGGATCCTGGCGTTGCTGCCGGAGAGAGAGCGGAACCGTATTAACCGCATGCGAAGCGAGCCGTCACAGAATGAACTGGTGACGGAGAAGGACGAGCTGCTCTCGTGGTCTGAGCAGATGGACGCAAAACACAAGGCGCTGCAAAATCGCAATAACCTGAATCGAAGGCTCCCGCCCGTGCGCGGTCAGCAGCAGGCGTCTCCTGTCGTAGAACCTGAATTAAAGTCTCGCTTGATTACCGAGATCAACACCAATGAAGCAGAAACAGAGAAGTCAAAGCCAAAAAAGCAGGCAATTCCAGCGTACGATTTCCGCGCATGGGAAAAGTACAATGTGGACCAAGCGCTCGATGAGATCGATGCCGAGGATGAGAAACGCAAGGAGGAAGCGCGCAAGCAGCGCAAGACGAAAGAAATGCGAGAGAAAGAGCGCAAGAAAGAATTGGCGTCACTTCCATCGTACGTGGATTACGACGAGCTCTCGCCTGAAGAACGCGAAGTGCACGCGTTGCATGAAAAACAAAAGGGCAACGAGTGCTTCAAAGTCAACGAGAACGATGAGGCGATTCTGTATTACACCCGCAGCATGGCGTTTGACGACTCGAACGCGATCATTTACGCAAACCGCGCCATGGCATATCTTCGAATCAAGAGCTTTGCGGCTGCGGAGCAGGATTGTTCGCGTGCGGTCCTGTTGGACCCAACGTACGTGAAAGGCTGGACGCGTCGTGGGATGACGCGGTTCCGTCGCGGCAAGTACGCCGAGGCGATCGCGGACTTTGAAGAAGCGCTTCGACTGGAGCCGAGCAACAAGGAAGTGAAGAAGCTGCTCAAGAAAGCAATGGATAAGTGGAAAGAGACCGACGGCACTGTGCAGATGCAGAGCAGCAGTAGCAATGGAAGCAACCAGGACACTCACGAGCAGCGCGGTGCAGCTGATAATACTGCCAGGGCAACTCAAATCAATCAAGGTAGCCACGTAGTTGACCAATCGCCGCAGACGGAGCAAGCGGAAGAGACAAAGCCATTCAAGCGGTTTGAGATTATCGAGGAGAGCGACGCAGAGTCCGACGAAGACGACGACCCACAGGCACAAAGCAACGACGACGAGGACGCAGACGACGTAGACAAATCGTTCCAGCGCTTTGAGATCATCGAAGAATAAGTGGGTAGCATGATGCGCATAGCGGATAACTTTGGCAATCCGTCATTTCCAACGTAATGTATTATATATCTAGTTCGTTTCCATGTCAATGCTTCCGTTCTCCTGCTGCTGCGATGCGCGCACGATACCGAGTCCTGCCTTTGCTGTCGACAAAAAGTACGATCTTGTGTCGCCGAACGAGAGCACGAGCGCCTTGACGAGCATGCCGGGCGAGAACACGTCCTCCATCATGAGCTTGTCGATGTCGTGATTGCGCACGTCCTCGAGGCGGATCGTGCCGGGGAACGACTCCTGCAGCGCGATGCCGTTCACCGAGATGATGTCCACGAGCACCTGGCGCGACGTCACCTTGGTCACCTTGCAGATCACCTCGTCCTGGAGCCGCAGCACCTGGGCCGAGCCAACCGTTTTGCCCGGCCGCTCTACGCGCACCTCGCTCTGCACGATGCTGTAGTGGCCCAGGATGGACGCGTAGATGGCACCGTCGCGCACGTACGTGCCGTGGCCTGCTCGGTGCTGCGCGTGCGGCGCGAGGCGCTGACCGGGGACTGCCACAGACGAAGAGTTCATGTTTATTTTTTTGCTTGCTTGTTGGTTCTTTCGATGTGTGTGCCTCTTTGAAATGCGCTTTTTGTATGGAGCCGCGGCATCAGGCGTTTGTAACCGTTACATGCCCGATTTTTTGGAACGTGCACATGCGTTACAAACGCGATACGAACCTCTTCTGCGTTTGAAAGGTCATCTCGCCACTTTTCAAAATGGTGCGGCTGAAGACGCGGTATGTGCTCATGGAGGTCGTGTCGCCGGCCGCGAGCGCGCGGAAGCTCGTGATGCAGAAGGATGATGTCGCAGGGCTCATCAGGGAGTCTATCGCGCGCAACTACGGCGACTACGGCGTCGGACTGCTGCAGTACGCGTTCCAAGGTGCGGCGTGTGTGTATGTCCGTTTATGTGTGATGGCAATGTTGCTGGAGGGATCCGCTTTGCTGACCTGCATTTATGCTTTTATGGGGTGTATGGGTGTATGTGCGTATCTGATGACTAGTTCTCTATTTCAACAAGTACACGCGCTTTGCGGTCGTGCGGTGCGCACGCGAGCAGTGCAAGCTGGTCGAGTCATCGCTCGTGTTTGTGACCGAATGCCAGAACCAAGACGTGCGAGTGCGCGTCGCACGCGTCTGCGGTACGTTCCAACAGCACAAAGTTGCTCTATATGCAAAGCTCTTTCATTGTGATGCTGACAAAGCTAACACTTGCATGGGCTCATTCATTTACGTCACGCAGGCTCCAGTCGATCGTGCCGCGAGTACTTGCTCAAGTTTTCCGAGGAGCGCTGTGACGCGCTGAGCCTGAAGAACGTGTACCCAAACTACCCCAAGGAGCTCCAAGAGGAGATCGCAATGATCGACCCGCAGTAAAGCTCATTTTTTTGCGGCATCGTAGCCATAATAGAGAGATAGTTGTGCATTATCCACAGTGTGAAACCTGGTCTTCCATGTGGATTGCTTTTTTTTCTCTTGTGTATTTTTCCGGTTTTAATATCTAACAGCAGGAGACACAGTCATCAGCGCCAATCGTGTAAGGAACCTGGTAACCTGTGCGTCGCCTGCTTTTCTCCCCAGTGATCCACATGCGCGTGTCGTTCGGTGTCTTTCTATTCGATGGACTTGCCCTGCTGCTCGTACTCGGTCTCGATCTGGGAGCAGAAGAAGTCGACCTCGTCGAAGATCTCGCGCACGTTCTTGCCCGGAACTTCGAGTGTTTGCTTCGATCCGTTGACTATAGCAGCATGTGAAAGGAGCATTACGATAAAAGTCACAGTGCAAGGCAGGTCAGTTTATCGGTTCATTTCTGCCCACGAGAACGACAGCAGCAGCGCCATATATGCGCAAAATAACGTACTGAAGTCAAGCTTGATGGTTGGCGCCGACCCATGCAGCGTCGTCGTGTACAACACGTCAGCCTTTGGGTTCACCGCACGCGTCTTCAGACAAACACAGCACAGACGCAGTGCATGCACACCCACAGTTCGTTCACACGTTAACAAGGCCATGGGCACATCATACAAGCCGCAACTTAAACATACCTTTCCGGCGGTCATCTGACGGTAGAACTCACTGCAAATAACAACAAACAACGCATTTTCAAAGCGCAGCATGCTCATCAGTGTATGCACAGTGCCCACGCGTTCACAGGCCTCACACCCACAGTCATGGAGAAAGAGAGAGACACGCGCTGTGGCAGGCACGTTATAGAGAGAACGCACCATGCGCCGGTGGCACGCGTGTCGAAGCTGGAGAAGGAGATCTTCGCCGTCTTGAGGAATCGGATCGTGTTCTTGGCCGCCATGCTGCTGCTGCTTTCGCCGACTCGAATAGTATCGCTATTGCTATTGTCTGTGGACCGATCATCGCCACCACTTGCGTCTCCGCATCACAGGACGAACCTGCATGAATTTATACACGTATACACTGCTCTATTATTGTCCGGGGTAGCACTCTACATATATGTACTTACAGAGGATTGGCTGGTACTGGTTACGGTGGGTTACAATGGGTACGATCAGTACGATTGAATAGCCAAAGCAAACCAAAAGAGAAAGCTGCAAGTGATGAGGGACAACGCGCCGATCGACCGCGAGACGCACTGTCCGTTCCTGCTGCGCGTGTTCTGCAGCACGGGCGGACCGCACAGGTAGAGAACGCGGCTGCGAGTGCAGATGTCGCGTGTCTATCGCGCGCAGTATGCGTTTCTCTGTGGCTGAGCAACGGAGGATGACACTACTGAGCACTCGGATTTCTTCTAACTGTGCATTGTTGTGTGTGTGGCAACTTCCAGGAAAGAAGACTTTGAGAAGCTGGACGAGAATCCGATTGAAGATGAATTGCATATCTATACATGGTGAGAAGCTCTTTTGGGTCATTGTGAGGGTCTTGCGTCTCTTCTGTGTGTTTCTAATCAATATGCGATCTTGCGCCGTGCGCAATGTATGAAGGCCGGACGCGACATTGCGCGAGATTGCAGACTTGGTTCAAGACTCCAACTCTGACGCGCGGAGGTCCAGTGCGCGCATGGGCTTCTCGATTGTGAGTCAGATCCGCGACGGAAGGTTCGTTTTCGGCACTCTATGTAGGCATGGTCCACAATTGTGTGGATAACAGGAAAACTAATGGACGTGGCTGTGTGTTCATTTAGGATCGTGATGCGCAAGGTCGGGTGGGTGAACAGCAACCGCCGAAAGACGGGCGATGAAGACAAGACGCTCGCTGCGCTCCGCTTCGAGCCCGGCGATTACCTGGACGTTGCGCTGTATCAATAGCGTATATATAGCTGCTGTCAGTCTCCTCGGAGAGCTTGCCGTTCATTTTTTTTCGTACATGCTACCAGATCTTGGCGAACGGACGCAGCCACCTTTGCCGTACTTGTAATGCTGGAATGAGAAGCACAAGGTCCGATTGCACGCCGATCTTTCTGTTACTCGATTGTCCTACAACATGATGCAGATTATTGCACCGGATTACACAAAATGGATTACTTCACAGAAAAAATGCGCACGTTTTACAAATACTCTCTTAAAATCGGTTGTCGACGTGGAAGGGCACTTCGGACGGTTGCTCGTGACCTCGACTGCATTATCCGCGCCGTCCACAGCGTCCGTCTGCGATACTGTTACGCAACGGGATTAAGCAAGCGCAAGTGTAATCATGGTCGACGACCGAGTGCATGCACAAGCGTAACGCGCATGGACGGGAAGTGGGATCTTGCTGCACTGAGGCAACTTGTCAACTCTCACCGCAAGATGTAGACCTAAGCTTTGATGACGAGTTTCCCCTTGTGAGCTACGGTAGGTAACTCAGAGGCGGTCGCGCTTTAACTGATGCGAAAAATTAATTCCACCCAGACCGTTCATCTTGGCTCGTCTGTGCGAGGTGCGTGTTAGTGAGGCTCTCACTGACACGCATCTGTTGCAGTTGCATCGTTGCCGCCTTTATATCAGGCCTAAAAAAGCCAAACGAAAATACCCCGATCTGAGTATCGTCTCGCGCGCAAAGTGTTCACGCCTTACACGCTTCCCTTCCAGACAGGTACCTTCTACGCCATTGCCCCTCGAGCGCCGCTTATGCAGAGTTCACTTTGGAATTTCCTCTCGAGCAATCAAGTACAAATTGCCCATTTCCTCGTCGCAGCATGAAGCTCGCTTTCTCCGTTCTTGCGACTGCCCTCGCACTCGCGCACACCGTCAGCGGTTTGTCTTCCAATACTGTGCCTGAAAACACATCCGCTTTGGTCACTTCCGGCGATTTCAACTTCTCGAGCTACTGCAATGGCACTGCCTTCGACTCAATGCACTCGAGTCCGTCCAGCACGTGGTGCTTCAATTCCAAGCAGGAGTGGGTGGGCGTCACCGACTGGTTCCTCACAGGTCAGGCCGTTCTGGACCAGTTCCCCGGTCTGAACAACGAGCCGAATGTGTGCCGAGTGCTCTTCAACAGTGATCCATACCCGATTTTCGAATGGAACGACGAGTACCAGCTGTTCACCGCCAAGAGCAAGTCGCGAGGCGGTTGATGGAACGAGTGGCTCGTGTACGTCAAGGATTACAGAGGAACTGCCACGTGGACGGACTCGTGGGTCAAGCTCTCCAACACCATCGACGCCGAGTTCATCAAGTTCGCACTTGTGGGTCCATCTTGCATTAAGAATGTGATGATCGCGTGCAACAACGGCGCTACTGGCGGTCTCGGGGACGTCGCGGTCTCACTCGGCAATGGCTACTGGGAGCACCTCTTTGGCACGCTCAACATTCCGTTCGTCAAGTACGGCCCTGAGTCGTCTGGTGTGCGTCCATTAAGCATGAACGACTACAGCTTGCACGTGTCTCCGTGGGCGATGTCTGGGGACTGGGACATGTTTTGGGGCTCAGCGAACCTTGTCGTAGAACCATTTGGGGACACGATGATCAACGTGCCGACGAAGCACATGTGCATGTCGACGAGTACACATCAAACTGGACCATACTCACGTTGCCCGCTCATCAACTACTAGTTATCTAGTAGGATCGAGTAAAGTGTGAGAAAAATGACGAGATTGACGCGCTTTGAGACGGATTTTGATTAATTTGAGCAATATCGTGTGTGCCTTCCCGTTATTACAGCGAACTATAGGTGTTGCCGTTTAATCAATCGATCAGTAAGCTGCTCAACTCGAGTTCATGTGCTTGGCGGTTTCGTTGTATCAACAAGCTACAGTCGCCATCACCAGGAAGGCTCACCTAGTATGGATGACCATCACTCGCTTTCCCTATTATTTACCTAATGTTGGAGTGATGATGATTCCTGTTACAGCAGTAAACCAAGCAAAATCAAATCCACATCATGGCGTAGTTTTTTCTGAACGAGTCGTCATTCGTACCTGTAAACTTCGACGATACACTGCTTCCTCTCAGGTAGTAACAGCATACGTCAGTATTAATAATGAAATTGCGACACAGACGCAGCATATTGTTTATATTAGACGTTGAGAGAGAAGGTCATTCTATTTAACTTGTGATCTACATATAGTTTAAGAATTCCCGAGTCTCATTAACACTGCTGAGAGTGAGGTGTTTCTAAGTTTTGACGGTGTGGCACCGACGTCATTTTCGAGTAGATCTGCGACTTGGGACATAAGAACTCGGTCATTTCCCCGCGATTCGTCGGTGAGTATCTTCGCACTCTGGGAGAGAAGTGTGCCCACCGTGGGGAGTTTATATTAGACGTTATCTTGAAATACAGCATATTCAACGCATCCGTACATCGATGGATTACGCATCTGCCACCTCACAACGTTTCATATCATAGACCCAAGCTGCCGCTCGAAAGCTCGAAGTCTAAAGTCGTCCTTCGGCTTTCCGATTCCACTACTGATTAATGAACTGGCAAGCCGGGTACGGTCCTTTTTGCAGCGTGCTTGTCGAGGTGCATCTGTTCTCCTTCGGAACGTTGATCATCGTGTCCCCAAATGGTTCTACGACAAGGTTCGCTGAGCCCCAAAACATGTCCCAGTCCCCAGACATCGCCCACGGAGACACGTGCAAGCTGTAGTCGTTCATGCTTAATGGACGCACACCAGACGACTCAGGGCCGTACTTGACGAACGGAATGTTGAGCGTGCCAAAGAGGTGCTCCCAGTAGCCATTGCCGAGTGAGACCGCGACGTCCCCGAGACCGCCAGTAGCGCCGTTGTTGCACGCGATCATCACATTCTTAATGCAAGATGGACCCACAAGTGCGAACTTGATGAACTCGGCGTCGATGGTGTTGGAGAGCTTGACCCACGAGTCCGTCCACGTGGCAGTTCCTCTGTAATCCTTGACGTACACGAGCCACTCGTTCCATCAACCGCCTCGCGACTTGCTCTTGGCGGTGAACAGCTGGTACTCGTCGTTCCATTCGAAAATCGGGTATGGATCACTGTTGAAGAGCACTCGGCACACATTCGGCTCGTTGTTCAGACCGGGGAACTGGTCCAGAACGGCCTGACCTGTGAGGAACCAGTCGGTGACGCCCACCCACTCCTGCTTGGAATTGAAGCACCACGTGCTGGACGGACTCGAGTGCATTGAGTCGAAGGCAGTGCCATTGCAGTAGCTCGAGAAGTTGAAATTGGTGATGGGGAGGGCCGAAGACGCTTGGATTTCGGATGCGTTGTCGGAAGGCGAACTGGTGGCAGTACTGGTGAGCGTAAAGGCGGCCGCAAGAACGGAGAAAGCGAGCTTCATGGTTTGCACACAGATGAGATGCGTGACGCTTGAACTGGGGAATGCTTGACTGCTTAAGAGGAAGTTGCAAAGTGAGCGCTCAGGTTCTCCTTTGGGATCGAGCTGCCACCGAGAGCCAAGGTAAAACAGCTTGTAGGGATGAGATGAAAACAAATCTCAAGGCGCACCTTCGCTCCCTTTCTGCGCTCAAGATATGCTCAGATGAAGGTACAATCCGTTTCGATTTTATTCCCGGGCTCCTGACATCAGGTCTGATGTTAAATGTGGCAACATGTGCGGCAACGAGCGTTGCCGCGGGCATCGAAAAAATGGCACCATATCGACCGCAAAAAGCAGATCTTACTTGCTATGGGTGGCAAAGGGACTGATAGCATGTCATGGTGGTATCACAGACCGACCTCTGGATCAGATTCTTGTTGCCAAAGGAGGTACCGACAGTTTTCCTCCGAAACGTGCTTGAAGTTGAACTTCCAGTGATCTGTGGACGCTCTCTCGAAGATGCACACGCTATTATTACCAGAGAGATCGAAGTCGCCTCGTGGTGGAGGTCTGGAAACGAGTGGTGGGTACGACAAACGACAATGTGATGTGCAGTCGAGGTATCATGCCACACGACTTGCGTGACTATAGTGACCTCCTCGTTGTGTGTACCCCAATAGAACCATCACTCACAGTCCATTGTATTTGTCCTCAATTTTGCTTGAAATATTCCAGGGCACGTAATGAATTCGACCCCGACGAGCATGCACCAGGTACAACCATCCTGGGATTATATAGACACAGATGCTCAGACGATACATACAATTGGCGCGTGAGTCAAGTCGATTCCTCCACGCCTGTTGATCATGCATGCTTCACGTAAACACGAGTCGATGCGTGGCGTCTGTCGCCTGTAATCTACGAAAGTGGCAGAACCACAAAAGTTTCACAGTGTCTCGATTGCCGTTGTGGCAACGCACAGAAGCGTTTCCGCACACCGTGGACACCCGCGTGACCGGCATCGACATCAGCAAACAAGTATTTCACACACCAAAAAAAAGCACAACACTTCTTTCTTCACAAGTAAAAATGCGCACGCTTTTTCAAAGTGCACATTATTTGTGAACGTTTGAAGTAAAACTTCCCTCGCGTTTGCATCATCATGTAGCTCCCATTTTCACAGTCTTCCAAACTTTGTAGTAGAATTCTCTCGTCTGCAGCACCACAAATAGAGCTTTCAGTGCCATAAATATCGCATTTCACAGTGACTGTAAGCAAAGGTATCGCGATCAGGGTTCTGCTAGTTTCCTCATCCTCGCCACTCCCTTCCTCGTCTGAGCCCTACGTCCGTCATTCGGAGGCCGCCATGAGCTCCAGGAAGCGCGCGTGAATGCAGCAACAACTGCTGCTTACGGAGGACGAAGAGGACGCGGCCGAGACGAAGGCGTGGCACGTGGTCCCCACCTCAGGAGGCGGGGCTCAGCAGCAAGAGCAGTCGACAGCCATCGTCTGCAGCGGAACCCTTGGTCGCTATAGTGGTGATGACGATGATCAGAAGAACGTGGCAGTGATGATCGAACAACTTCTCGAATGCTTCCGTGACAACGATGAAGCGCTGGCGTTGACTGATTCTCAGCACCGACTCCGTGACGAGCAGCACGAAGTTTTGACGCAGTTGCGAGCCAACTCGGATGCACTGCTCCAGGCCCAAGTGGAGACACAAGCGCAGCTGGACGCGCGCCTGGAGCAAGCTCTGATTATTGCACAGACACAACTTCTGGAACAAACTCGCGCGATGGTTCACTCGCACCAGGAAACGAGCATAGCAAGTCTTCACCGAGCAGTTTAGGAAGCGCTCTTCCAAGCTCGAGTGGAGACCCGCGAGCAAATCAGTGCAATCACGGAACGTGTGGCCCACTCGGAGTGCGCCGTCGAAGTACGCGTAATGATGCCCTTGCAGCTACCCAGACCAAAACGCGACTCAAAGCGCACATTGAAGCAGTCAGGATGAAGCGTGCGATTGACGAGCGGATCCAGATGCTCTAGAGGAAAGCCAGACCGAATCTCGGGCTCGAGAAAAGCAGATTCAGCTCGCAATAGAGGCATTGCGCGACCAAGTTCAGGTGCTGGCACAATCCTATGAGCGACTGGAGAATCAACAAACTCGGGGTCAGCACGATCTGATCGAGTCACAGGCTCAAGCACAAGTCCGCTTCACAGCATACACAGAATCAGCGACCAAGGGCAGGCCAAAGTCAACGCTGCGCAAACCCAGGTACAGCAGTAATTAGGACAGCTGCGCTTGCAACTCGACGCCGACCGACAGAACGCACCTTCAGAGACGTGCAGTAGCTTGTCGGCGATCATTACTGCGATGCAATCTTTTAAGAGGAATCCGAAAGCAGAGCGCAGCCCTGTCGTCGCTTCTGAGCAACAAACACAGAGCGAGAAGTCTCCACCGAGGTCAGCACAAGCAAAAGACCCGAGGTCGTTGCTGGACGAGGCTCAACGAAGCGCGATGGACGACGTCAAGCGTCGCAGTCATGCTCGTGCCGAATTGCTTTGGGCAGCAGCAAAGCAGAAGCAACAGGAAAAGAGAAAAGCGCAATTTACAGCAAGAAAAGAATCTGGGAAGATGAAGCAGAGCGCACTGCCATCAAAGGCAAGAAGAGGAAGTACTATCAAGCACGTAAAAGGTGTAAAGCCGTCGATGATGGCGCCTATTGTGGAATAGCACTCTGCCTGTGGATAATTAATCGAGCACACTCCCATCCGCCACGAGTTTCAACTTTTCAAGCTTCTGCAATGGCATTGCATACGATTCGGTGCGCTTGAGTCTGTCAGGACTCGTAGCTTTAGCGCCAGCTTAGAGTGGGTTCGCGTCATCGACTAGTTCCTCGCGGGGCTGCACGGTGCTCTAATAGTTTTGTAACATGGACGCAGAGCCAAACATGCGCGTGTATGAAGAACCTGATGATCGCATGCAACAACGGTGCCTCGGCTGGACTCAGGATCGTCGCGATCTCGCTCGGCGAGGGATACTGGGAGCATCACTTTAGCAAGAGGAACGTTCTATGTCAAAACTGCGGATCAGACACCAGAGCGTGCGATGGAAGCAGGACAACGATTTAGGGCTCCACACCTCGCCCTGGGCCGTGTCGGGGACTGGGACCACTTCTGGGTGGCAGCCTACTTGGTCCTGCAACCAGCCAGGGATACCCCCAACTCGGTACCGTTCGAGCACCGCTGCTCGGTGTCAGGCCACCCAGCCTAGCAAAGTAGGTCCATATGCGTTTTGCCAAGTAGGTCCATATGCGTTTTGCCAAGTAGGTTCTATTGGGCTCAACAGTCATCATCAATACGATAAAGTAAGTGTGGAAGCGGTAGGGTATATCTGGTGCTCTTTTAGTTTACTAACAAATTTTTAAGCAGTCTTTTCGTGAAGTTTTTGACCTCTTTGCCCTACGAATTGACCTCATTGTAGTGTATTTACAACTACATTGTAAACACATTGATAGCTGTACAATGAGCAGTATTTTTGTGATCAAATGAACAGGGTTACGCTGGGCTATCTGATCCTGCGTAACCTCAAGTCGTTTTGGCTCCCATTTTGGTATCAGCGCGAGTGACCATCGATGGTGCAGGTGTCAGCGGATACGTTCCTCACAAAGGTGGCGGAGCTCTACGAGCAGACCACGAGCGCCTCCAAGGGCTCCGTCGCCCTCTCCTGCAAGAGCGGTACTTCATGTTCTACGCGCAGCATGCAGCATTTGAGTTCTCTCTCCATATATGCATGTATGCATACTTAGTGTCCCTCGTTCATGGTAGTGCCCGTGAAGAAGATCGCAAAGCAGAACGCGCTTGGAGGTACCGTAGACCACGTGCTACTCTTCCGCGTGTGCAAATACGGCAACAACAAGCATAAGAAGAAATACAGCACTATGGTACGTGTATCGTACGGCATGCAGAGGCGCGTCGCGGTTTTCGTTACCATATCTCACTCATTTCTTGCTTTTTCTTCGGCAGATCAGCGCGACGGGACACGCACAATTCCACACATCGCTGAGCCAGATCGTCAAGACCAAGATCGACGTTGCCATCTCCAAAGACATCGCCGGAGGCAGCGCAAAGCGGCTCGCCAAGGTCAAGAAAACCACCGAGTAAGGCGCTAGGCATTCACATCCCAATGATGGAAATGCTGAGTGACCACATAGCAAAGAACGTATAATCGCAATATTGATGATGTTTTATGCGTCTTTGTCTCTCGTTCTGGAAGTATCTGCTGTCTCAGTAAATGCTGCCATGCAGTATATCTCTTGGTCTTGTGTGCTTATGCATGTGGTTTTTCTATTATGACAATGGAGAGGAGGACGGCGACGCCGCGACGATCTGGTCGCTCGCGAGCTGCTGCACGTACGTCGTGAACTTTGGGATGTCGTCGAGGAGCGACATGTCGGAGATCACCTCGCGCAGGTAGTGGTTGCGTCTCGACACGCGGCGGCGACTCTCCTGGTTGCTCACGTTCGAGCTCAGGATGCGGCTGATCATGGGCATGTAGTCCAGGTGGAAGCTCGAGTTGCCGGGACTGCATTAAGGCAGGGGCAAAGTCAGGAAATGGAGTCCAGGAGTGTCATAGCTGAACAAAAGAATTGACTCACGACGTACCCGATAGCGGCCAACGGCAGCTCCACCTTGAACTTCATGGTGTTGAGTTCTGCCTGATGCTCATTCCTAAGGATGCATGGTACGATATCCGTTACAACACGCACAGACTTCACTCCATTGACTGGCATCTGCATGCACGAACCTTCGTTTTTGGGCGACTGTTGCGTCGAGTGTTCGCTGAATGCAATCTGACGAACACGTTGGTCCAGTTCCCTTTTGCTCCAACAGCACGGAGCGACCGATGCCACCAGGTGTGAGCAATGCCGACAGACTGCTCATGCGAAGGTCCAGCGACTTGAGCTCGTTCTGCTCGCGCTCAAAGAAAAGATCCTACACAAACACACACATCACCAACATTGTCATCACAACAATCCACTGTCACACTTATTTTATCTTAGAAAAGCATGCTCTTACCTCATGGTCGCTCTGGTCACCATGGTTACACCACACGTCCGCGACCGAGATGGCGTCCAGCACTGCCGCCAGATCCTGAATCAGAAGCGTATCCTTCACCTTTTCCTCCTTCGTCTTGTCTTCCTCTGGCGTTTTCTGAGCGTCTGATGCACTCAGTTCACTCAGCAGATTGCTTGAGAGCATATCGAAAGATCGCGAAGACCACTGCGTCCACGCTGGAATCATCGTTGCAAGTGGGACTTGATAGTCCACATCAACTACTTCCTCGTCATCGTGCAGCTCAATCGTCGCCACTGGTGCTTTCGTAATGCTGTAATGCTCGGGTTGCCACGTCCACTTGGCCGCGCTTTGCTTGTTCGCAAAGTGTGGCGCTTGCGTCTGTAGAAAATGCAGCGCGTGTCGAATGTCGCACTTAAAGAACGTCGCCATCGCATTCGTCAGGGCGTGGGTGAGCGGAAGCTGTTCGATGTATGCTACCAGCATCATCCACGTGCTGAATTCGTTCATCGATGGCTTCGTGAGCACCTGGCACAGCCTCTGCGGCGTTGCAGGGAAATTATCAGGAAGTTTGCGACACGTGAGCACAATCGGGCATTTCGAGTGCTTGGCAATCGCACACAGCGACGTCAAAAAGCCTTTGTCCTCTTCAAACACCACATCCACCTGACGACACACACACAATGAGAAATGAGTCCAAACACACGAGGGCGATCAAATGCAAGGCAGCTTACATCTTCAAAGAGAACAAGCGAGAGGTGCGACGCCGTGGGTTTGTCCGCGCTCTTCCGCTTCTGCTTCTTCGACAGTTTCTGCTTTTTCTGCTTCTTCTTCTCGGCAGAAGGCATCCCGGAATGCAGCACGCGCGTCGACTGCGTGGCTTCACCCGCGATCTCGACGATCGTGCGTCCTGTTCGGTTCTGACCAGCGTTGATCTCGATGATCTGGAAGCCGAGCTCTTCAGCACACGCGTACACGGCCGCTGATTTGCCAGCGCCAGATTCGCCCTCCAGGATGAATAACCGACAGAGATCCGACAACTCGTCTTCGTCGCTCTCGTCGTCCTCAAACACGAAAAGCTCGGCCTGGAAACAACTCCGACGCGCGCGCTCGTCGCCACCGACTTTCCACGCATTCAACCACGACGAAAGCAACCGCATCGGCTCCTTGTTGCCCACGATCCCACTCGCTGTTACAGGAACGTACCGGTCCACAAAGGTCAGGTTGTGCTCTTTCTCGCACCGCTTCGCCTTTGCTGCGAGCAAATCTGTGAGCATTTCGCGGACGCGTTTCTCTTTAGTGCCGTATCTGTCCACGAGCGCATCGATCAACAAGTTCTCTGAATCGTACTCCATCGGGAACAGATCTGGTTCGCAGTAATCGGCTGGTCCTTTTGTCGTGACGCTGCTGCTGCTGTCATCATGATACTGTCGGAACCAGAACAAATCGGAAAACGTGGTCTCCGTCTGTACCTGTTGTTGCCGATAGGCTGACGATGTTGCGTACAAAGCACTCCGCGCTGCCGCAGCTTCCATCTCATCATCGTCATCAACAACAAGCACGACATCGTCTTTCGAAGCGCTTTCTGGTTTCCTAGGGATCTGCAGTGGTGGTAATGCATCTACCTTGGACAACGCATCGATCTCAGTACTGTACACGTGCTGGATGTGTGGGAAATGGACGACGTCCTTCGACCAGCGCGGCTTTCGCTTCTTTCCGTCCAGAGACTTCACGCTGCCCGGAGCCGACCTACCTGATTCACTGTCTTCAACCTCAATCACGTCGGTCTCGCTGCTGCTGCTCTTTGCATTCTCGCGAGCCTTTTGCACCTGGAAAAACGGATTCACGGCGGTTTTTCCACTAAAAAACGCTAGGTCCTTCTCGCGCGTCTTGCGCATCTGCTCGCGCAACGTTGCGACGGCCTCGATCTCCTGCAGCTGCTTCTTGTCTTGTTCACTCAGGAAAAACGACTCTTTCGACGCTATTTTGGCGCCTGGGGACGGCGTGGTCCTGTCCATTTCCAGCTTGCGTTTGCGTCCTCCTGCAGGTGGCGTTTTCAGGTCTGGAAAGCCCCGGTCCGCGGCTGCTGCTGCACCACTGCGTTTCGCCTTGGGGATCTTCTTTGTCAATGAATTGCGCTCTGGCGGCGTCAAGAGGTCGACAATGTCCGCCACGCCTTGAGATGGTGGCATCTGCTTCCGCGCCAGCGTGTTGAGCACCGCCTGGCGCTTTAGACGACCAGAGGAGATCGGAGTAGTCGTGTCGGTATTGCTGCTATCCGGAGACGCTACTGCTTCGACACTATTGACAGTGTTATCGCCACTGCTGTTATCTGCTGGCTCCTGCTTCTCCTTATTGCCGTCAGTGTCTGCTGCAACAGTCGTTGTCTCTGTCGATGTCGTCACCATGCCCTTGATCGCCATCTCCACCGGTGCGCTTTCAGGGCTCTCTGCCTCGTCCTGCACTGCGTGTTCTACTGTAGTTGCGCCTTCGATCTCTGCCTCTGGTTGCTCTCTGCCAGCACTTTCTCCTACGCCCTCCTCACTGCCTCGCTGCGTTGTACAAAACGCCTTGATTGAGTAGTTCGGTTTGACATTCCGCCCACCCTTTTTACTACTGCGCTTCGCTGTCGCCGTCGCTCGCCGCCGCCGCCCCCAGTGCGCCTTCTCATCGAACTCGGCGTCGTCCTCCTCCTCGTCGATCTCCTCCACGAGCGCGCGCTTGTCGGGGCTGATGCGGTTGATCGTCTCCTTGGCGCGCAGGATCGCGAGGCTGATGTCGAGCGGCGACGTCATCTCCGCCGCTTGCGTCACCAACTTGTCGGCCGCTGCGGCTGATACTACTGGCGCTTCTGGCTTGTGCAGCCACGACGCCATACCGCGCGACGTGTCGGCCATGCTGCCTCGTCCCCCGCGTACAGAGCAAAAGGCGGGATAAGGGCGTTCGAATTCCGCGAAAATGGCGCTTCCCGCCATTTTTTAAATCGTACTTAGAAGGAGAGAGGACGCGGATATGCGGGACAAGAGGTTTCACGGTACTGCTCTGCAAGAGTGCATGTAGTAAGGACGAAAAGCTACACATGCACATATATATATTGGTTTGGCTTAATGGCTTGGAATATGACAACTATGGCTGCGGTTCTCCATATTGCACGATGCAGTTGACGCCTTTTTTCACTGCATGCCGGAGGAGTTTGGTGTCCCCCACGGCTGGTAGCCGCCGCCCATGGGGTCGTTCGCGTCGTTGTACATGGGCTGCGGCTGCATCTGTGGCGCGCTCATCGTCATCTGGTGCGGGAGCAATGACTGCTGCTGAGCCATGGGGTTGCCGTAGCCCATGGCGTTCGGCATGTGGTAGCGCTGTTGCTGCTGCTGTGGAGGCACCATGCCTTGAACTCCCATTTGTGCATACTGAGGGTGGCCTCCCGCGACGGCGCCCATCGAGTTCAGTCGCGCCTGGTACTGCGCGTGGGCGTACGCTTGCGCTTGGAGCTGGGATTGCGCCTGAGCGTATCGCACTTGCGCCTGTGCTTGGCTCGGGTTGTGCGCCATGGTCTGCTGCTGCACTTGCCCCGCGGCGCCGGCCATGGGGTTCATCGCCATGCCGGCACGCGCATACTGCTGCTGCTGCTGCTGCTGCTGCTGCTGCTGCTGCTGCTGGGCTGCATACAATTGCTGCTGTTGCTGCATGCGCAGTTGCTGCTGTTGTTGTTGCATCTGGATATGCGGAGGGATGGCCGCCGGCCGTGGGGACGGCTCAGACGACTCATCGGCCCACTTCGCGAGCGTCATCAAGTTCTTGTTGAGCTTCTTGCGCTTCTTGTCCAGTTTGTCCGTGAACTCGCTCAGCTGCGTCGTGCCCTTTCCGTGCTTGATCTGGTTGTTCAGCGTGATGATCTCCACGATCAGTGCCGAGTTCTCGTCCAGCATCGCCTGCATCAAGACATATGAGGCACAAAGAGAAAAAACATCACACAGGCGTCCCTCGTGTTTCTGCACCTTCTTGCACGTCTCTTTCCACGCACTGCGTACCTGGATCTCCTCCGTATTCACCTCCTTTGCCTCGCTCTCCTCCTGACCGTACACCCGCGCTCCAGCAGCGCCCGGAGGCAGGTACGCGCGCTGCTGGTTCATCGCCGCCATGTTCGGATTCGCGCCAACGTTCATAGTTTTTTTGTATTGCAGCAGCAAGTACCGATGCAAAAGTGTCGGACGGAGGTTGGGTTCGGTAAAGTACGATTGAGTATCGGATTGGTGGAAATTTGGAATCCAACAATGCGATTGGCGGAAATGGTGCTGAGACCACTCAGCCAGTGCCTTCAGTGCCGCAATATCCATTGAGCGAGGAGAATCAAGAGGGAAGTATGGGCATGGACCGCTTTCTGCGCATGACGGCCGTGCAGGCCGAGGCGGCGATGAAGCCGCAGCTCGTGGACGGCAAGTGGAAGCAGCCGCTCATCTCCGGCCGCAAGGTGGCGCTCATCAAGAAGCACGCCGTGCGCAACGGCCTCGTGGGCCAGTGGGTCGAGGGCCAGGGCGGCTGGCTCGACGCGTGGAACCGCGCCGAGAAGCACCACGTCATGCGTCCGCCAAAGGGCCACCTCCACCAGCGCAACGAGTTCGAACGGTGCGTTTTTATTGCTAATATCGAGTGGTGATGCGTTTGTTCTGGTACTAATGCGTTGTTATTTGCGTGTGTGTGCTTGGTACTTTAGTGTCAAGAAGGTGCAAGCGGCGCTTGCGGCGATGCCAACGAAGATCGCGGAACACAAGAAGGCCGTGAAGGCCGCCAAGCCGCTCAAGGGCCTCGACAAGTGGCTGAACGAGTCCGACCCGTACTAAATACACCGAGTGCTGTCACTGTGCGAGATTGCCACGCATCGAGGGATCGTTTGAGAGCGTTGCTGCTGCTACTGGCTGGTGAATTGCGGATAAATAGATATTGTTATGCCTAGATGGAGGAGGCCACCGTTCGCCAGCAAAAACAACAACAGCAGCCAGAGCGACTTGCGCGCGTTGCGTGCTTCCAGTAACAAAAAAAGAAAAGAAAAACAAACAACTTTGAAGTCGAGACAATGATCAAGTGCAGGTGCTGCGTAATTTATTGGTTGTGCTTGTGTGTGGGTGTTGTGCTTGGAGACAGATCTGATCATTAACGAGGCTGCTATGGTCCAAACAAGACGGAGGCGTGTCCGAAGTTATTTGCTGGGAATGACGAGTTGCAACTCTTTGCAGCTTTTAATTTTCTCGCATTTACGGCTATCTTTGGTAAGCCATCACATGAAACAAAAAACGACGCGTCAATGCGGCCAGACTTATATTTATACGAAGCAGCAACTGACACGCAGCGAGCCAAAAAGCAGAGAGGTTCGTGCGTATACCAGCAAAAACAGAAGAAAAGGCTACCGCACATCGACGCAAAATACACAAAGTCAATGCCCAGTTGGAGTCGCTTTGGCGAGAGACGAAGCAAGGCGAGCAGCACCATCCTGCCGGTCAGCTCCAGCGGCCTTGACGAATCAGAGGAGCACAAGTACCATGGGAAACCATCGGCTCTTTCTCGAAGAAACAGCGCCACACGGTCGCCTCGTCTCGTGCAATGGCTTTGGTAAGGGACAAAGCATTCAAATTTACGTCTGGCAGGTCGAACCATGCTGATCCTACCTACTCCCATTCCTGTGCCTTGACATTTCTCCCTTTAGGGCGTTCTTGCTGCTGAATTTGGTTGCCGTGCTGGGCTTCATCTTCAGCAGCGCACTCTACTTCCCGTCCGTGACGCATTCCGTCGTGCACCAGGCGCTGCAGCAGAGCATTGCGAGCCCTCAACCACGGCAGCAAGAAAAAGTGGTTGATGGGCCAGGTGCTGCAATGACACCATTCTCAGCAGAGCCGAGTTCCAACCCACCAACGACATCTTACCGTATAACAGAACAAGCCAATGGCCAACTCTTGCCGGAAGAAGGGGAGCAACGCGATCTGATGTTCTCAAATGATCCCAAGCTGAAGGAAGACGTGTCATCGCTCTCACCTCAAGCCGACGTTGAAGATAACGGCGAAGACGCAACGCTACCGTCAGAGAAGATTCAAACGTTAGCTCCAATCTATGAGATTAGCCAAGAGCCAAAATCAGTCGAAAAAGTGCAAACACCGAATCCGACAAGTGCTCAAACTGCCCAAGAGAGCACTACTGCAGACAACCGACAAGCGCTGGACGAAGTCATGGACCGCATTGCCAAGATGAAGGGAAAATCAACATTGCGATCAAATTTGGCTGCAATACCGCCAACGGAGACACTAGACTCACCTTCAATTCCACAAAACACTGCCATCGAGATCAAAGTGCCAAAGGCAGCAAATGCAGCAAAGGATGCGAATACTGCAAAGCCAAATGCACGACTGGCAGAGATCAAGCGAATGCAAAAGAAAACGATCGAGGGAGAAGAACAACGTATGTAACATTGGTTGCCAGTGCTTTGCCGATACAAATGGACTTATCTTCACTAATGAATTGTATAGTGCACGCAGCGCTTCGTCCGAATCTACTGGCGTGGTTGAAGGCCGACAAGGGCGTGGAAGTGGAAAGTCTCCAGGAATGCATTGCTACCGGATCGGGCAGCTCCTGTAATGTGAAATCGTAAGTACCTAAGATTGCTACCGCCCGTTTGAACGTTCTGTTTGACTAAATGGATGGAAATTCGCGAATTTGATAGATGGAGAAGCCAAGTTGGATCAGAAAGTTCGCAGTACAAGTTTACCCCGGCGTCTCGAGACCAGCTACTTCCTTTGTTTCTTCCCAGTATCAGCGACCGCAACAAACTGCCAGCGCTCTACTTTGCCTGTCCAATGCAAAACGAAGCATTGAGGCTGCACGACTACATGACGCTCTTCTTTGTGCTCTCTCCAGCCCAAATTGAGGTAATTGTGTTTGCTATGCATCCATTGAGTCTGCTCTCTCTTTGACTCAATTTATATGTTGGCATGGGGCATTTTGCACAGGCTGGGAATTCATACAAAGGACAGAAATTCTTTGGCAATTCGCCCTACGGCCAGTTTTTCTTCCATGGTGGCAAACCAGGTTTCTTATCCGGTGGTGGCGTTCGTGAGTTGGATACCGTTGCCTCCAGCGGCAACTTTTATCTGCTGACGTATCGCCTTCATCGCAACTCGGTGGAAATCAAGATGAACGGGCAGTCGTGGGGGCCACGTATTACTTCTGACACTAATGGCAACAACAATGACGCTGCGTTTGCGGTTCGCATGTCGGACAATGCGGCCCTAAGTCTAGGAAACGTGAAACCCATTTGTGACACGAACGCGTTCCAAGGACGCATCGCGGAAGTCATGGTATACGATACGATCCTCACCGACACCCAAGTACGCGATGTAGAGACGTACTTGCAGCAGAAATGGTGGGACGCGCCATTCGACATCTCCGACACTGGAGCAACACCCGATGGTGACATTACAGAGGTTCCTGCTGACACGCGAGAGGATACCGCAGCAGCAGAAGCAAACGATGCCATTAAGAACGAGCAAACAGCTTTGGATTCAACTTCAACGGCTGCTGTCAAAGATACCAACTTGATCGAAATTCATGACGATAATGAGCCACAAGATGAAGATGATCTCGAAGCAGCAACCCAGCCGCCGCTGCAGTCAGAAGAGACAAAGGAGTCCATGTCACCCCCAGAGCCTGTCACATTCGACCCGGAGTACGTGTTTGACTGGACGCCATCGCAGGAGCTGCTCGCGGCCAAGGCTGAGAAAGCGGCGACGCTGGGCGTGGACCTGACGGTCGAGTGGGCCAAGGCCGTGAAGGAGCGCGTAGACGCGATCCGCGGCTTCCAGTTCGGCGGTGATGTGCTGCGCGCGTACATACGCAGCCGCAAGGAGGAGCTGCTCGCGTTACGTCAAGAGCTCTTTGGGTAATCGTCACGCTTGACAAAGCCACGCACGCGTGACCTGCATTCTGCTTTACTACTGTAAAAAAAGTAGACTCACAGAAAAAAATCTGATTTTCGAACACTTAACGGACAGCACATATTTGTACGTTACAAACGCCGAGTGTTCCAGTGGTTGTGTTGTGGCCACAGTCTCCACTGTTGAATTGCATACTCAACCAGGTTTCTGCAACATGCTTTTACTCGACAATATCGAATTACTGAAACCATGGGACTACCAACTGTACTACAAACAGCTCTCATGTAAAAAAAATCCACTGCAGAGCATGCATATCGAGTTGGAAGGTATCGCTTTCCAGAGGGTTTACATTTGTTGGGTAATCGTGAGAGAGGACGAGCTTGCCCCATGTTCAGCGAGGAGAATTCCCATTCGAGATTTCCACGATTAGCAGGAGAATGACGTCCGCCGCCATCGCCGCCTCCTTGCGCGCAGCCGCGCAGCGCGCCGTGGCGCAGGCGCCCACGCGCCAGCACCTTCGGCTGCAGCTCTTCTCCAGCGCCGCCGTGGAAGCTCCGCTCGCGCGTCGCCGCCTCCGCGAGCTCCCGCCCCCACTCAAGCTCGTACGTGATCACATTATTTTTTCTGTGCTTTCGATGCAGTGTATGTGATGTTAGCTATTGTGGACGGATGCTAATGATGCGCTTTGTGTGCTTATATCGTGCAGACGGATGCGGCAGCGGAGCGCATTCGCGAATTATTGGACGGCAAACCGGATGCGATTGGGATCCGACTAGGCGTTAGAACACGTACGTTTGTCCATTCAAGTTCTTCCTAGGAATGGATGGCTAATACTGACATTACTGTGTGTCTGTTTTGTTTTGTTGAGACAGGTGGCTGCAATGGGCTTTCGTACACCATGAACTACGCAGACAAGAAGGAGAAGCTCGAGGAAGAAGTGTGTGAAAAGGGTGCGATATCATTTATTTATTTATTTACTATTTTGGTGGTGCGACATGAGTATTAAAGCTAACTGACTTGTGTATGTCGACGCATTTATTATTATGTGCTTTGTAGGCGTCCGTGTGTTTGTGGAGCCCAAGGCACTGTTTCACGTCGTGGGCACGACGATGGACTTCCAGACCACGCCCGTGTCGTCGGAATTTGTATTTGAGAACCCGAACGCCAAGGGAAGCTGCGGCTGCGGTGAGAGCTTCAATGTGTAACCAGCCAACCAGCCATGCAATAGTGAGAGAAAGCGGCAATTTGTTTAAAAGCTATCAAGTGACAGACAGCACACATCTGGAGAAGACAGCAATGCACAGAGCAGCACGCGCCACGATGGCCAGAATGATGCAATCGATCGCTCAGCAGTTGATTATGTATGCTGCACACGATGTCGTATGTGCACGTATATTGTATTCTTCTTCCCTATATACTATCTATGAATAGAAAAGCAAATGCAGAAACAGAGTGTGAATTAATTAGGTCGAGGTATATGAACTGAAGGAAGGTCTAAATTAAGTGATCTCGACGGTTGACTTCTTGAGGTCGTGCAGCGGCGGCTGACGCGTTGCGTACAATGCAAACTGCTCGGGCGAAAGGCGGTCGATGTGGCTCGAGGTCCGGTACTCCAGCTTCTCGTGGCCCAGGGAGAAATGCGTCGCGCGGAGATCTGCCAGGAAACATGGAAACACACAAGCACAACATTAGCATTCGCCAGATTTGTTGGAGCAATGCTGGAGGTTGTTTTGGCGGTTCAGCACCATTTTTGACGGACTCGGCCATGATCGACGGTTTGAAGCCCTTGCATTTGTTCTCAAACGCGCTTTTCGCCTCGGAGATATACTCGACTTCGTCATCGTACGAGATGCCGCGCGTGGGCCGTGGACCCGTGCGCATGCGGATCTCGTTGCGCAATGCCACGGTTTCCTGGACCGCCGCTTTGTTCCATTGCGTCGCGAGCTGTGTAGATGTCACGTACGACGAGATCTCGTTGCCGAAGCCAGTGGACGTGCGCGCCAACATGTCTTTATCCGCCGTGCTCATCTTTGCCGTGTACTTGTGCACCTCCCCCGTCGGATCCAACTGCCTGCTCGACGTCGTGAAGTCGCGCTTTTTGCCCCTTTCGCCAAATTGGACATGACACGCCTTGTTGATGTTCTCAATGTGTGGCTGGGGCTTGTCGCCACAGGTCTTGCCGGCAAACTGGTTCATCGCGCTAACGCTGGACTGGTATTCTATTTGGTCATAACCGAACACGACAGACGCCTGCTGCCGATTCTCATGCCCCACCATCGCTTGATGCGCTCCTTTGCCTTGCTGCGTGAACTGTGCGTAGTCAACGAAGTATTGAATCAAATGCGTGCTTCCACATGCTGATGGGCATGCATGCCACCCACTCTATTGTTAGTGCTCGGATCAGAAGCTCGAGATCTACGCAAGTTCTAATGTTAGACAAACATATTCGCAGATCAAAGTCACACAGCATTCCATATATCCCTGACTTTTCCTTTGTCCAGCAAATGAGTTGTTGTATTGTTTTAATTAATCTTGGCCTTGCTGAAGTCCATCTCTGGGTGCTGTGCCATGAACTTCTTCAGCACCTCCTGCTTCTGGATATCGTCGCTCGTGGGTAGTCCGAGCGCCTTTTGCTTCTGGTCGAACATCATCTTCTCGACGGTCTGACGCGTGTCCGAGTCGAGATCCGCGAGCTTCGAGTTCTCTGGTTGCACCTTCTTCGTGTCGATCTCGGCATCGCCCTGGATGATCGTCTTCCACCACTCCATTTGGTTGTCCTTCTGCAGGTACACACAGATGCGGCTGCCGTCTTCAAGCGTCCAAAAGCTGTCATCCACCTTGATCTTCTTGAACAGCGGGCCGTCCACAAAGGTCTCGCCGCCCTTGAGCCCGACCTTCAGCTTCGTGGCCGTGATGTCGACGGCAACCTGGCGGGACTTCGTGCCCTCTGGAACCGCGAAATTCACCTGCGCCTCTTGCAGTGTCTGCGTCCACACGTACTTGTCGGTTTGTCCGCCATTTCCAATAGGAGCTGTAAGCAAAAAGTAGCATGGTAACACATGAAATAAATTAACGAGACCCCCTGTAAATGCAACCAGCATGAACATAGCAGTGAACAAACCTGGTCCGTCATCTTCCTCTTCTTCTTCGCCTTCCTTCGATACGCTTGACTCCTTCTTGCTCTCAGTCTTCACAGACGTTGCGCTCTTCTGCTCCGCCGACACACCTGCATCGTCATCATCCGTGATTTCCTCAAATCGCGGCGGCTCAACCGCAGCCGCCGCCTTGGCCTTGGCAGCAGCCTCCTGCTTTTGCTTCTTCTTGCGCACCTCCTCGTCCGCCTGCTGCTGCTTCTTGCGCTTCTCCTCCTCCTGCTGTTTCTTGTAGAACTGGTCCTTCTCCGCCAGCGCCGCCTGCTTGCGCACACACTTCAGGATCGTCTCCTCGACCTTCTCGGGCGTGGCGCCGGAGAAAAAGTCGGTCTTGCGGCGCAGGAACGAGAACACCGTATCCAGCAGCGGCTCGATGCCACGCTGCGTCTGCGCGATGTTCATCAGCAGCGCATCGAAGCGGTCCGTCTCGCTCATCCTGTGTGTTTCGTAGATGCGTGTAGCTGCGCGTACGGGGGGGGCAATGACACTCGCCTCTTCGCCACCGAATGATACCCTTTGGGCAACTTTCTTTCCGCGATATCTTGGCTTCCAGAAGGATGCCTTGTCATGCAAATCGGCGCGCTATGTTGCTGGAATTCATTACGGTGCTGATAGACAACATAATTGTGGAAAAAATAAAATGGGTCGGGTCGATAGAAAACAGGTTTCCGTTTTTGAATACGGGTTCGGGTTTGGATCTTCCGACATGACGCGCATGACAGGCAAGTGACACGTAACATTCATTGGTGCCCAAAACGACTCAACCCAGGTTTCTTTGCGACTGGAGTGCTTTTCTGAAGCGCCAGGGCAGTCTGCTCTGCTCTTTTCTGGTCGCTCTATGAGTCAATTGAAGAAGCCCCCTACTGCTTGGAACAAGTTTACGATTTCAGCAAACGAGGCAGCCATTCGCACAAAGTGACTTACTACTTGGCTACACGCGCGGACCAAGCATTTCTCTAATCGAAACAAAGCAATTGCTCGCCACAAAGAGGAATACGCATGACGACGGATGAGGTTTAACGCAATGTTTACTACAAACGGTTTAGTTCGTCGATCGTTTCTTCGAAGGTATCTAGAAGCCCGCGCGAGTGAGGACAGATTTAACCCAAGGTGAGGCCAATGCCGAACTTGTGGGCGTCACCGTCAAAGTTCTTGGCGTCAATGTGTGCGCTGGTGGTCAACGACAAGAATGGGCGGATCTTCTGGAGGAGCACCAACGACACGTGGCCATCCGACTCGACTTTACCGGCGTAGGTGGTCAAGTGGTCGGCGTTGTAGCGGCCACCGACGGTGAGGTGGTTCGAACCCGACTTCAAGTCGTAGTCAAATACCGCCGAGTAAATCGTGTCCTTGGAGAGACGGTGGAAGAACGAGCCCGAGAGCGCGTTCAACTTCTTCTTAGTCTGCAACGTGGCGGTGAAGTCGTTGCCGACGTAGCTGAGCGCGACGTTGTGGTCCGTGAAAGTAGACTTGTCGAGCGAGAACGCGGTTTGGGCGCCGACCAAGATGTTATCAAAGCCGTACACAGCCGAGTTGCTGATCGTGTTCGCGCCCAAGTTGGCCGAACCCTCCACGGAGAAGCTCTTCTGCGCGTATTCGGCCCCGATGACGGCGACGCGCTTAGCGTTGGCGTTCTTGGCTACCGAGCCATCCTCGATCTTGGCCGTGATCTTGAGGTTCTTGGTGAAGAAGTTTGGCAGCTCGGCCTCGGTGATCAGGCGGCCGTGCGTGGTCACTTGCAGCTTCTTGAACACGACACCCGACTGGCTGTGCGCGAACGAGCCTGAGAGCTTGGCGAGGATCGACTTGTTGCTGCCCATCTCGCCCTCGGTCGTGAACGACACGCCGTTGGACGCGTTCGTCTTGATCTTGAGCTTGCGCGAGTAGTCGTAGTCGTCCTTGAGCGTGTTCTCCGCCGTCTTGGCGAGATCCTTGAACAGCACCACCATCTTTGACTAGAGAGAGAGAGAGAGAGAGAACGCGAGCGCACCTGGCTGATCTTTTTTGCGAATGGCACGAGAGAATACAGGGGCAGGCAGGCAGCCACACTTGAAGGAGGAGGGGGTCAAAGTTACGCTGTATACTTCGACTAAGTACGGAACTCACACGTGGAGCCAAAGATTCGATGCGGCACAATTTTCGCCAATCAGCGACGTAGATTTCCCCATATCATCCAACACGCTCTCTCTTGCGAGATGGAGTGTTTGTCACTGTGTGTTTGTGTGGGGTGGGTTGCTGTTGAATTTGTGGAAGGGGCTCTCTCATCTCCCAGTTCCTCCAGTTTGGAGCCAACTCGAAGCCTTTTTGTAGGGAACGAACGTACTGAACGGTCCACTAGCATGTTCTCAAATCTGCCCACACGCGCACCCATCCGCTGTGAATAATTGCTATGTGCAAATGCATCTGGTTGAGGTTTCATTGTGTATGGCCGGGTGTGTCTGTGGGTCGTCTTCTATCCATTAAGAAATCCCCATGCACTCGCCCTTTTGCATCATCGTTGAAGCTCGCGCCACGGCTGTTTCCGCGACTTTACCACTCGCTCTTACGTCATTGCAATTGCTACGTGTGTATTCGTACCTTATCGAGTGACTACAGTATCTACTAGTATTTACGCGTTTTTACGTTTCTATTGATCGCACCCAGCATGAAGCGTATCAAAAGGAACAAGTCGTTTATCGATTCTCACTGGTTGTTCGGCACTCTGGTATAAAGTAGTAGAGGTTTCCCTCTCGCCTGTGCGGCGCTCGTGCTTCCCCCCTTTCATTCCGCAAGTAGAACACCAGCCCCTCAGCCACCATGCCAGCGCCGCTCTTCAAAGATCTCGCCAAGACGGCGGGCGACGTGCTCAACGACGACTACGACTTCTCGCGCAAGCTCAAGATCAAGAGCAAGGCCGCCAACGGCGTGACCTTCACGACCGAGGGCGCGCTCAGCAACAACAAGGCGATCCTCGCCAAGGTCTCGAGCGGCTTCACGCACGAGAGCTCGGGCGTCGTCTTCAAGAAGCTCCAGATCACCACCCAGGGCCGTCTCGTCACCGAGGCCGAGCTGCCGAACGTGCTCACGCACGGCCTCAACCTCACCTTCAAGCTCGAGGACGGCTCGGTCGCCAAGAACGCCAGCGCCAAGCAGGTGGGTGTGCTCGGTGCCGAGTACAAGCAAGACAAGTTCTCGTTCAACTCTGAGGCCGACTTTGTTGGCAACTCGGTCAAGGCTGCGGGTGTGTTCAAGCAGGACAACTTCCTCGTCGGTGGCCAAGCCGCGTTCAACATTGACAAGTCGGCCCTCACGGAACACAATGTCGGTGTGTCGTTCGTCGGTGGCGACTTCGCCACGTCGGTCGTGACCAAGAAGAACTTTGGCGCGCTCTCGGCCTCGTTCCACCACAAGCTCTCGGCGCACACGATCTACGCTGCCGTTCTCGACTACGACTTGAAGTCGGCGTCCAACACCCTCAACGTCGGTGGCCGCTACAAGGTCGACGCCGACACGACCTACGCCGGCAAGATCAACTCGGAAGGCTTCGTGTCCCTCGCGTCGATCCAGAAGATCCGCCCATACGTGACCTTGACCACGTCGGTCCACGTCGACGCCAAGAACTTCGAAGGCGACTCGCACAAGTTCGGCCTCGGCTTGACCCTCGGTTAAGCAGCCAACCTCTCAATCCATGTGGACCCTTTTTTTCGTTCTCCGTGTGAACCGGCCGAGTGCGTAGACTCCCCTCTCGATCGGCGTACAAGGGCGAAGAAGAAATCCAACAAAAAGCAAAAAGAAACAAAACGAAAGAGGGATTTCGGCGTGTGTTGTGTTTCTAAGCGACCCCCTTTTTTTAATATGGACACAACCTGTTGGCGTTCGAGCGTCTGTGCTGCTTCCCTTTGCTTTTCAAAAATTCATTACCTGCCGCAGATAATGAATGCCATGAAGCAGGCAGCAGTTGGCGATACTGCATGGTCTTCGCAGTCTTGTCCATTGCGGTGTGCATGGGAGCGATACAGCAGAAACGCAACGCCGATGCCGACAGTCGCCTCACTCAGCATGCACATCACTTTGGCTGTTCAGATTCAAGAGACTTGTGCAAAAGTGAGGATCCGCGTGGCTATGGCTCCATTTCCCAACTTCAACCTCAGGATACCCAACAAAGCACTTGGCTCCAAAGCGCAGCACTTTCGTCATTGCGAGTAAGTAAATGATGCATTTGCATTCGTTGGCTCATATGTTTACTTATGACCGCCTCTATGCGTTGGTATATCCGCTTTTGGTGGCGACCATGCCATGTACAGGGAAACTTAGTCTCTTATATATTTGCATCGGCTCAGGCCGTGTTGGCCAAGCGACACGTCTGGCGAAAGTCGTAATCCTTGCAATAAGGATGCGACGTTGATTACGCTTTGGCCCTCGCCTCGGTGCTCGAGCGGCGCTGCTTGCCGACGCGCTCCAGATAGTTCACGAACGTGAGCTCGTCGCTGTCGCCGAAGAGCTGCTTCATACGCATCTCGAGCTGCGACTGGCCGTAGCGCGCAAAGAGGATCGCCATCGTGTCGTCCGCCGTGATCGTGCCGCAGTTCTTCTTGTCGTATGTCATGAACTGCACGACATTGAACAAGTTCACGGGCTCGAGCTCGGTCTTGTCGAGCAGGTTGCGGTTGAACATGGCGCGGAGCTCGTCCCAGTCGACAACGCCGTCCAAGTTCTCGTCGGCCTCCCAGATCATGTCGGCAATCTCTTTCTTCGAGCACACCTTGCCAAGCGTCTTGATGGCCTCGTAGAGGTCCTCGTTCTTGATGAACTTGGTCACGCTGCTCTGGATCGCGCTCAATTCGGCCGCAGCCTTGTCGAGGCCGTGCTCGATCTTCTTGATCTCGTCGTCGAGCTCCTCATCGCCCATCTTGATGCCTTTCTCGTTCAGCATGGGCGAGAGGTCCGGGTTCGCCTTGCTCGCCTCCAGCCGCTGCTTGCGCTCGCGACTCGCAGCCATTGCCGTCAGGATCTTTTTCTTCTGACGGTACGACGCCACGTGGTCAAACACGCGCCGCAACTCGCGCTCTTCCTGCGCAATCATGGGCTTCGCTTCATCGTTCACGGACATCATCTTGTCGTTAAACGGAGACGAGCTACTTGAGTTTGCTGGGGAATTTTCGGATTTCGGATTGCGAAATGGCGCCGCCGCCGTCAGATCCGTCGGTCTCACTTCTTATGACCAGCAGCACGCCACGTGCACGTCGATATGCATTCGAGAAGAGAGCCAATGTCATTCATGGCAAGTGGATAAATATACTCTCTCCTGGACGGTCTAAATAAGTTCACAAGCCCAAAAGCACAGAATAAACACAGGCTTCTATTTCTCGGGCGGAGATTCTCTTTGGCTGCTGCTTGAAGATATAAAAAAAGTCACGAAAAGGTCTATTACAAGTCTTCGGCTTCGTCCACGAGCCGCGCGACCATGACATCGATCTCGCTGGGCGACATGGTCTCGGAGTTCTGGATCGCGTTGCTGATGATCGTCGTGTTCTTGTTCGACTTGGAGTTGATCCACACGACGCCATTCACGCCGATGGCGATCTCGAACGGGATCGACTTGCCCAGTGCCGCGAGCACCTGGCAGTCTTCTTGCAGCAGCCGCTTCGCGAGTCCAATCGACGTCTTAAACACATACCCGTCGTTGAGCTCGCCGTAGATCGCGAGCCCCGTCATCCAGTCCTTCTTGGTCAGGTTCGCGGGAGCTTCACAGGAGATCTCGGGCTCCAAGTCGCGGTTTGTCTTGCTCACACGCGCGTACACTAAGGACCCGATGCGCAAGCTCGGACGGTTGCGCTTCGTCGCACCATCGAATGCGAGCGCGCCGAGCGTCACACTCGAGCTGCCAACATGCAAAAGCAACACCAGAGTTGATATCCACGTAGTCAGTAAAAACTCTCAAGGTGTATGATACAAATGTGGTGGCCACTTACGCAGCGCCAATATT
This sequence comes from Globisporangium ultimum DAOM BR144, assembly GCA_000143045.1. Lineage (NCBI taxonomy): Eukaryota > Oomycota > Peronosporomycetes > Pythiales > Pythiaceae > Globisporangium > Globisporangium ultimum. The sequence continues at coordinate 8,780 of GL376617.1, read as the reverse complement.
GACGCGGTAGAGCTCGGCATTGCGGTCCGTGACGACACCGATCACGCCGTCATCCATCGCAGCAACGTACTACACAACAACATATGCGTAAAGACATTCATCAGCATGATTGGTACGCAATAATAACAAAAAGGCAAAACGCACTCGCTTGTAGTTGTGTTCGACCCAGTATCGGTTGGACGGGCGGTAGCGCAGGATACCCGCGTTCGTGCACACAATGCGCTCATCTGGCAATTGCCTCAAACCAGCACCTGCATACACACATACACAGCAATAGCAGCAGCAGTGTTAGCCATGCATCGCTCTACAGCCTACAAGCAATATGCGATGCGCACGCACCCAACTTGATGCGACGCGACGTCTTGGTGAGCACGCCCGTGACGTCGTCTCCCGGGAGCACGACCGTCGGGGAGAACGTGAAGTCGACCGCGCGCTGCGCTTCCTCCAGGAACTTGGTCGCGTCGTCCACGGCGTCGCTCGTTGCTTTCCGCTTCGTCGCCATCTTGGTGCGTTTTACGATCGAATCGGGATTTTGATTGGTCTCCTGTCCTGAGCGGGTGTTCGCTTCGTTTAAGTACGAAATAATGGATCGACTGCTGTCTGTTGTAGGGGTTCATTTTTGACTGGAGCAAGCTTCAATTGAAAAATGGGAGATGACTCTGTCCGAGAACCATGCCGTCAAATTATATACACTTTTCATCCAGTTGTCATGCCCACGTACTCCATGGCATGTTTGCTCATGTCAGGGGACGCTCGTCTCTCACACAGCAAAGGAACGACAACTGAGCAAATCTTACCGTGGCACGAGCACCTCAGTCCATCATCATTGTCTACCGAGTCTAAAATAATTGCGTCTCGTATTTATTTTATCAAAGCCCAGGAGAGGAAGCTGATAGCGAGAGCGATACAAAAAGACGTCGGAACAGCGCGGGGGGGGAACGAAGGCGGAAACACAACAGCAGCCAGCAGAAGATCTGCACTAGTTCGCAGGCAACGCAGGAACGAAAGAGACGCGCATTTGCACACAAGAACAGAAGAAAGCGGATGCAGCGGCAGTTCCTGTCTTCTCCAAACTCCAGCACACCCGCGAATGTCCATTAAATCCAGCACCTGACGCGCCATCTCCACTGCTGCATGCACCTGTTAACCTTCAAACGCCACGCTGTCATCTTCTGTCTTCGCTAAACCATCAACTTGCCCGCTGAACCAGCCACCTGCATGCCTCTATCTGCTTTCATCGTGCGCTCTTCTTCATCAACACAGTCTTCTTCATCTTCCTGCTCCACTACAAACTCGATCAATGCACTGCAACGACGGACTGCTTGCTATTCGTTCCCTTGCCACCGCCGCAATTATGGTCGACCGCGACCACGTCCACGCCCACGCCCGCGGCCGCGACCTCCCGCTGCTGGTGCGCCGGCCTTGACCTTCTCACGCGGCGTGTCTTCGATCAGGAGCGTGTCCAAATTCAACGAGTCCGGTAATATATAGTAGCGAATGTTGTTGCCTCGGATGCTTAACGAGTCCAGACTCACGGGGTTCTTCCCTTTCACCGTCATCTTGACTGACTTCAAGTGTGTGTTCATACTGATATCCACGCCTACAAAAAAATACAAAACGGGAAATCCAAATATGCACGAATATTAATACACGCTCACACTAATATGGTATATAGATCACACACATAGAGCGAGCGCTTGCGCGCTACATACCAGTAATGGTGCCGTGCACGATCGTTCCGTTCTTGAGCTCGATCGTGACCGTCTCATTCGAGAGCTTCATCAAAAATCTGAACAAATGCACATGCACACAGCAATTTCACCCGCGCATAACAACACGATACGAGGGCCAGTTAGCACCATATCAGCTGCGCATTCTCCGCAAACATACACAGGAGGCGCATATACGCGTGCAGCACCCGCACGGGACCACAGCGGACGTGCAGGACGCACCTGACGAGCTTCATCTTGCGCAGCAGCCTCTTCCTTCCAGTAAACCAAACGGTCCCCTGTTCCGAAAAACAACAAGCAGCCAAAAGCGCAGTTTCGGCAATTCAAAATGCAATTCGAAAATGAATTGTAAACAGCTGGTTTTTGGGTGGGTAGATATTTAATATAAAAGAGGATATTATTGTAGAAGCTATTTTATTTGTGGTATTTTGTGAATAACTCGACATCCCCCATACCACAATATCTCCGACCAGACCAATGATCCGACGCATGATTTGGACACCCCCGGGTTGGGTGCAACAAGACCAAATAACACAAAATCAATACAATGTGTGCGATCTGAACAAAACAACAATTAAGCCAGTAAAAGCGAAAATGTGATTAGTTAGCGAAAGGTTCTACTGAAGGAGTAAAAACTTAACACTAAATAAACACAAATGCATAACCTACTCATCCCCGGCTTCGTTGGCTTTGTCCTTGATGTAGCACCGGCGAACAATGCCGCAGTGAACCCGCCGATACCGGGCGAGGAGTGACTGGGGCACATTTGCGAGATGCTCCCAGGTCTGCTCCCACTCCATCAAGAAAATTGGCCGACAGTCCTCGATTCCCTCGGCCAACACGCGGCGAGCATTATAAGTTGGCGGAGCTTCAAGTTGGCCGTTCACTCGAAACTCCGCCTCACCGTCCTCAAACGCACGAGCTGCGAAGTACCCTGTCACAACTAATTTCGTGACGCTGGTGTACCCCTGTGCCACCACTTCACTCAAAATTGCACGGAAAACTTCAGAAATTCCACCCGATGGTAGCAGGAGCAATCTCGCGTCCTCGCGAACACAGCGCATGGCGTCCTCGTTTACGTAGACGTCAGGGAACTCCGCGGAAACCACCGCTTTGCGCCCTTCGTATTACACCTTTCGGCTCATTCTTCGTTCAATGTGTCTAGACGCGGGATACTGTAGAAGTGATTTCCTGGATAGTAAGTAGCCAATTCAAAAACCGATATGATATTGGTGCAGATAGATTGCCCATCAAGAGCACCTGTACGCCTAGTTTACCGATAATGACATGGTACAGCTAAATCGCAGATACAAAAACAGAAGAACGATGCAAAAATAAATAGAAGACTGGCGTAGAAACTTAAACCGCAGATACAAAATAGGGAATATAAAAAAGGGAATATAAAAAATTTACACCAGGATAAATGAAAAATAATATATATAAAAAATAGGGGAGTAAAAAAATATAGGCCATTTGAAATATAAAATAAAAAAAATGCGCCTTCTCAAACATAAATAAAAATTATACGCCTCTATGGAAAGAAAAAGAAAAATTCAGTAAGGATAGAAACGTATCATTAGTAAATGACGTGCCGTTAACACCGTTATTGGAGCGTCAGTAATTATTGGTACGTCATGTTCTTGCATACACTGACCAAGTGAGTGAACGTGTATCATTTGAATTGACTGGGCACGGTGATCAATACAAATAAATCGCCCCCTGATGTGACGTTTCCATCTTAGCCAATCACTGTCCCCAAAATGAATAACATTCGAAGCCATTAGTAAACGATCCGTCATAAACAATGTTCACACAGTAGCCAAATGAGCAAAAAGGCGCCGTGTAAACTTACCAGTCACGATGGTCAATATGAATAAACGGCCCCCCGATGTGAAGTGTCTATAGTAGCCAATCACTGCCGCCAAAATGAATAAAGTTCTCAGTAGCGACGTTCTTGGCCAATTGCAACGTTTAAAATGGAGAAAACTCTCAGATCTATCACATTACAAGAAGGAAGAGGATTCATAGGACAAGCTTTTCTACATGCGTGTATCCGCTGCTTCTCCATATCGTGCAGCGTGTCTACCTCTGCTCATTGTTATTTGTCCTGTCCAAGTCGCAAGAGCCTGAAGAAATGGATGAACACAAGCAGCAATGAGAAGAACATCAAGATAATGAAGATGAGCTTTCTGTGTCGCTGAAGGTATTTGACGTCAGCTGCAAAGACAAATATGACATTATTGCTGCAGTGATCGAGTGCCGCGCGCATGTTTGAGACCTTCAGAGTG